>JAWMRA010000078.1:80709524-80807560 GCA_035584735.1 Pseudotriccus pelzelni
TAGATACCTGTTATAAACCAATTAAAAGTGTATTTGTAATGTATGTTTACATCTGGACAGTAGCTTGTAACCAATTACGTGCACCTGATCACGAGACCTTGTACAGAGAAACTATAAAAGGTCAGAACTCTTTTAATAAATCGGACATATTGCAGATCTTATAGGTCGTGTGCACATGTACCCTGAGCCCCTCCATCAACAGAGCAAGCACAGAATTACTCTCAATTTCCAACCAAAATGGGCCTCATCCAAAAAGAGAAGTTATAGGTACATGCTTTGCTCTTTAGTGTTCATGTTCTATTTCCCTTGTTTCTCCTCTCCCAAAAGTGTAATAAGTATAACAAAAGTGGAGAAATATGGCAGCATGAATTGACTTCCACTCTTCCAAGCCACATATCAGTGTTTAAAGAGGAGGGAAAAAAAAAAAAAAAAGAGAAGAAACTGAAGGGTAAGGAGAACTTTCACATGAGGCTTTTTTTTTTTACCCTGGAAATGCTACTTCTGAGGAAGTGGCTATTACCAGGGTAACTTCTAGATTATTTTATGGAACGATGTAAGAACTTGCTTGTTCCCTGACCCCTCTTTTAAAAAAAATAATAATTGAGAGCTTTAGAAAGAATTGCTGATTCCTTCATATAACAGAGGGTATCTGCATATGATTTTGCCCTCCCTGCTGATTAAGTAACATAACAGAAATGTTTAATGCAATGGAAAGGTGGATTTAAACTAAAGTTGGTGACACTTTCAGCTTGTGATGCAATGAATAGAAGAGGAAATATTAATTCTCCATATTTCATCATTTTAAAGCATCCTGTATTTGTAAGAAGCTGTGATCAACCAACATGCCCACTATGAATTTGAACTTCCCAAATCTTTGATGGTTTTTGAGATTTTTTGTCTAAGCTAAGAGCTTTCTGTTCTGATTTTTAATGGTGGCTTAAGGGATTTTTGGAGGGAGATAGGTCTCTTCTCGTTCGCAGTACTGTGCATTATGTATTACCTCAGCATTATGTGGACTGAGTTCTTGAGCCTGTTTTTTCCTGCTGTGAATATGTGTTGCAATGTTCGGAAGTGGTGGCAGTGGTTGGTGTTGAAGCGGGATGGTTTCATTAGCACTGAAATGGCGACTGTCAGCTGGGGAACACTGGCTGTTCCTGCACCTCTTGTACTCAGCCTACATTTCAGATACATCCTTTCAGTTCTTTCCATGTAAGAATTTATTTTCAGGAAAAAACAACACATGCACCTATAGAATTCACTATAAAAATTTGTTTACCTTATTGTGGGGTGGACCGGGACCCACTGCTTGGGTTTTGTGCCCGGATTTGCAAAGAGAAAACACCTATGTGATGCCTATGTGAGGGAAGTGTCAAATTCTCCATGATCCATCAGTACCCTGCCCCGCAGCTGGCTGTTATTCATGATTCAGCCTGTGAATGTCCCTGGCTTTCCAAAGCAGAGCTCTCCTCCTGTTTTACTAGATTGAAATCATAAGAGGTGAGAACATCCCTTCTGCACTGACATGGCACCTTCCTTTCTGAGGCAGTGTCTGTCCTTTTTCCTCCTAATTTTGTAACTGACACCTCCAGTGGCTGGATGCTGGAGGAGAGCTGAGGAAGCCCTGATGTCCAGCTTGGTCACTGGGGCTTTGTCTACTGCGGGTGTGGACCTACAATAATTTATCTAAAAGTCAAATGGGAACTAGGCTTTTCTGGGGAGGGGTTGAGCTTCCTGCCCATTTGTCCACATAATGGCAAGTAGAAGTAAAAATGAGAAATGATAATTGTGCTAGCAAAAGACTTCAGTGGCTTTGGAGCCAAACACAGGAAACAGATGAGGGAGGAATAATGGTAATGAGGCATTACCTCTGTTGTGGTAACACATTTTTTTAATCTTCCCACCACATTGCTAGTAGATCCTAGTAAAATTGGTATCCTACCATGGGCTTATTGTGGTGTTAAGTAGAATTCTTTTTCTCCTTGCAAAACAGACTAGAGAAGTCTGATATTGTTTATTCTGTCCACGCACATTAATGAGTCTGTACATTTGCTGTACAGTATAAACATTTCTAATAAGCTCTTTCTTGTGTGCAGTGAGACTGATTTATACAATACATGATACACCTCTTGGTGTTGAGACAGTGCAAAAATGTTCTTCATTTCTAAAACTTTCTGTAATTGATTCCTTCTCTTTAATATGCCCTTTGAAATGGCAGTGTATTTTCCATCCAACAAGAGCTATTTATTCCGTGTTCTCTCTTTTACATGTGTAAATGTACACACATACACATATGTACATACAAATATGTGTCTGTCAGCACACATAAAATTATGTGCCTGCAAAAACAAGTTCCTCAGTGTTTATGTCTATGTAAAAACCTAAAAACCATCACATATATGCAAAAGAGCATTTATCTTGAATGCTGAGCTTTTCATTCTTTTTAAGACTTACCAGACATGCACTCTGCAACATGAACACATGCCATAAAAATATTTTTTTCAAATCTAAAAGAGGAAAAGGTTAGTTCCTGCTAGCTTGTCTGTATCCCTATAAGAAACCTAAGTGTAAATTCCATTTGGGAAGTGGGCAGCAGCTGAGGAAGATCTGCTTGTACTCGTGGTTTTTGTAGTCTGCATAAAGCTGCCGGGCCAAGGCAGCTGTGTAGGTAGATGGGGTCATGGTACTAAAAGGACCACCAAGGAGTTCATGAAAATAAGGGAAGATAGGGTAAGGAAAGAGAAACACACACTCTCTTCCAGTCCTTCCTGCTGTCGTTCTTTGCCTGAGGCAATGCCCTGGAGAGGCTCTCATGCCTACCTCTGCCAGCTCAGCAGTGGAGGGGTAAATGGGCTCTCAAGACCCTCCCACACACTTCTTGAGTGCTATTCCTCCTTGCATTCAGATTTTTTATTCACTTCATTTCTTGCACTGTTATTCAGGTAAGGTCTGTAATGGAGAGACAGGGAAACACTGATAAGGTGTTTTTTTCCAGAAGATTCTTTTACAGTCCTATACCAAATTTAGGATTGCATAATGAAGCTTTGAGGGAGATATATGATCCTCACAGTAGAGGGATAGATGGCTGATGTATTTAAATAATTCCAATATTCAAATATTGGAAAATACAGATAAATATCTTGTATCTCTCATTTGAGATACAGCTTTCCACTAAAAGTGGAAAAAAAGTTAATGCATGCCTAAGTCAATAAATTTCTTAGAGATGTTTCAGTAGCTGACTAAGCTAACAAATACAAAAGCATGGTTAAAAGCGCTGCTGTAACAGATGTAGTGATGGACCCCTCTGCTCTTCTGTCCCAGAAAGCGACAGTGATATTCAGGGAATCTCCTTATGCACATCATGGGGAGCTATAGGTGAGTGCAAAATGTAACCCGTCCTGAAGGCCAGGATAGTTGAGCACAATGCAGTCCCCGGCCTTCCTGTGTGGAAACTGGTGTTTGCTGTGCAATGGTGGTTTTTTTCACCCCTCTTTTTCACCCTCAGTGAGGCAGAGCAGAAATGGTTATATTAGTTGCCTACTTCCTGAGAACACAGTGATCCTCACGTTCTGGGCTGCGGGTTGTGTTTTCACGTTCAGGCATAGGATGGGAGTTCATCAGATAGCCATGGGCAGCCCTAGCAAATAGCACATTTGCATCAGTGGAAGCAAATTTCACCAGACTTGCTGGGAAGGTTTGCTGCAGCATGCCATGATCCTGCGCTACTAACAGCCACTGTATGTTTATTCAATAAAAAAGATGACAACAGAAAATGAAACTTTTAACGTTCTCTTCTACGGACACTTGAGAAGCACCTTACCCTGAAGGTGTGAGCCTGTGGTTCACATCACCTTTGCTGGGACTCCATGCTGCAACTCCTTTACCTAACTCTGAGGTAAAGGAATTTGGAGCTGTGGATGAGCCATTCTTCATTTGTCCTGGTGCCAAGGAGAGCTCTTAGAACTGCTGTGAGGCAAGAGACAATCCTAGTGTCTAACAGTTTCCAAGAGTCCAAAGGCTTTCAAGCAGAATGCTAGGATCACTGGGATTAGAGTGTCTTGTGTGCTCAGAAACACTCAGCTATCATGATTTTGTCTTTTTGTGTTGGACAAGTCAGACTTGAGTTGCTTTCCTCTAAATGAACAAAGCATCATTCATTAGTCCAATATTTTTGTCTCTGATTGCTGACCAGTTTACCAGGAAAAGGTTGATTTCCTGAAGACCAAGTCTATACACTTGCTGCAGCCTCTGACAAACCTGCCTGGCCACGACCTGACTTAACCTGTACAACCTAGTAGCTCAAGCTGTATTTCTGGATGTGTGTTTTTCTAAGTGGTAGAGTTAGCAGGATTTCATTTCCTTTCCTGACTTCGCTATACTCCACAGTGCAGCACAGCCACGGCACAGATACCAAAGTTTACTTTTGCTAATAAGAAGCAGCAACTACCTTAGAGCTGCTGTGCATTTTTATGTGGAAGGTTTTTCATGCTTTCCATTTGCCTCACTCTTCGTCCAACCATGGTGTCTGGATGTTAGTATGAAATTCAGGTGCATTATGAATCGTGAACAGTGCTTGCAGGACTTGCAGCTTGGGAGTTCATGGGAAAGGTTTCCTAATGTGTAATGGCATGTTAATAATAATGTGTTAGGGCACATGTTTGGGTGTTTCTGTGCTGAGAATCCACCATGTTTGGTGAAAACGCAGTGCAGTGTCTTTTCCTTTGGAATATTTGAAAAGTGCTTTAAACATAAGCTGGTCAGATGCTTTAAAAAGGATTCTTCCAAGTAAAAGGCACTTACACTGTCCAGGGCACGCAATTAGGAGCAGAGAGGAAGTTTGACAGAAACTTTGCCTGCTAGACACTTTCAAATATTCCATAAATGCTGAGGTAGCAGGAAATGCCAACACTGATAGTCTGAATAGATCATTAACCCTTATGGGAGGCCAAATTTTGATCACCCTCTGAACGCCTGGCACCAGTTTTCACAGCACAAATCTTGTTCTACTTGCGTGTAATTGTGTGTCCTCTGTCCATTTTAGCTCTTGCTGTTGATGTAAGACTGAGAAGGGGATTGAATTAAGCTTTGGGTTTTTATACTGGTCTTATTTTCCCAATTGTTTTGTTGTTGGTTTTTTGGTTGTTTTTTTGTTTTTTTTTAATCTCTGAATTTTTGTTGTGGCACAGTTTTCCTGAAAGAGGAACTCTGTTGCTCTAGACACTGCACAAACACCAACAGCATGCCCCAAGGAGTTTACAATCTAATTAAGGCTATATATACATAATTGATTAATTAAGGCTTACAAGTTCTAGCCAAGGTAAGTGTGAGGTAGGGCAGAATGAAATATAATCAATTGTGCTGTGGAATCTAAATCATACATAGTATTCTGGCGACCAAAGAGCAAATATATTTTTCTAAAAGCTGCAGCAAAAAAGTCTTGTGTGTTCTTCCAGGGTGCAGGGGAATTGGTTTGATTCAAAGTACTGGGCTTTATTTTAAATCTCATGTCTTGAAAAACAAGATTGAAAAATATAAAACAGGTAAATGTAAATAAATGAGGGATTTGGTGATCGTACATGGGGGAATAGAATAAATAATTGTCAGAGGATGATTAGATCATTTGGGCAATCAGGAAATTATTGATTTCCTGACTTCTAATTAGTCTAGATTTTAGTACAGAGAAGCAATTCACTGTATCGCTTGGAATTCTGGAAAAAAAAGAGAGCTGATTTCCAGCTCTGTGCCTGATTTTTACAGGCAGGAGTCCTGGGTTGTGCCAGTGCAAGGAGCGAAATTCCATCCCAGTGCCAGTGTGACAGAGAAGTAAGTGAGGGTAGTCCTCGGAGGCTGAGCAGCTGAGGATAAAGTGGGGAGTTAAGCCCAAATGTCAGGGTTTCAGGTTCCTACTCTTGTCCAGGCTTTTCTTTATGCCGAGATGTTTGTGAAGATTTAAAAAAAAACCAAAACATTCTAGCAATTTGGTTTTGAAGTGACATTTCACACCTCATAACTGAACATATATGAGAAGCACAATGCAGCTCACCTGGTGATGACAGAGTTTTCAGTTTTTGGTCATTTCCCACATGAAAGGTACAGGCTGAGCCTCTTTCTTCTCTCCTTTCTCAGCCTACTGATAACTTATGTCATACTGGTTTTAGTGTAGAGGGAAATTAAAAACTGCTTTGGATATTAAATAGGTTATGCTTTTGTTTTCCTTGAGGTAGTTACCTTTGGGATTTTTACATTTCTCTTGGAACAGTGGAAGCATGGGAAAAGGCCAGCTGAGAAAAAAGATAATTTCTTTCCTGTTTTTGCATCATTAGTCTGAGGAAGAAAAGTCTACTTTTGACCTCGAGCAATCCTGGGTAAGGAAGAACTGGATGAGAGTTCCAGGCATTTGATATGCAGTATTTTACAGGTGTAACCAAGGTTTATTAGGCTGGACAATAATTCTACCTTTGTATAATTCTGTAGCACACATCACAGCCTATTGGAAGTATTTTCATAAATACTAAAGTGATACAACCTTTTGGAACCTACAACTGCTGCCTGCTCCGTGGTCCCTAGTCACCTTCTGAGGGACACATGCCAGGAGGGTGACCAGTGCACGGACACTTTTCAGCCTTATGTGTTAGGACACTTGAGAGGCATTTACCCAGATATAGGAATCATTCTGAACAGAAAAATGGCTTTTGGGTCCCCCATTGGAAAAAAGAAAAAAAAAGAAAAGGAAAAAAAAAGTCTTATCCCCATTAAAAAAGAATTGAAAAATGTGCAGATAAGGAAGTAAGGGCACATGATGGATTAAGTGTCTTTCCCATGGCCACACAGGAAGTCTGTGGCTGAGCTAGGAATTAAACCTAGATTTCCTCAGTCTGCATCCAATGCCTTATCCCTCTTGGAGGCCATAAAATTCTGTTTGTTATCAAATTCTCTGTAGGCTGAAGCAGAAGGCTACTCTTTGTGAGACCAAGAATTATTGAAGGATAAGTACTATTCATAATTGGTTAGAAACTGAGAACAGGACTGGATCAAGTATTACCCATTTCTATTGCTATTTAATGTTCTCTTTTTTCCAAGTTTACATCAGCAAAAAATTCCCCTTGTGGTATTGCTCCTTAGCGAAACTACTTGTGCCTTTCCTTATGGTTAGGGTTGCAGTAGAGGCAAATGCCTAGCTGTTTCCAACTGGTCTGGTTTAACAGTAAGTAACATTATGACTGGCTTGATAGAAAATTATCCTATTTCTGCCTCTTTTGCTCGACATTTCTCATCCAAAGTCAAATAGAAAAATTACATCCATTTGCTGTGGAGAACATCCATATCTAAGTTCTCTCTTACAGTACTCATTTGATTTGACAAAACATTTCTTGAACTTCACAGCTGGTTTTTGTCTTTTGAAATGCTGAACTACATCAAGAGGGGTTCCACTGAAGTGAAAACCAGACCAGAACTAGTAAAGCCAGAAGAAGGCAGGTAATGCCCCTGAAACATTAAATATACACCAGCCCATCTCTGTAACAGATAGGATATGACAATCCTATCCAACAGATACAATAGACAAACCCTTCATAATGCTGATAGTTTCCCTTACATACATGTACTGAGTATTACACAATTTGGTCACCGGGCCGTCCTTAGAAGAATAATGCAGTGTATGAACTCTGCCCTTGTAGACTAGAGGTATTGGTGCTGTATCTGTAGGGAAGTGGAAGAGCAGTCAGAGCCGTGGGGTGGGACATGGTGGTCTCCAACAGTCATTCCATCTCAGGGACTGTTGCTATTCAGGAGAGGAAACTGCCGACTCCTTCCTACACATATAGCGTCATCTCTCCTCTGTCCCACACATCCCAAAATACATTCATTTTAGCTGAAGAACTAAACACTGATCACATACACACAAGATATTTTTTAATTCACAGGTAAATGGTAGGGAAAATAGCTGAACCTGGTGATATTCTCAATGCAAGAGTATTTCAAAGAAAGTGAAGCCTTACTAATACCCATTTCTTATCAAGTCCTAACAGCCTCCTTTGTGGGGGAATAGCCACAAATGGGTTTGAGTGTTCTTCCAACAAGATAGCTTTCATGCAGTGATGAAAAGTAAACATACCGCAGTACACCTTTTTGTAACGCTCCTGTCCTCATCTACATGCAGGATTTCACCACTATCTCCCTCAGAAACTACAAAATTCAGTTAGCCCCCAGATAAGATAAAAACTGGAGCTTGACTCAAAAGGCATGCATAACTGTTGGTGTTGTGATATTTCTAGAGGGTCATTTCTCAAGTTTGTACTTTCTACTCAGCCCTTTATCAGACAAATTCTTGATGAAAATTCCCTGAGAAATGGAAGAGTGTAAAAAGCTGGTGTTCCCACTTTGTTCTTAAAGAAGTTCATGTTTTGTTTTGTATCTCTTTTGCCTGCAAATGGAGAAGAGAAAATTTTTCATGTGAATCTTAAACGCCTTCTGCTCCAGCCAAGTTTCATTCTGAACAAGCGGGACAGAACAGTACATGATCTCAGTGGAAGGACTTCCTAAGCTGTCTGCCCCATCCGCTGGCAGCCAGGCAGGATTGCCCAGTTAGGCAATCCCTACTCTGCTTTAGCCAATTTCCTTCTGTACTCTTCCGTCACTCTGTTCCTCACAGCTGCCTCCAGCAAAAAAGACCATTGCCTAATCTACCTTCTCACTCTGAGGCTAAGCATTTGGAAGCCTTTCCTTCATGTTTGATTACCCTTTTTTCTTTCAGAGAGTTATTTGAGGAGTCCCTCCTCTGGGTCGATATGAAGATAAGGATGGGCTGGTGGTTAGTTCAGGTTTGGAGGAGTCGAGCTGCACATAGAGGAGGACAGTTTGGTAACTGTCTCAAAGTAGGTGGGAAAGGGAATACACATCAAATGGGTGAAAATCAGAGAGGAATGGTAATCTGGAAGAGTCCTGCAGAGGCCAAGTCTCTCTATTTTTTTCTAGTTTTAATTTTTTTTTTTTTTTTTTTTTAGAAAGCCACTAAGTATAATTCCTGGTCGATGCTTCCCTTTCTGTCACTTCTCCATAATTCTTAGCATTTCAGTTGGGCTTCTGTCTCTTGGCTGCTTCCTCTTTTCCTGCTTTCCTATATTTCATTATTTGCCCTTCTTCCTCTTAGAGTACTTTTACAACAGAGTGAGGAGGATGTGGAAATGTTACAATGTGACACACAAACTGCAGTGTCACAACTGCAGCTCTTTGGTTTCACCTCCAGGAGTGCAGAGAAGCAGGTCAGGGTGGAGAGCAGGAGAGGCAGGAGTGGGGGAGTGAATGAAGGAAGGGATAGATTTAAAAATAGGGAAGAGAAATGACAAAAAAATCAGAAAGTTTCCAGCTCGGTAACTTGAGATAATGGCCTTCCATGTAGTTAAAGATAATCCCAAACTGAACCATGACTGTGTCCTTGAACGCATAGGAGAGATGCAGGCCGTGCCAGTCTAAGGGTCTCCCCTGTGAGAGACTGTGAAAGAGGAGATATAGCCAAGACGTGTTTCTGAACTTGCCTGTAGAGATGTGAAAGCTGAGCGGACTCTACACCTCTATTGTACGCTATTGTCCCTTCAAAACAACAAACAAACAATGGAACCTCAAAGGAGAAATTTTTCTGTGGGCCCATTTATTGATGTGAAGTAAACCTTTGGAAGGTGACCTGGATAAAACTGAGGAGATGATGTAGCTTTCTTGAGATATCAAGCAGTTGGAAAAAGTCACTTCTGGGGAATTTGCTCTAGCTACTTTGTAGGTCACCCATTACTTAGAGGTGCTCCTGTCCTTTCCCTGTCCCTTTCCCTGTCCCTCTCCCTGTCCCTTTCTTTTTTTTTTTTTTTTGATGTCTGAGGACTCCTAGAAGCTTTTCAACTTGATTGATTTAAACTTACATCATAGCAACGGGTGTGAGAGTTGCTCCCAACTTCTAGGCCGTGACAGATGCTAAGGAGATAAACAACTGTGGGTTGGGAGGAAATGGGTAATATGTCCAGACTGCTGTGTGTTAGTGGAAGGAGTTAGAGGAACAGTAGATAAAGGTTTCCTGTTAAGCTGGACAAGGGGGAAGCTGTGATGTTTCTCAGCTATGGCTGCAATGGGACTGAAGTTCGACAGCATTCTCAGTGTGGGTTTGCTATTCCTCCACTCCTCTCTCCCTCCCCCTGAGAAGCTCAGGTTGTCTTAAAAATCAGAATATTAATAAAAGTCAAGGAGACTTAAGCTCCAAGATAATTTAGATACTTCAGAATTGTCCTCCACTGCCATACAGTTTCTTCCAGTCTGTGGGGTGCTGCAGTGGACCAAGGATTTCATAGTTTCCCTCTGCTGCAGATGGGAAAACGATGGCTGAACCGTCTCTGAGATTTTAAATCGGAATATGGCAATACATGTCCTTCTTGTTATCTGCTTCTCTACTGATCATCTTACAGGTTGTGGCAAACAGAGTTTGTGAGGAGCTAACAAATGCCTGCATGCATGCATGCTAAACACAGGGTGCTCCTGAGGTGACTGGATGCCCAGGATTCAGATATGGAGCTTGAGACAGTGGTCTGATTTCTCAGTGATCAACATTTTCTGGGGTGATCTATTTTCTTATAATCTAATTTTGTTAGCTGCTGAAGTTGGAGAGCCTCAAAATATTAGTTGCTTTTGTAGAAATCTTTTAAAGATTTACGTTAAAGTAATTGGTAGGCATATTGTAATGAGTGGAAGAGTTTAGAGATATTTCAGCAGTATTTGAACACTAGTTATTATTAGGTTATTCTCTTCTATACTTCATCTAGAAATAAAGGCTTTGATGAAAGAATTTCTGTGGTCTGAGTTACGTAGGTTTTTCATGTTCATAATAGTCAGTTTTGGGCTCCTTATGACAATTTATGCCAGTGATGCTATTGGAGACCATTCACTTCAACAACTATTATTTTGAAAGGAACATGCTGACTTGGAAGCTTTGTTGATCTATCCATGTTAAGAAAATGGTTGCATTTTGATGTAAGATAGTGAGTGATACCTTACCATGGTGATTGTGACTGTCTGAAGATTGTGATCTCAGTTTCCAGTGAGTTTCAAATATCAAATTACTCATTCAAGAGAGAGGTAGAGTAATTTTAAAACACCTTTTACACTCACCAGCCTCAAACATTGCTGAGGAACTATTCAGAGTTTGAGGAAGCTGCACCTGAGTGGATTGCCATGTTGGTCTTTCTCCTCTGGAGGCACATGATACCTGCACCAGAAACTCAACCAAACTTCAGCTTGGAGTTCTCTTCAATAGCATAGTTCCTTTCTGGTTTTGGAGATAACACTTCAGGACAGGAATAGGGACTCCTAAATTCAGTAGTTTCAAAACACAGTTGAGGTGTGCTTGCAGAGCAGAGCTAGGAAGTTCAGGCAGGATGCTGTTCCTGATGTGATATCTTTTATATCTTGAAAATTCTTTAGTCTGAACATGTCATATCTTTCTTCCCATCTTTCTGAGAAACTGAGCTTTTTTTTTTTTAATAATCTTTTCTTATTTTTGAGTCAGCTTTTGCGGAAAGCTAGTAAAATCTCATTTTTTCTCTTAGCATTGTGTTCAAAGACCCAATGCAACACTATTCACCTTGCAACTGTTCGATGCCTCGCAGTAGAGTCAGGGATAACTTCTCATAGCACTAATATGGCTAAGGTTGGCTTCTGTTTGGGAAAGGTAAGTTGTGCTTGTTTTTCCTGAGGTAAAAGCAAGAAAACAGCGACCATGAAAAAGAGTCAAAAATGAGGAAAGACAAGAAGTCTCTTAAAAATGTGTACTAAACTGAGTTTGGAGACTTTCAGAATGATCCAGATCTCTGAGTGCTTGAGAGTCTGCCAGCATCATTTGGGATTTCTTGCCATTTCAACACAAGAGGACTGATTGCCTGAGGGGGACTCCAGATCCCTGTAGTAAAACATTATCTGTAATGCATGGTGGGAAAGAATTAGTTTTGTCCTGAAATCTTTCTCTTCAGGAACTACCAGGTACGTCCACATTCAGAGAATTTCTTTGAGATTTATGTAGAGCAATTTATGTCTCTGCCCCAGAAGCTGTACATTAGGATTTCCTTTCCCTGGACTGTTGAGCACACTGTAATCAAGTAAACAGCATTTTACGTTGCAAAACCTTCTGATAATATTTCTACAACACAAAAAGAAAAATCTTCAATAGCGTCTCGAAAAATAACTGGGCACTCAGGGTTAACAGACCTAAAACAGGCTTTATACCTCAGCATCATCTTCTTTGCACAGTCCTGAGAGAGAACATCTACTTTATCACTCATAAAGTGATGACTATATTTGATTTGCTCTAAAATAAATTCGACAATACTCAGTATCCCTAGGGTTTTTTCTCCTGTGTCTGATGAGGGGAACACAGAAGACTCTGCTCAGCAATTTGTTGTCAGAGTAGTCAAGATAATAAAATTTTCATAGCGCGTTCTCTCTCAAGTGCTGAAATTGCCAAGTTTTTCTCCGTTTCAACCTCTCAGTTTTTCTCAAAAGAGAAGACTGACAATGCACAGCCTTGGCACGGCATCCAAAGGCATCTTCCCAAACCTAAACACAGCTGCTTTGTCTAATTTTAGATCTACTGACCCTTTGACAGCTGAGGAACTATGGACATTTGCGTAAAATGTCACCCAAGGCATCTTCATGGTACCTAAATGGTCCCTGGAAAAGTCCCTGTGTCTGTTTCCCTGATAGCAAAGGCACAGCAGGTTAGTTGTTAGCATGGATGGACTTGCAAGGGCCTGTTCCTGAGCCACTCCAGGGATGAAACTAAAGACGCACAAGCAGCTCACTGATCTGCCACATGAAAAGAGTAAGGTTTACATGGAAGGGCTAACTTTGCGTTCAGGGCGGGTCAAATGTAGGTGCCTGAAGCAACAGACAAAACAGTTCTTCTCCTTGCCTTTCCCTGAACCACACAACCAAGGGGACTTCATTGATCCCAAGTGGTAGTTTTCTTCTGCAGGGTAACAACTCTTGCCTTCAGCTGTTACAGGCCTGACCAATACCGTCTCTGTGTGTTCAAATTTCACAGGCTTTTTCTCTTGATAAGGCAAGCGGGAAATTCCCCCTCTAACTACAGTTTGCATAATTTATTTGTAATGCTCACCTTAAGTGTGTTGCTGTTTTTTAATCAAGTTTCTGTATTTTTTTAAGCCCTTTGCCTTGTTTAGGGATCCCCACAGTAATGCCCAGACAAGGACAATTTCCAGCCATGACAGCATGGCTTCATGGAATAGCCTGGCTGGCTCTCCCATATTTGAGGAGCTTCTTTGCTGTGCCTGTTGAAACGCAACATAGTCATTCCTCTTCTCCAAAACACTGTTCTTTGCAGGTGCACACTTCCCCCCATGTTCTTGCAGCTGCCACGTGCAACTGCCTTTGGATAGAATTTTGTTGCATAAGTTGAGGACAGGTTAACACCCATGAATTTCACTAAGGCATGATTTGTGGAAGGATTAGAGAAGGGAGATGCCTTAAAATTTTAGAATATCATATATCTGAGGCTCTATTGTTCTTGGGTAACTATTGCTGTGTGGGAAAGAGCATAAGCCATCATGTTTGTACCTGTGGTGTTGCTGGAGAATGCAGCTTCAGAGGTTCTGGTCTCAGCAAGTAAAGCAAATGTATTCACACACATATACCTCTGTGAGCTGAGAATGTTTTCATATATGGTAGTGTTTTTCCTCAGTGTTGTCCATTGTTACTTAAGGTTACTTTGCTTTTTAAAAATTTCCTTCTAACTGCCCTTTTGCCACTTCCTCATCCTTTAATGCCCACGTTAAAAAAATCTGATAGAAGCAGAATAGATAAAGACTTTTAAGGATGAGAATCATTGTTCCTACCATCACTTGTCAGCAAATTTTTCTCTCCAGTTTGAAAATCTTTCCAGCTTACTTGTCAAAGCAGAAAAGTGTCAATAAAGTCTGTTACCAGCAAGCCTGCAGCAGTTCCCTTAGCTTCTCCATCATGCAGCCAGTAAAAGATACAGAGAACTTCCAGTAGAGGAACCATGGGTTACACATACATGTGGAACTTGAAAAACAGGTTTAACATGGCATTTCTTGATAATGCTCTTTCTCTTGCCTTTAAAACTTAGTTTTACTTGTAGTTCAGATGAACATCCAGCAGCCAGGTAGTTATCAGTCCTTTGGAAAAACAACTTGAATTGAGTACAAAATGTGCCAACAAGTAGCACAATAAAGACAAGAAATATGAACTAGATCAGCCCCTTGGCTCTGTTACAGATCATTTCCTGCTAAAACACAAATTTAGAAAGGTATATAAAATGCACCTAGCTTCAAGTGTATAAGTATATTTGAAGGCATTACTTGAATCTGTCTTTGAATCTATCTTTCTGTCCGTGTCTACTGGTGCTTTAGAGGATTCCTGCAGGTAACTAATGGGAGGCTACTGGGACTCTGCACAATGAAGCCAAAGTCACTTTTTGTGCCCAAAAAGAATATACTCTGTTGGTTGCTTTGTTCACTTGTTTGCATTCTGAACAGTTCGATCTCAATTCAGCCCCTGGAAGAAACACGTTGATGTTCTTTGCAATGCAGTGAAGCACAGTTCCCTGCTCCTTACTGCTGAGGACAAGCTGTGCATGAGGACAGGCAGTGGTGCTGGCACACTGGGTGGACACCTCCCTACAGGCAGCAGCAAGGAGGAATAGCAGTCGTGGGTGATGGCATGGGTGGAGCTCCTCACACCAGTTGTCCCATGGGAGATAGCTTATCTGTGCACGCCTGTGTCTCTGGAATAATATACATTTGATTGAAAGCCAAAATTAGAGTAGGGAAGAAATTGGCTGCCGAGAGCTGATTGGCACTTGGAGTCAAAGGAAGCAGCATGGACCCTGCATGGAGGATCTCCTTATCCGTCAGCACCAGTCTGCTCTACCTGCAGGTGTGTCCCAGCAGTTCCTGCTACTACTCTTCTTCCTGTTATTTTTGTTACCCTTTAAAAATGTCTTTATCTTTCATCATTTTACACAGAGAGGCACCACAAATGCTTGATTAATAGGGCAATGCAGTGCTATTTGTAGAAAGGAGAGTGCAAAAAAGTAATTTTTAAGAGCATCTCAGTGTCTGCCTTTTCTCAAACCAGTTAATTTGTTCAGTCCCATCTATGTTCTGTTGTGTCTTTTGAATCATACTGAAGAAAGGCTGAAGCCAGTGTATAACTAATTACGGTTCCTTTGCCCAGAACTTTTGTTGTCCTTTTTCACATCCGTATGATTCTTCATGTCCCTTCAGAAGCTCATAAGGGAAAGATATTATTAATGGAAACATAATTTAAGTTAAAGAATTGGGTTTGTTGTTGTCAAGTCTGGCTGGTGAATAATGACTCCTTAAGTATTCTGTGGACAAACAACTTGCATTTCTGGGAATGGCATCCCCCACCTGCAGCGCTCTTGTGAAAACAGAGCTGATACCACAGTAAATGACCACGATGTAAAAAGAAAGGGGGAAGGTTTGAATTGCAGGTCCATAGCCAAGTGCTAGACTTTAGGTACACTGTGACAAACCCGAATAGCTGTTTATGTCTTATATCAGAAATAACAAGTGGGATTGCTGGCAATATTCTGTTTTCTGAGTTTTGTACCTGTGTAAACAAGAATAGATCCTCTCTGCATTTGTTGACACATGTTGGTATGCTGAGGTGATTTATTTTGGCCTAATGAGCTTTTTTTCATCTTATTCTGCCTTTTTAGAAACATGTTTTATCATTTATTAGAAAGATGGTGTTAGAAGTTTTTTCTCACCGTAACAGTGATAATGTACTGTCCGTATCAGTCAGGTATGATTGCTGCTTGAATAGTTAAAGTGCCTTCATAAGAACTCTTGTTGGACTTTAAAGCTACTATTTAAACATCAGCTAACATCAACAAAATACTTCAGGCTTGTCAAGTGGGCCATTCAAACAAAAAATGACATGCACCCAAACTATTTGCAGCAACTTGAAGAGAGATCTTTCTCTGCTATTGGCTGCCAAGTACAAGCAAGACATTGCATGGAGCCAAAATTGGATTATCTGGGTTATTTTAAAAGGAAGGCTAAGGGATAAGTTCTTAAAGATAGGTATATGCCACAAGATACAGTTAAGTACCTGCTAGGATAAAGGGTCAAATCCCATTAAAAATCAAAGCGAGTAAGGGAACTCTCTATTGTTTAAGTGCCACAGAAGCTTCAGTGTGATTTCTCTTTCTCTGGTACTCTCTAAATTTCTTTGATAGCCAGGTCTTATGCTTTTTTCTCTTTAAAAATCCCACTGGAGAAGAATATGACTTGGGAGGGGAATGCCCCCTTCCAAATGTAATTTTGGCCCAGGTACTTAGACCTATGCCAGTGCTAAAGTATCACAAAACTGAACGGATTTCACATCTGGGTGGGAGTCCCCATAGCTAGAAGAGAAGGTAAATTGGCAACAGACTGAAAACAAATTACTAATTCTTCACATGCCTCTTTTTTCCAGCTGCCTATTTCTCTGTCCTTCGAAAGCCACCCTCTACGTCCAGTTTTCCAGGAGGTCTGTTTGGTTTCTCCTTTCTCTTCACTATTGACTCTTTCACTCATTGCAAAACACCTCCCTTCCCTCTCCACATTGCTCAGCTCTTTCCAGGGACGTGTGACTCTGTCTCCTCTCATATCATCCTGTCTTCCTGATTGTCCTAGCCTGAGTCTGGTGTGGAGCCAGCTACTCTGCTCTTCAATGATAAATTATATCTTTCCCCCTCCCCCCTTTGACATATCACTTTTTTTTTCTAAGACTCGCATAAACCACCTTTAACCATAGAACGTAGAACAGTCTTTTTAACATACATTTCAAATGCTCTTCAGAAAATCCCGAGTGAAGTTTCCAGTAAATAACATAGAGCATAAGAGTGCCCTGCTTTTGGGTACTTATCCACACTTGGGGTGGGTGAAAAGGGAGTGGGGGAGAGCTTCAGTTCAGCAACACCAAAGCACTCCACACTCCTTGCACAGAAAAGTGGGTTTGTATTAAACTTCCGTGAATTGCAGTAATGCATACAAAGAGAGTAAAATCTAGAGCCTTTAAAGGTCACCTCCAACCAAATTGAAGTAAATTAATTAATGAGTAATGTCTTAATGGTGTTAGAAGAGCCAATGAGAAATTATTACCATGATTTATTATAGAGCTAATTAATGTCTTCGTGAGTGTGTATATAGACGCATATGTGCAAAGAAATAATTTCTACAAAGACTGTATTGAGTAACTGTTTGAGAAACCTATACAAATGCTGAGTATGTTGTTGATCAGTGCATCTGAAAAATATGATTCACAGGCATTTATCACATCTTTGTACCTACCCACAGTGGCAAGGGAGGGACAGGAATCCCTCCCACAAAAGAAGTAGAAAACATTGTTGATTTTTATTTCCAGTATAAGTCCCCAGGAAAAAAAAAAAAAGAAAAAGAAAGTATACTCTGCCTTCCCATTTCTTATTCAGATTTAATAGAAGTCCTTAGTATTTCTGTTGAAATGATTTCTCTCTCCTATTGTGTCTCCTGCATTGGCTCATTTCACTAGTTTTCATGTAGCATTCAGGTTTGCAGGAAGTGTTAAGTTTGAACATGAAGATATTTTGTTTGTTAATTAGACCTGTAAGATTTCTGTGAGGACACAGGGTGTGTCGGGTGGCCTCACTGTCTGTCAGCTCCCACTGGCAAAGTGAACTCTGCACCTCAACCGAGCTCCTGCCATGAGCTGCGCTGCCAAACGGATGCGCTTGTAAAGCATCCTGGATACCCGGCCTGGTCTGTGTGGGGACATCCATTGAGCACTAGGGCTGCAGCAGTCCAGGGACATAGATGCAGAGAGCTCTGGTAAAGATTGACTGAATCAATGTCCCTATCATCAGTTATGCCAAGTAATGAACTCCATCGTTACCTGCATCAGTGTGCCCAGTGGCATGTTAATTTGTACGTGGCTGCTCTTAATATGCAGGGTATAGTATAATTGTGCAGCTACTTTTTTTGTAGATACGTTGTGAGGACAAACCTTAGAAATACAAACAAAAAATATGGCAGTATACACAAAGTATGTATATGTAAAATTGCACTCCCTCTTCTTCCATTGCATAAGACCAGCAGGCGTGAGAAGAAAATAACTCAGTTTCACTTTTTATAATGGCAGAGACTAGAAATGAGAATGTATAAGAAAGGGCATACTGGCAAAACAAATTCTGAGGAAGCTGCACTGTAGGGACCTGCACTGACCCTTTTGAGATACTGAGCAAAAGTTTCTCTTGACTTCAGCAGGAATTAATATGCTAGCCAGGGGAATACCCAAGAGACATGCATTTAGAAAACATGATAAAACTTGTTGGCTGCTTTGGAAGAAACGGGCATTTTCACAAATGGGAATTGTTCTAGACAAGTCAAGATTCCCCTGCCAGCTGCCCTGCTGCTGATCCTCCTTCATCCTAAACTACTTGTGTTGCTTCTGTGATGGTAATTCTGTCTTTCTCCTAGGTATTTATCTGATAGCAATAATGCCATCTTCTTTTATATTTACTGCTAGCAGTACCACAAACCAGCCTTTTGTTTGCCTTCTTTATTGCAGCTGCATACGGGGCGGAAGGCTTTAGGGACTTTCATGCAATAATTCCCAAATCTTTTTCCAGTAAGTATACTGCAAACTCAGCTCACTGCAGAGCATTTCCATCTAGTTCCTATTTTTATGGCTTTTGTTTATGTCATTTCACTTCTGAATAATGTACTGCATGTGCTACCAAAGAGCTTAAGTAGTCTGATCTTTTGGCTTTGCTCACATGTATTTTGTTTTAACTTAACAGAAAATCTGCTTCAAAAGCCACCTTCTCCAAATCCCTGGCAGGCAAGGAGCTTATAATTGTTTTGCTGAAATATGTGAATTTATTAGTTGTTAATATTATGTTATATTATATTATTTATTATTATTAAAAAGGGGAAATTGGTGTGTAAATTATGGAAAATCTTGTAATATGCTCAAGCCAAATAATTCTATTGCTTCTGTTTGCCATGGTGAAAACAGCGGTATGGGGTTGTAGTCCACTGAATTTGCAGAATCGCTTCTCTTTAGCCAGTTATGCCATCTTTGTAAATCACTGTTTGGTCACTGATTTTTTTTTTTCCCCATATGGCTAAATTATTTCCCTTTTGATGACATACATTTTAAGGGAAAACTGTTTATTATGATATGTGCTTATTCTGTGTTGCATATGATTTCTGTTAAAAATGCAATGTCTGAAAAATCATTAAAATCCCTAGATTGGTAGACTTTTTTAAAAGGTATCCAGTCAAGCAGTATTTAGAAATGTGAACACCTTTACGCGTCTGTTTACCAGTAAGATTTTGAGTTAGATACTCTTGTCAGTCACATCCATGCAGTCCTCCTGCGACATGTGGGAGGTTGCAGGGTGTATCAGAGAAGAGTTTGTCAAACCTGTCCCTTTCAAAGGAACATCAGGGTCTTTCATCTCCTGAGGTAACTATTGCCCATAGCATATTATTTTGTCATTATTACACCACCACTTTTGAATGAGGCTACCATGAAACTGCCACTCCACAGGAGGAAAAGACCTGAACTTTATTGGATAAAACAGACCAGCTAACCTTTAAAGTAAACGCTTTCCTTTTTGGTGTGGGATGGGGTGAAGGAAAAGGTTTTTTACTGTATGGAAAGTAAGATTTTGGGCAATGAAATGGCCTTTTTCAGCCTAATGAAGAAGTATTTTCTCACTAAAATCACTAGATCAGAAAAAACCAGAAATAACAGGAAAGGTTGGGTTTTTTTCTACACAAACCATCATACAGTGGAGAGAAGAGAAATGAATATTGGCATGAACTGGTCTGAATCTTGGTCCTTTTCCTTACTGTTAAAGTTTGCTGTGTTCATAGCCTCTGTGTTATCACATGTTGTAGGGCCATGACAAATTCACACCCAGATTCTTCTCCTGGCTGCAAGCAACTGTCACCTATGGGATTATAACACAAAGGATTTATCTAATAAAGTCATAACAGTTCCCCTGCCCACCTTTGTTGATTTGACTGGTTATTAATAGTATCTCTTGGCTGTGGAAATCCTCTCTTATTACTCAGCAATCCTAATCCTTCTGTCCTAAAACACAAATATCACTCCTCTAATTTCCTGCAATACTAGTTCTTGCTCTTAAATTCTTCCTTCCATCCTTCCTCTACCCTGGTTTCTTTATCAGTGTTTGTACTCCTTGCTTTCCCCTTGTCCTTGCTTAACCCATAGAATCCCAAATATTTGGATTCAGTACAATACTTGTGATCTTCCTACCAAGTGGAGAATGTTGCATTTTCTGTTCATTTTCATCCATTGTCTTTGATTACTTTCAGAATTGTTTCTGACAAACCCCTGTGAAGTAGATTAATTTTAAGTTTCATTCCAGTTAGCCTGAATTGTCAAAATGTACTCTATAAATGCAGAAATCTCAAAGTGACCTAGAGACAGACTTGTAATGTTGTTTGGGTTCCCAGCTACCTGGATGCCTTGTATTTGTTTTACTGATATTCACTGTTCATTGTTCCATGTGTTACAAACTCATCACATTGCCCATAGAACTGTAGTTGTGTTCATAGCTTTTGTTGTTCAGATATATTGTACATGCTGTTTAGAAGTTAACTCCTTTCATGTGATTGTTTATTTGCCACAATACTTGTTCTATAACAAAACTGAGTGGCATCCTGTATTGTTTTTTTTCAGCTGGTAATATTAAAATAGAGACTCATAGTGATGAAGAGAATGGGCGTGCCTGTGAAATGAATGGGGAAGAATGTGCAGAGGATTTACGAATGCTTGATACTACAGGAGAGAAAATGAATGGCTCACACAATGGCCCAGGCAGCAAGGCTATGTCAGGAGTTGGAGGCATTCGACTTCCTAACGGAAAGCTAAAATGTGATATCTGTGGGATAATTTGCATCGGTCCCAATGTGCTCATGGTTCACAAACGAAGCCACACTGGTAAGGCCTGACATAGTTTTTCCTTTAGTTGGCAAGAATGGGCCACATATTAGTAATGAAGACTTATTTTCTGTATCATGCAAATGTTGCCTCTTGTAAGGTAATATAGCATTAGTGACCATTTGTAACTCAGTTATTTTGGTATACCCTTTTGGACAGCACACCAAATTGTAGTGTTTTCAACAAAGCAACAAAACTCATTATGGATCAGTGATTATGAAAGTGATTGGTAAAATACATGTTAAGAGAATGGTATTGGCAGTCGGAGTAAAAAAGGGTTTAATTTTATGTCCAACGTTTCGTGAAGTAAAAGCAAGTATTGTCACTGGTCAAATCTGCACTAAAGGGTTTCCGCTGAGATGCTAAAAGAGACATAAAAAAAAGACATCCATAGGGGTGGCTTTGCATTATACAATGCTGTAAATTTTCTTGCCTCAATTTTCTAATTCTGAATAGTCTCAAAGAGTGCCAAAAATGAAGAGACTGAAACAAATGAAGAAGTAAACACCAGGGTGAGTCTCACCTTACCTGATATGTAAGCTGTCTAAAAATTAGACTTCTAATCTAAACTCTAATATCATACATCGTAAGAGGAGAACAACTGAGCTCTACTGTTGTGCCAGGCAAGTTACTTTGAAAATAGAGTATTTGGCATTTTTTGCATGAATATTCAAATCAGAGGGAATTTAAAAATATTTTTAAAGTAAGAACAACCTGTCTGATAGATAGATTCCATTAAATAGTTGTGCCAGTAAACACATAGATATTTTCTTCCTTCACATACCCAGCCATGCTTAAACAACTTCCCCAGAATTAGTAAGGAGTGAGATTAGCAAAGCATTTTCAGAGTTTCCTGGAGAGGATCCAGCAAGAGACCCTGAGTGTTTTCCATCCCCCCCAGTGTTCCTGTCTTTCACTGTAACTGTGACTGTTCAAGCTATGGAAGAGTGTAACGTGGGTTAGCCACCTTCAGAAGCAGTACTGTTACACTGCCTGCTTCAAAGTACTCTTCAGTTCCATGTGAAAAATCCCTCTATCAGGGGAGAACAGATAATTATCTTTATTGGAAAAGCCACAGCTAGTTCTCAGGATGGAGGCTGTAGCCTGTCTCCTAAATATATTAAAGTGCTTCTTGGTTGATTGTTTTCCTTTTTTTTTTTTTTTAATTGAATGTTAATATAATCATTTAAAGGTTGATAAAATGTGTATGAAAATGAGTTGTACATGAGGCTTTTTAAAAAGACCCATGGGCTTGAAGAGGATGCTGTAGTAGTTGAAACATTATGTTACAACTTAAAAGGTACTTAGAGGTAGAAGCCTTTGTGCTTGTTTAAGCAGACTGCTTTTTTATTTAAAAAATAACCTTCTGTTGCTGCTTCAGAAGAGCTGTTTTGGGTCCTGAGGGTTGCTGGAAGTGCTTGCACCAGGGCTGAACAGCTTGTGTAAGGATACACCTGACTTAGGGAAGCAGTGGGCAGAGCTGCCTTTGTTTAAAGCACTCATTGGTACCCAGCAGGCTGAGTCTCTGGAGAGTGAGCTGGGCTGCCTGGTCCCTGTGACAGCATCCCCAAGAGGCTGCTTCATTGGATGCCAGGTCACTTCCCTGGCACAGAAAGTCAGGTGCCCAAACTCCTTGCCTGGGAGAGGGGCTTGTGTGCCTGCCAAGGGTGCTCAGGATGCTGCCACACAAGAACTGTCACTCTAAGACTCCTGCACACTTTGCAGAGCCCTCCCCTTGCCAACAAGACCCTCTTTTAATCAGGGAATTTAGTTCAAGCCTACAGTGGAAGCATCCCACAAGAGGCACTTTGCTCAGGAGGACCCCCTTCTTTTACACTTAGAAAAAATAAAGGGTATGACGCATTGTTCCTGGGTCCTTCCATGGAAGGAAAAGCCTTTGCTTTCCCTCCCACCTTGTCCTTAGCTCCTTTCCTGAGAAGCCTCTTTGAGTGAGCTCGGGTGGTTTTTCAGGGGTTGGCAAGGGAGTGGAAGTTTGGAGCTTGTAATTTAAATTAAAGGAGCGTCATGAGGAAACAGTGGTGACTGCATTTCCTTTCAGCCGCACTGTGAAAATTGAAGTAGAAATGGGATATACTATTACAGACATTTAACTGACTATGCCAAAGCCCATTTCAATACATGCCTGGTGAAGGAATAAGCCTCACAAATGAATTGCTTTGCTGTTAATTCATGTAAAACCTGCATATGCCTTGAGGTTTTCTTAAATAAATATTTGATAAGTGAACAAAACTCTAGCACACTAAAGTGCCAAAATAAAATGACTGCCTGACCTGATAAAAGGCATAATTACTTTTAATGAATACACCTGCCAAGTGCAGATATACAGAGCAGCACCTGATATTTCTGCCCTCTCCTGTCTGCAGGCAGCTGTGCAGCACTGGCTGCTTCCTAGCCCCTTACCTGTTGCTCCATCTGCAGAGCAAATCCTGCTCACAGATGCCCAACTCTTCTCACTGTCCTTCCCTTTCAGTACGTTGATTTTCTCCAGCTTGCCGTTGTCTTGCTTGGTGTTTAATAAAAAGAAGATCAAGAAAGGAGAAAGAAACTCCTGCTCAGTGGTGCTGATACCTCAGGGTATAGGTTCAGGTTTCACTTGCTCAGTGTGCACTTATGTGTATATATGTGCATATATGTGTGTGTGTGCATAGGTATATGTGTTGCCTCCTTATATGTACAGTGCTGTAACTTAAGTCACCAGTTACGTCACTTAAATCTTTTTAGTTGGGTGTGAATGTCCTGAATTTATTTAGAAAACTAATGCCCACTGAAGAATGAGCATTAAAAAAAATAAAAAAAGAAAGCTCTAGAAAGTTCTGCAGGTCTCTCAGGTGATTTTGTCATATTATTTAAGAAATGAGAAAAAATTCTATTAAGATTATATATATTCTTCACTGAATAAGTGGTCCAGGGCCTGTGCTCCCACAAAGGCTTGAAAATCACTGCAGTGGTGGTTGGTTAAATTATTCAGTTCGGGATCCCGTTGCAGTTTTTGTTCCTAGGACCATATTTGTCCATGGCTACACACTATAAGGTAAAACCTGCCCAGGATAGGTATGTGCGTTTCAGAACTGGTGAGAAAATAACACAGAAAGCTCACTGTTTAAAAAAAAAAAAAAAAAAAGTAATGATATGTTTTTTCTTTCCACCCTTTCCCGTCCTCGTTTGGGGGGATATCATCAGACCCAGTAACATTCACTCAGTGACTCTCAGCATTCTAGCAGGTCCGAGAGCCTTTGCTGGGCTTACAATACAGGCATTCCCCATCCCAGTAGTTGCAGCATGGACGACCAAGGGCCAGCCAAGCTACATGTAACTTCAGGGTCTTTCGGTGGTGATGATATTTCTCTCGTACAGCAACATGGGTGGCAGGCTCCCTTATATTTGGTCCCACTGTAAGTTTTGTAGAAATGTTTGGCATGCAGCAGTCTTGTTTGAAATGTTCCCTTTGTCTGTCTTTTCTACACAGCAAAAGATTCACCCTGTAATTGGGAGAGCTGTAGTATAGACATGCATTTCATTCTTACTCTGCTTTGCATTTCATTCCAGGAGTACTTTTACAATCCTCATTTTCTCCTCTTATGCTCCTCTAAATAAAAATAGCAGAAATTAATGCTAGAAAAGCTGTTTAGTAAGAATTAACCATTTCTTCTGGATTTGTGTCCCCCGTGATGCACTGACTTCTTCATTACTGTTTCAGACCGTTTCTGAAAAATACCTTCCATGCTGAGTAACTGCCGCAAAGATTAAGACATAAAGCAGAGAGATACTTACCTGTTTTCTTTTTCCCCAACCATTACTGTGCACGGCTTATGAAGTACATTGCAAAGTCCTGTAAGGCTTATGCTGGCATTTTTGTAGGCCACCCCAGCTGAACCAGTTGTGAGCATAGTTTACAGCTACTTGATGGACAAAGAAAATGAGCTCATTTAGGTTGGCAGGGACTATGCTTCCCTGCTTGAAACTGTTTGACCAATGAAAATATCTTGTCTTAAAGTGGATTCAGTTTACTGTTTGCTGAATGCTAAATCTGCCAGCCCTGATGGCAGGGTTTTCAGATTTTTGGGTTGGGATTTTTTGTGCTATTGTCCAATTGATCTTCAGCTCTTCTGCTGCATTACCCTGAAGTCAGACATGATCACAGTGCAGATATATTCACATGTATAGACATAAAAGTTGATCCTAGGTGTGCAAAATAATACATGATGGTTTAGTGAGAGAAAAGAAAGAAATAATTTAACTTCTTTTATATCTATATTTTAACTTAAGCTGTGAAATCTTAAATACAATATTATTGTTATGCAAACAAAATCAAAAGTAAAAACAGGTTATCTCTGGGCTGTTTCTAATATTGTTAGTGCATTATAATTACTACAACAGATTAAATTTATGCCTAAGAGAAACAGAATTCAGAAAATGAGTTTCAAAGCCTGGTTTGACTTAGTTGAGGGCTATGGAGAAACAGGCATGCAGAAGCAGTTTCTGTCTGGTACAACTGGAAACATATTTTATTTCCCACCCATTTTAGAAAAAGGCCTAATTCGTCTTAAATTAAAAAAACAAACAAACAAACAAACAACAAACCAACCAAACCCAAAACAAAACAAAAAAAACCCACTACAAACTAATAAATGAGCATATTGATTTTAAACAGGACTACAAAGCAAACAACAGCCATGTTAATTTTTGCAAAGGCATTGATTCATTTTCTTGATAACAGGCACCACTTTAGACAAATCAAGGCTGTGTCTCTTCGAGTTTTTCCCTGTGTCTGTCCAAAGTGTAGACCATCAGAGCCTGTTTGTGCAGATACTCTGTTCGTACCTTACCTAGGGAAGGATTGGGACATTGGCATGGAAGTACAGGGCTTCCTTTGCACTGTCTTAACTTCTGTGGTTTTGCTCTCTCTCTCTCTTTCTCTCTTTTCTCTGTCTCTTTCCTGATTTGGCTGCTTAGGGACAGACAGGTAATGGAGAAGAAATTGAAAGGGAAAATACAGGGAAAATGTAAATGAAAAGAAGTTATTATAACTGTTATAATGAAGTGCCTTTCATTTAAATATAAGAATGTAACGCTGAAATGAACTTGTGATCCTGAAATGCATTTTTAATGAGTTTCCTTTTTATTTTGCTGCTTCAGTGGCATATTTTAAAGACCCTTTGAAAAAAGCCACATTAAAAACCCCACCAAATGCCACAACATGCAAAATTGGATATTGGTTTATTCCAAAACTGCTGATCAGGAAGAGTGGCTCTTCAACACAAAATGTTGCAGTCACTTTATTTAAATGAGTTTGAATTTGCATTGTGATGTGCCATTCTGATTTAGAAAAAAAAAATTAGATTTTCAGATCAAATTGACCCAGCCAGTGAAGCATTAAGAAACTGGCAGGTTTAGTCTGAAAGCCTCATGTTATATCAAACCTGCAGCCGGTGGAAGTCACAGAGCAGCAGTGAGAAAACAACTTTCTCACTGAAATCTTTCTCTTGTTACCGTGTAAGACTTTTTTTGTTCTCATGTATTTTCCTCTTCTCCCCATAGGAGAACGCCCTTTCCAGTGCAATCAGTGCGGAGCCTCCTTTACACAGAAGGGCAACCTTCTGCGCCACATAAAGTTGCACTCAGGTGAAAAGCCCTTCAAGTGTCACCTGTGTAACTATGCTTGCCGTCGCAGGGACGCCCTCACGGGACACCTGAGGACTCACTCAGGTAGGTGAAGGTGTGGGACTAACCAGGGGTGCTGTTGAGGAGTTGTGGCCACAAAGGTCTTCTCACCCTGCAGAAGCACGTAGCCCCATCTTGGGGTTAACCAAGCTGTGAGCTGGCCACAGGGTGTTAGCAGCAAAGAAATGACTAAACACATCTCACACTCATGACCCTCTACCAGAAGACCTGTGTTTTTTTTTTCCCATACTTCTTGGATGATTCAAAGTTTCTGTATCAAGGTTTCATCTTACAAGCCTTATGTGAGTAATCCATTTCATGAAAGTACGAACATGAGTTAAAGCTGATGAACATTTTAGGGTAAGAGATAATATATAGGTTGAAACACAGCCTGGTAGTCATTCTCAACCTAAGGAGTGAACACAACCTACAGCATTATTTGTTGCACCTTGTTATTACACATACTTTTAAAGAGAAACAGTGGGGAGAAGGGAGAGGGTGGGAGAAAGAAAGATAATAATCTTCCACAAAAGGGGACTATGATGGAGTTTTTTAGTGTCTCGTCTCAACAGTAATATGGATATGAGTAAATATTTTTGAGTAGCTGCACTTTTCCATTACCAGGAACCTGTCATTGTTTGACAGAAGCCATAGTCACATACCTACTGTGAAGTAAAACCAATTTAGCACATTTAAGTGCTTTTAAAAGCAGACTGCAGTCTCATCTAGTTTCCCAAGCTAAGCTGCAAATGCAAATTGTTATTTGGATGGGAGACCTCCAATACACATTGCTGGAATTGACGCTGGTAACGTTATTTGTGAAAGTTGGCTTTGGGACCAAGTTCTGGGTGGCAAAAGGAGAGCTCTCAAAGTGATGTTTTCATGCTGCACAAAACTAAGGAAATTCTTTTCTAGTACACCTATTAAATAACATAATAAAATCTTTAGTGTTGATCCCGGATGTCCAAAATAATTTCCACTTCTCCTGTTTGGTCCCAGCCTGATGGAGGAAAGCACATACTTAAAATATTATTTTGCTTCCCTCTCCTTTGCTGTTACTGGTTTTTATGGATGCACAATTTGAAACATAATTCTTCATATATATATGTATGTATGTATGTGTGTATGTGAAATTGCACCTAGACACTTTTGGCAAACTACGAGGATTCTGTAGTTGAAGAGGCAATGCATAAACTGTAGATAGTGATTATTTCCTGCAATTAGTAAATTGACATCAGTACATTATAAAACAAGTTGGATGTCTGAATCTGATTTTCACCTAAGAATTTGTGAATAAAATTCAAAAATTAAACTGTGCAACCATCTAAAGTTGTGAAATCACATATAAGGTGACAGTCTTGTCACATTAAGACAAAAAATTCAAGTCTAAAAGTACACCAAACAGTATTGGTGTGAAATTCCTAGAACTAGCTAGACCTGGATTGGCATAATACAGAAAAGAAATTGTCATGCCATTTTTCTTGAATTTCCAGAAACAGAAAACATGCAAAATCTAAGATTGCCTTAAAAGGGTTAGGCTGGTTCTGTTTACATCAGAACCGACGACCAGCTGTGGGGAAGTCTCTACCTACACCACCAGTTCCTCCACTGATAGTCTCTGTGGGTATAGACGCTAAAGCAACTACTTTCAGACCTTTGAAGGTGTCTCAGTTTCTAACTTGTGTAGATGCTGCTTTTAAAGATTTAGTGTAGCAGTCTTTATCTGATGTGGATTGTCTAAAATAAGCTTGCAGCACCCACAGAATTGGCATGTTGATGTAAAGATATATAACTAGTTTTCTTTTAGTTCTGTTTTCATTTAGATTTTTTTTTTACATTGATGAAATCCTTCTTCAGTTTACCACAGCATGGCTTTATTTTAGGAGTGGGCTTTTTTCCTGTTGTCATTACCATTTTTAATATGCTGTTGAGTACCTCATCTGACTCTCATAATTGATTGTGTTTCCTCCAGTTGGCAAACCCCATAAGTGTGGATACTGTGGTCGCAGTTATAAGCAGCGCAGCTCTTTGGAAGAACATAAAGAACGCTGCCATAACTACCTGCAAACCATGAATCTCTCAAGCAGCATTTATCCAGGTAATAACTGTGTCCATCAGGGGAATAACGCTGTCCTGTCACGAATGCAGGAAAAGGAGTGCAAAAGGAATAGTAATACCATTTGTGGCGTTGTGGAGGACCACTACCCCACCCCCCCCATATGATATTGCATCTGGATTATTCTTTATTTGAGAAATATTTAGCTGTTGTCTCACTTTGTTTAGCTCAAATAAAAAGCCAAAGCACAGTTCAAATGTAGCAAAACCCTTCCAAGACCTGGAAAACATCAGTTCTTCATCTCGAGACAGTGTGACTACATCACCTCACCACCTTTGCTTGGAGTCCTATATTGCAATACTCTTGTGGATGTTTTTTTAGCAGAAATTTAATGCTAGTGTTCTAGGTAGGTTCGCAGAATCTTCTGCGTTGCATATCTCCTTCCCTTCCCAGGCATGGGTTAAAGGGCTCACTTAATCACTGGGACCAACTCATCTAACAAGGATATCTATCTTTGATCTCACTCTTCCAAGCAAGAGGACATGAAGCCAGAGGCATTTAATTTAGGCAGTTTGACTTGAGCTTGTCCAGAAACGTTAATAATTTGTTGACAGCCTTCTTCCCAACCTCCCCTTTGAAAGAAAACGGAGGGGAGATGAGGACCTGTTGTTCTCTGAGAGACTAGTTTTATGATTTTCTTGGAGAATATCAACTCTAAAACCATGTCCCCAAGCAGATCCTGGGGCTTGGATTATATTTTTTAACAAAGATCCTATAGATCTGTATGGGATCCATCACAGTAATTAGCTATACAAAGTCCCCTCGTATGTGCAGTTTTAGATAGAGAAGATCCAGCTTCTGTGTTGGAGTTCCATTTCCTGCATACCCTTTTGGTCCTGTCAGTATATGTTATTTGGTTTGTCAAATGACAAAACCGGAAGGTTCTCTCTGCCTTATTTGCAATTATGCCTCATTTAATATTTTATATCTGTACAGAACCTGAATAAGTTTTTTACATGCTATCAAATAATGTAAAGTATATGTACATAATGATAGCAGTGAATAGAGCTGAGATGCTTTTGGCAGACAGCATGTTAGAGCAGCGCCCCTTCTAATTTTATTGAGGAGCTGGAGAATGTATAAATAGAAAAGCTCAGTGTAATATACAGTAGGCAACAATATTTACTCCTCAAAGAAGTGACGTGATTTAGAAGCAAATACTTTGTTTTAGGATTTCAATCTTCAGTATCTGGCACGTGGATTTGAATCTGTGGGAATGAGTAGCTGAACTACTGCTAAGTCTTAGTAGGAAAAATGCCCAGATGAAACTAGTGTCAGGAGTCATAAACTTTAATGGTTTTAGAGATGGACCTTTGCTTACATCAGATCATGACAGGAGAGCTTGCACTAGCTTACAGCTAAATATCTAATATCTCAGTGGGATGAAAACTTGAGGAATTCATTAATGCTTTGAAAGAATCACTTCTTTCTTGTATATACTGGAAATACCTTGTAAATACGTATTTGATGTAATAAGACTGCTTTTGCAAATTAGAAAAAAAATTAAAGTATTAACTTCAGGTTTTAGACCTTATATCCAGTGAAGGACTTCACTCTTAAAAAGAATTTAGTACTCAGTTAATGAATCAATTCTTTACATTTCTAGAACACAAAACTTTCCTGCATTTTTCCTAGTATTTTGCATGAAGAAAATATACAAGAAACAATAGAGTGCCTTTCTGAGACTTTTTGTGTATTCTATGTTATATCTAGAAAAGCAAGTAGCTATACTGCCACCATTCTTACAATATTTCAAGGTGTGATGTAGATCTATTAGAGCCATTATTCAAGCCATTTTTCCCCCAGAAAAGTTGATACAACAAAAAAAAAAGTTGATACCAAAAAAAAGTTGATACAAAAATCTGCTAGAGTATCTCATTTGACATTCTGCCACAGCAGGATTGCTTTAAACAGCATTTTTAAAACACCTTTTGCAGTATACATAGATAAAAATGTCAGTTGAAAGGACCTAAACTGGTAGAAATTTTCCGTCAGCTTATAAATCTAAAAATATAATTGTGAGAGAAATTAAATAAAGGAAAGATTGAGCAAAAAGGAGTAAGAAGGGGAAAAAGAGATTGTATGTATATTTTAACTTTTGTTTTCTTTCTTTAAGAGAAGGAAGTGCACCACAAAATTGGAACCTGATGCATTTAATTGCAAAATTCGTATTTTAGAGGTCTAGAATCTCACTGTTTATGATAAGTTCTTCTCTTAGAGATATTATCTGGAATTTTGCATTTGAGTTGAGTGGAAGTGTGCTGAAGTCTTACCAGGCTTATATAAAATAGCAGAAGAAATCGTTTATGAAGTTTAAAAAGGTCAATCAGGTTCTTCAGTCACTTGGGAATATTAATTTGAAAAGAAAATTATTTACTTTTTTCAGTTCACAGATACTGAATTACAGAGACTTAGTTTTTCAGTTGGTAGCAAATTTCAGGGGATTTCAGTTGCAAATGCTGGATATTTGTATGTAATACAATTTGCCCCTTTTTTTAATAGCAGTTTTAAAAGTTTGAAAGTTTGACTGTTGAATGCATGACTTATCCTCTCTTGAACTGATTAAAAATATAATGCTATTGGATTCTAAACAAATACTTCTTGATAATTTCAACGTTTAACTAAAAAGTCAGTCTTTTGTTTCCCTGTTGAACATCTGCTTTAAAACATTCTCTGTAAGTCTCCTCCTGAGGTGGTATTTGAAAGCCTTGGCCAGCACAAAATGCTGGTGTGTGCTTGTTCAGTGGTCAACACCCTTTACTCTTCTTCAGCTTCATGACCAAATTCTGCTCATTTCTTACACTGGTAACAATCTTTAGTGTCTTATGGGACTGGGCCATAATTCTATGAGACTCCCTGTCACTATCATTGTCATTGTCACTATCATTGTAGTAGGTTCTGCTGCAGCAGGGACTCAAGAACCACCTGTGTATTCTTCAGTTTGGTATTGCAGAGTGCTGCTGTCTGGAACACTTAACCTGCTCCTCACAGTTATCCACCAGATGCTGATTTCATGGATTTCAGGGACAGTGAAATTTTCACAACCATCCTTTTATGGCTGTGGTATATTGTCAGAATAATGTTGCAGTAGAACAATGTGTTCTCAACCACTGAGAAACACCAAGTACCAGAGTGATGGGTTCTGTGAACCAGTAAATCCAGAGATAAAAGGAATTCTCAGCAGGCACAGAAGGCAAGATGTAGCAGACCAGGGCACCTAATTGAAACAGCTTAAAGAATTGAAGCCTAAAAATCATCTTTTGCTTCTTCCTTTAACAGAAACTTACAATTTCAGGAAAAATGTTCATATCTTAGTAGCAGGTAAAAGTAAAATGAACCCCTCCCTCTGCTGTGACAAACAACAACAACAACAAAAGAAAAAAACAAACAAACAAAACCCAAAACCCAGCCAAACAACTGTGCTCTGATCTTGCTGCATATCATTTTCCCTTTAGATGCTCGAAGTCAGAAATACTTTTCCATGCATTTTTCATAGTCATTGTTTTGACAGTACATTTTCATACATCCCTTTTGTTTCTGCAGGAAAATACTGAAGTAAAATATAGTGAAAGTGAAATAGTCTCCTTTTCCTAGAGCCTCACAGATAAGCTCCTAGTTCTACAGTGTCTCAGCAACAGCAGGAGGTTGGGAAACAGGTTTGAGTATTGGAAATCAGTATTCCACTGTAGGTGTGATCTTATAAATTTGAATGGTTATTTAAAATATAAATTGCATCAAGGATGTCTCTAAATATTTGCTAGGGAAAAAAGGGGCTGGGGAGAAGGGTTGGTGTAGCTTGCAAATATAGCTTCCACTGCTGGAGTTGAGAAGTTTATCCATTTTCCCTGCTAAAGAAGTGATGATCATACAAGTGGTTTGACTCGGAGAGGTGCAGAGGGACAGTGGGGGGTGTCGGTGGGAGGGTGAAACAATAAACTGCTTCATGTCCAGTAATGTTAGGACCTCATTTATTCACAGAAATGCAGAGTGGCTGTAGAACAAGGGTGGAGTGATTGCATGACATACAGGCAGAAACCTTACAGTTGCTATCTCATTTTTGTATCCTAAACGAGAGAAACATGAATATGTACGTATATTAATCAGTGTGAGGGACTTTGTTACCAAGAGTCAGAACCGTCCTGTGTCTGATATGGTGAGCTCCTTCATCCAGCTGCTTGGGAGCTAAAAGACATTAACTGACAAACAATAACCTGAAGACAACAGTTCCATTAAAATGGAACAAGCCTGCCTAACCCTTCTGATGTCATTTGATTTCAGTCATAAAAGAGGAAACTAACCAGAGTGAAATGGCTGAAGACCTGTGCAAGATAGGGTCAGAAAGAGCCCTCGTGCTGGATAGACTAGCAAGTAACGTCGCCAAACGTAAGAGCTCTATGCCTCAGAAATTTGTTGGTAAGAGTTAAACGTTTGCTGTCTCCTAAAAAATAAAACAAAACAACCCCCCCCAAAATATTACAGGATTTTACTTTTGCTTTAAGACTTTACTTGGTTTGATAAATTAATAGTATGTATCTCTACAGAAGCAGATACAGAGATTTGCTGGGGGAAAAGAAAAATCCAAATAAATATCTCCAGCATACATTTTTGCATGTTTAATTTGCCACATCTGGAGATCAAATTTAAATCTTTTTCCTGCCTTTTTAAAAGATTATGAACCAGATCATTACAAGATCTGGACAGGCTCTTGAAGTTGCCTTAAGAACCTGAAGATAGGAATAGAAGTTTCCTGTTGGGATAGCATTTGACCACACTTTCAGAGTTATTTTATTGAATTCTTGGATGACATTTAGATCTGGGCACATTGGTATTTCTGAAAGTGTTTGTGAACAGTTGAACATAGAGTGGGTAATATTCTTCACCCTTTGTCAAAGTCTGTACACTTCTAAAGCCCAAAATGATCATGGATATGTCTGAGAAAAATACCTAAATGAAAAGATCTTTGGGTACTTTTATGAATGATGCAAAAACGTCATGCCCATTTGCACCTGGTTGTTCCTGTCTTAACAGTGAAAATTTTGATGTCATGCCTACAAAAATGAAGGCTCCACATATATTGTTCTGTTTATTAAGCAGTGGTTACACCAGTTTTGTGAGACCCACAGACAGTATTTTGTCAGCAGTGGAGGGTTAGTCTTAAATAAATAGAAACAGAAATCGGAAGGCATCCAGTTAGATTCTTTTATAATTCTCTGTACATTCTTTTATAATATTATTCTATAGGAGACAATCAGATGAAACTAGTCTTTGAACCAAAGTGCACACTGAGAAGGTCTTCAGTCAAAAGTCAAGGCAAAAAAAAGACCAGTTTGTGGGACAGAAAATGCAAATACACTTTCTTCAACAAGGACACAAGGTTGAAAGGAAAATTAGTATTTCCTAGACAAGGAAAGGGCAATTTCAGCTACATCAGGAGGTGCAGCAAAAGGTTTTAAAATAAAGTCCAAGTTTTTTTCAAGTCCAAAAGCAACAATTCTAGGAGGTAGTCAAGGATAAGAAATGCTTGTAAAAGGACAAAAGTTGTAGTAGAGGTAGTTACCAAAAATATATCAACTGTGTAAGGCAAACCATATTAGTTTAGACACTCTAGTAACTGATTGCATCAGGCAAAATACTAATTCTGTGAAAGCTCCAGGAAGACCAGAAGTGCTAAACTTTAAATTACTAGCAAGTATCCTATATGCAATGTATCCGTGGGTGTGGACTAGCTGTATCGTTCTCTTTTTCTCTCTTCGCCCTGAGAAACAGTAAAGAAAGCCAGTTTAACTATGAGTTTTAGAAGGGCAGAGTTTCCTGTCAGTTAGTTATTCGGGCTGCAGTGTGGGAAGACAACCTACTGACAGCAGATATTTATGGAAATTTGCTAACCTTCAAAAGGACAAACTTTTCTGACAAGAATATGCCCCCAAATCCTTTCCTTTCCAGTCCTCACCTGCTGCTTCATGTAATAGGTACATTTCTGATTAATTCAAGGTTGGGCCAGCTGGTCAGTAGCGTTTTTGGGTAGTAAGACATGTTTATTGCTCCTGCAGATTATCGTGTCATCCCAATCCCAGGGAGAAGGAGCAAAGGGCATCCTTCACATAAGAGAAGGACTGTCTTCTGCTTTGCTAGTTTTTTCTCAAGACTGAATTCATTACCTTTCAAAAGGGAGATCGTTCACCAAATTCAGCCAGTTAGTTACCTATAAAATTCTGCCTGTATTCCAAACCGGAATAGCTCCCAGACCCAAAAGCAGAACTGGGTCATCCAAACCAGAGAATGAGAACTGCATGAAAGGTTGACACGTGGTTATCATGTTTTAAAAATTTAGGCAGCTAAGAAAAGAGAGGGATTAAAAAATACTAAGAAAAATGGTGTCCACGTGCACTGAGTGCATTTTTGCCTTTTAAGTACTTGCTTCAGAATCCTGAGCAGTGCAGAACTTGAAGTGCATCAAACCATTAGCAGTTTAATTTACTTATGCTCTAATAACCACAGAAATGAGCTATTATTTTTAATGAGTGCAAGTATTACCTGCATTGCCCAGATACAAAAATGGTACCTGCCTACCTTAGGTTTGTGTCTGTTTCAGACACTTTACTTGGAAAAAAATTTTTCTCATGAACAGTTGATCCTCTCAGGCCAACTACCAACTAGTTATGCTACATAAAGCAAATACTACCCAAGAAAGAGATATTAAAATCATGCCTTCTGGATGCCCAAAATTGTGTGTTTAATGAAGACCAGTCCCACTTTTTAGTGGTGTGCAGTGCCCATGGAATATAAACGATATTGACCTCATTTTAGCCTCCTTGAATCAAGAGTATAAATTCATATTAGGAGGGGTTTTCTGTATTTAATTCAAGAGTCTTTCACAATACCTATTTTGAATCTTAAGCATCAAATTCTGCCTGAAAACTATAGCATTATCAAGGATAAATCTTGAAGAATGCACTCCAGTAAAGGGCTTCTCAAAATTGGCAGAATGATTGGGAAAGAAAACAAAAAGAACTGGAAGCTTATGCAGCACAGCTAGAAGGTGTCTGTACGCTACATCCCCTATAGGAACTTATGCAATGCTCAGGGTATTTCTTTCTCTGCTTGCAGAGCAGGAAACCTAGTAGGAAACCGTATGTCGTGGGAAGTATGGACAGCAGGACTTCCTACACTTTGGCCGCCCTCCTTGCAATAGTGTCATGCTAGAAGGTTTCTGGGCTCTTCACTGACCTTGGATAGTCAATTTGAGAAGCAACTGGGTGGGAAATTATTGATAAATTAATGTGCAGAACTTCTGGTAAATTTTCCATGCTTCTGTTAATGTTCCTTTTGACAAATTAGGACTCTGCGAGACCTACCAGCAAATTTCATATTGAACAGGAAATAATGACAGCATATAGAGATGTTTGTGGCTTTCAGTGTTTCCCAAGATCTGCAGAGCTAGAAAATCCATCCAGACAGCAACATTCTCTTATTGGTAGACCATAGGAATCTGTGGAAATATTTTACCTCTTTCCATTTGCATAAATTTATTAGAGGCCTGATAATAACATTAATGGTTTGCATTGTTTGAGGAGACTGCTTAAATTCATAAAATCATCATCTGTGCATTTGAATAGTTTCTTCCATTCCTAACTTTTGCCTTCTATGTTTTCGTTAGTCCTATCCGTCCAGGAATTTGGGGGAAATTGTAGTGAAATTTGTGTGCTAGAGATACGTAAGTGCAGTCTGATTTTGAAAAAGTTAAAGATTTCTCCCTTACTTTTTGGCATCCCAACAGAGAGTCCAGTTATATGTAATAAGTAATCTTGCTCTAAATAGGGCTTTTTACCTTGTAGGAAAAATATATTCCAACTACAAAGGCACTTTAATTTTTTTCCATAGTTCCTGGTTACTTCTGTATGTGACAACTTTTTGACACAAAATATTTAGGAACATTGGTAGCTTCTGGTAATGTGTCTAACATGGCTTATTTAAAAACAAGGTGTGTGGGGGTGGTGGCAGTACAATAAGTAAAGTTTTTGTTGATTTTTCTTTAAAATGATGTATGACCACATTGCAATGTGGGTTATTTCTAAGAAACTGAAGGTCTAAAACTAAAGCATACAATTTCCATTTTAAGAATGTAATACTTTAGGGAAAAATATTGATAATGGGCTTCATGCTCTGAAGCATGAAGGCCAGGCTCACTGTGGTTGTGCTGGTACACTGGCTTCACTAACCACAAAAACAATGCCTCAGCTCACTGTGGGGACTCAGAAAGGAGAAAGAGAGGATGAAGCACTTGGTCCGTAGCATCCCTGAGTCCCATATAATTATTTCCAGAATCTGTTTTTCATCCATTTGCTTTTCCAAAGCCCTCAGTTTATTTATCAGGTTAAAAAACCCCACCAACTCACCATTTTTCTGCCTGGCTATACTAGGGAACTGTGAATAGCTCAGGTGGATTTCAGAGGTGGATTTAGTCAACTCTCTTCTTCCATGTTTTATTAATCCATGATGTGCAGTTCCTTAATTGTGTAGAAATCAACCATCTGACTTCTCACTGCTTTTCACTGCAGGTGAAAAGTGTTTGCCAGACCTTCCATACGATGCCAGCGCCAACTATGAGAAGGAGAACGAGATTATGCAGACGCACGTCATCGACCAGGCCATTAATAATGCCATCAGTTACCTGGGGGCAGAGTCCTTGCGTCCCCTTGTCCAAACACCGCCAGGGGGTTCTGAGGTGGTGCCTGTCATCAGCCCCATGTATCAGCTCCACAAACCTCTCGGGGACAGTCAGGTTCGCTCCAACCTTCCTCAGGACAGCGCAGTTGAAAACTTGTTGCTGCTTTCCAAAGCCAAATCTGTCTCCTCCGAACGAGATGCCTCTCCCAGCAACAGCTGCCAAGACTCAACAGATACAGAGAGCAATAATGAGGAGCGCAGTGGTTTGATCTACCTGACAAACCACATAGGTTCCCATGCAAGAAATGGCATCTCTATAAAAGAAGAAAACAGGCAATATGATGTCTTGAGAGCGGGTAGTGACAATTCCCAGGATGCTTTCAAAGTGATCAGCAGCAGTGGGGAGCAAGTGAAAGTTTACAAGTGTGAACACTGTCGAGTCCTTTTCTTGGATCATGTGATGTATACAATCCACATGGGTTGCCACGGGTTCCGCGATCCTTTTGAGTGCAACATGTGTGGCTACCATAGCCAGGACAGGTACGAATTCTCTTCCCACATAACTCGAGGGGAGCACCGTTTCCACATGAGTTAGAACTCCTCTGGCACAGATCTACCCTCAACAGCTGTGTTACTGGAGCTGCACGAGCCATGACATCAACAAAGCACAAGTCAGCTGGACAGTAAAAGTAACAAGAGAATCAGAAGTTCAGCAATTTTTGCTCACAAGAAAAGAGATTTCGTTTTGGTAGCATGCATTGCAACTCAGTTTTCTAAAATGAGTTTTTACTGAAAGTGTTTGATCACCAAAAACCTTTAGTAATGTAAGTAGGAGCTTTTGTAGTCACATAGCTGTAGAAAGCCCTTCCCTTAACTGATGCTTCTTGCAAACCTCCCTTGCCAGAACTGTTAACCACGCCAAGGATACACCACACGATGAGGACACAACAGGCAGGAGTGGCCAAGCTTTCTGTCTTAACACCCTGAACGTTGGGTTCTTCTACCAGATGTATGTTTTTTGACTTCCTAGTATTATTTGACTCTTTTGGGAAGATTGAACTCAGCTAAAGACGGAGGGGCCCATCTCAGATGACTTCACGGACAGCTGGGGTGGTACGGGACCCCCCAGCCAGAAGGTTCTGAGTTGCTTTGGTGGTAAAAAGTAGAACGTTTCCACCTGCAAGGGTGCTACTGGTATTGACATCACAACATGCCTTGTTTGTGTCACTAGGTAGGTGGGCAGGAATGTGAAAGATAGAAGAAACACCCTTGTAATATACTCTGTGAAGTATAAATTGCATTTAATGTATAGAAAAAGGGTATTGTTGGCTCTTCTTTGAATAAATATTTTCTCTTCCTATCCCATAAACCCCCACTTTTTGTTAAGCAATCCCCCCTCTCTCTGCATAAGCAAGTTACAATGTATTTAATTTTTCTTTCTTTTTAAAGTTTCAGTTATTTAGAAAAGTATGATGTACAGTTGAGAGAAGCACTAGATAGACATATGTGTGGGGAAAGTCTTTTTATGCACATTTTTCATCTTTTTAAACAGTCTGGAAAATCTCCAAATGTCCCTCTCTTACCTATGAAAAAAATCCCATTTTGCTTTCACAGAAGGCGTCCTCTTGTAGATTTTGTGGCTCTACTCCTAAGTGTTGCAGTTAATTAATTTTAAAGCACTCAGATGAATTAAACCATCCAGTCAAAATTTGCAGGCTTCTTCTTTTTTCCTGGCACTTGCCATTTCATGAGGGACCAAGCCCCACAAAGGTGCTGAGAACCTTGACTTCCTATTCACTTAGTCATTTCTCTATATGCTTTGAGTTACTTTTACTTCAGGGAACTAATCTTAAGGTTAAAAAAACAGTGGGTTTTGCAGAAGGGAGACCAGAGAATGAAGCACTTTGCAGAGTGCAGCAAGGTCCACTGAAAGCTTTCTCCATGTGATTCTGCGGCAGATACTGTACCTTCAGTTATAATAAAAATTTCTATGACAAATAGATTTTAACCCCAAACACAGCTGATATTTAAAAAATACTTTCTTTTTTTTTTTTTTTTTTAAAAAAAAGCTTCTTCTTAGCTTCCTCTTCCAAATATTTCATTTCTTTCCCTGAACATCCTCATAATTTAGGACTGGGCAAAAAAGACATTTTTGCAGCTGCATAAAAATCTGTCATCAGTTCTACAGTACTTCCTGGGCAACATCCATAAAAATAACTCATCTTTGCAGCTTAATGTATAAATACTTCCGCTCTGATAATAGCTCGATATTTTGCAATAAACACAATCAAATAACCCACAAGACTAGCGATCTTGTCACACGTTTACACATTTTCCATTCATAAGTGCATGCAAGCACATCTGTTTATTATAAAAAAGATTTGATGGGACCATGAACTGCTTGCATCTAGGCCAGTGTGGCCTGATACGTGGAGCTATATTTGATGCGCATTTCCTATATACAAATACTATTACAGGCACACAGAGTTCCCTCTTCTGCTTTCACTTTTGCAGGTGTAAGTCAGGAGCAACAACACTGAAGCTAGAAGAAAGATACTGGTGAAGTAACGAATTACAGATATATGCTTCTATATGCTATATAAGGCATGCTATACAGGCCTTTGCTTTTCGTGCCAGCTCGTGCCAGCTTGCTTCACCTGACACGTGGGCACTGCGGTGTTCTTACGATGACCGTGTCACCGACAGTTGAGCAGCTTTGTCACCAGATGTGTATGCTGGGTCTGAATGTCCCCGGACCTGGTGCAGGTACCCACAGCACTGAGAACACATCACTAGCACATGTTAGATGGGCTCATACATGCAGGATGGTCAACAGTCCCCCCAAAAATGAGTAGTATAAACTGTGGGCCCAAAGGTGATCATTCCTACAATATACCTCGGTTGCCTTAAGGAACGTCATTGATGTCCCTCCACTCCCATGTTATAACTCAGCTGAGACTTTATTCTTGTTGCCTTCCAGCCCAAGATGCTGCAGAGGGATCGCTGGCCACTTTCATGCCCTAGAGATGGTTTTGTCATCAATGCCTGCTACACATTCAGCTTCAAGACAGACTGTACCTGGCAAAGAGCTATTATCAAATATTTTATCTATAAATAACCGGAAGAGAACCTTTAATGGGGGAGCTTACTCCATGGGTGTCCGTTAATAATTATTTCTATTTAAATACAGTTGAAACAGATTCATTTTTCATAGCTGGTAGGGATATATTAAGATATTCTTACCCCTCTCCAATTTTGATCAATACCAACCAAGAGGGCACAAAGTAATTTCCCAGCCCTGCTGCAACATCCTGTGTGAGATCAGACATTGGCTGTACAGAAACATTCTGCTTCTGTTGCTCTTACACCTGTTTCCTGCTCTTCCAAGATTTAGGTCACCATATATATCCTATGCCATAATTTTTTTAAACCTTTATTTTAAGAGGCCCCAGGCTGTAAAGGCAAGGGTGACTGAAGCTTACTCAGGTGGTTTTGTTGCTTCGCTTTTACCAAAATCTGACACAAGTAACATCACGTTTGTGAACCGTGTAAACAAGCACAGCTCCAGTGGAGTTTGAGGCTGCCTCAAACATGGCTTTGAAATGTGATTCATGGTTACTGGGTAGGTTTGCTGCCTTCACAACATCTCTGTGCACACATGCACGTGTCCGAGTCTCTGTGTCACTTCTCTTGCTGACATGCACATGCCGTGTCTGTGGCTTTGTGTATTATTAATATTTTATATACATATGTATTTGTATATAGATCTAAAATGGTTTATATGAAATGACGATGCACTGTCAGTCACAGTGGGTTTGTTTCCTGGCTCTGGAGTTTTCTTATTTATACTATAACAGAATATGTTGATGTTGTATATTGAACAGTACAGTAGTATAAGTAAGTATATTAAGGCACAATGTATGACAGGGCATAGTCTAAAGGCAGGAGCAAATGGCATTCTCTGTTCACAAAAGGGCTTTCTTAGGTTTGGCTTTTTCCTGTGTTTTTTTTCTCTTTTGCACAAAATCATTTTCAATTTGTTTCGAAACAAGTAGTTCAATAATTTTATTTATGAACATATGAAAGGATGGCATGAAAATAGGATGTTGTGTCTGTGTACATCGAAACAAACTGCCCTTTGAAAACTAGTTTAGTGTAACCTCCCTTTTTCTCTTTTTTTGCTCTGGTGCAATACCCTGCTATAGCTTAGCTGAAATTTAAAAGGATTAAATGTGTGAGTGACTTTAAGTTTATGTCTGTTTTTAAAAAGTAAAAAATGAGTACTTCCCAGTCCTTCCCCGGGCACTGCCTTTTCTAATAGAAAAGTTGTACTTACACCTTTTTTTTTTTTTTTTTTTTTTTGCTGTGGTTTATATTGTAACTTCAGTTTTCCTTAAGAATATTGTATTTAAAAAAAAAAAAAGGCAAATTTCATAAAAATTGGAAATGTTATTAAATTATGTCTGCAAAGTGAGATGCATCCTTTAAGACAAAAGAACGAGGTAAAAAAACCCAAACCCCTGAATCCTTTTCTCAGTCTGCTCGTGGGTGATGAAGTCGTTGGGCGCGGCTGGAGGCGCTGTGTCTGTGGGGTGGTGACTGTGGGGAGGGCACAGTGGAAGGCGAGGTGCAGGCACACAGAGCTCTGTGGGCTCAGGGAGCGCTGAGCTTTGAGCGGGGCCTCAGCCACTGCTGCCACACCCACACCCTGCTCCACGGGGAACCCATCCGTGCTGTCCTCACAACACATCCTTGGGGGCCAAAAAAAGCCAGCCTCTGTCATCACCCCGTGCTCACCACCTACGTGAGGCAGCCTTGCTTAGCCACCTCCAGCTGAAGATCAAGTCCTCAACTGGCTCCCTGCTACCTGGAGCGTCCCCATCCGAAAAACACACACAGCTCCTGTGAGCAGCCGACTGTGAGACAGTTGCTTTCCTCTCCAGCCCTCTCCTCTTACTCTCCCCTCCCACCAACCAGACGAAGTCATTACAGAACACAATTACCTCTGCGTGTAGAATCATGGTAATTCAAAATAAAACACAGAGAAATTATTTCTACTATTTGCCATAACAAAGGTGATTTCTCTGTGGGCGTCCCTTCAGATTCCAGCACAGTAAATTTCACATCAGATATTTAATGCAAACAAGAAGCAGTGTTTTGCTTAAAAAAAGCACCATTTATAAAGTTTCAGAAATATTTCCATTTGTAAAACTGTAATATTATGAACAAAATGAGATTTTAAAAAAAAAAACAGGAAAACAAACCCAAAACAAACTCTAATGGTAATACAATTAATTCTTTTACAGGTTTCCAAAATCTAAATTTTCCTTAAGTTTATGTGATACAGTTTTTTCATATACTATGACTGGTTGCCTGCAAGAACGAACTAACATCCTAATTCCTTTGTTCCTCATCATAGCTAGTTCTAAGTAAATGAAACAAACTACAGATTTCTGTGTCAGCAGGTGACTCTTCTGAAAAAAAAAAAGAAGTTTAATAATAATAATTACAAAAATATGTAATATTCTCAACCAATGTTAATAAATCCGTGAACCAAAGAAGAGACATCCACAGATTTAAATTATAAGATTGTTTACCTCAAAATCTATTCTGGGCATCTGTCTATTACGTTTCAAAGACTCGTCTAGTCATCATAGTTACACTTTTTCCTACTCCAATAGCTTGATTATATTACATCAGAAACCATGGTAGGTGCCAAGATACAAATTGTTACACAAACAAAACACTACAACTAGCAGGGGTGATTATTTTCAGCCTTGAGTCCCCAGAAAGGCTTCCCAATTCATACATAAGCATTTAAACACCAAAACAGTGTTAAGGTGTGCTCAACAACCAGTGCTTTTGAGATCAAGAAATACACTAAAACACTCCTGATCCTTTTAGTAGATATCAAAACGAGAACTCAGAGCCAGATCTGGAGCGTGCAGACCTGATAATGTCACAATTTCCTATTTTTTTGATGTGTGTGTGTGAATCATTCAACATCTTATTTGGGGAAAAAGGGTTAGAAACGCTCCTGACTTTGCCAGTGTATTGAACATATTGCACTACTTTTGGCAGCTTGTGAGATGGTAAAAAATAAAGAAAAATCTTTCACTGACAGCTCCAAGTTTCAACAGCAGTACCAGCAGTTTGAAAGCTGAAAACGTGACAACTGAAAACCAAAAATGTTTTATGTCTGAAAAAACTGTTCATGCATGTCTTGTGGGTCAGAGCTCCAGGGCATCCTTGCCAGCTATGGGCCAGCCAGGTAGTGTCCACCAGCATGAAACACAAGCAGCTTCTTGTCTGGAAAGAAAATGGTACATGAGAACAAATTCTGGTCCAAATGCATTATGGAAGACAAAACTTCCTCAAACCTGGCCTGTGGAAGGCAACAGAAATGTTTATGTTAACAGGGGGTCCATTATCCCAGTTTCTAAATTTTAATTTTTGATGCATCTTTATTTAGGCCCCACAGGCTTTGACTTTTCAGTGCTGCTGAACATGCAATTTTGACAGAAGCCACTGGCAGAGGCAGACATGCAGCGTTTCTGAAATCCTGCTATAATGGCCAAAACATGCGTATGCAGGAAACAGGAGGGACAAACTTCTGCAGAGTTTCACTGAAAATGGGAGTGAGAAATCCAAAGCCAGGCTTCAGATGGCAGGAGTTCATCACGTTTAAACAAAGAAAGGCTGCAGCGAGCGTGACTCTTGCTAAATCAACAGATCCCTGCTAACTGCAGTGAGACTTCTGCTGCGTTTAACGTTACAACTTTTTTTTTTCTTTTCATATAAAGGAAGGTGTCACTGCTTTAAAGACCATCCCAGGACATAGAACAATTCCTGGTTTTATCTGTCCTGACCACACGTATGAAACGAGAATGATAGAGGGTAGCTGCAGCTGTTGCTGCCACTGGTGGCGGCTGCAAATCACACAAACCAACGCCTTCCTGTCCCTTGGGAGAGAAGTGAAGGTTCTGGTTTATGAGCAGTTAGGGAAGAAAAAAGAAGAAAAAAAAAAAGTAGAAAAAAAAATCTACACCTTGCAGCAGACAGTGAGCCTGGGGCTGATGGGGGTGAGGAAGTTAATCAGCCCTGAGCAGGCTGTTCGGGATGAGGCCAAACAGATGGCTCGTCTCCGAAAGGGCAAAACGGGAAGCAGATGTGGCCACCGCTTCTCCCCATGCATAACTGGGAACCAGCCAGTTGGTGAGGAACTTTGCATAACAAGGATAATTTGGTATCAAAACTGTCCCTAGAAGAGATCTGAATGGATCTGGGCACAGTTGACAGTTTTCACTTCTTGTTTCCCACCCAAGGTTCAGCCAGATTAAATTTTAAATTTGACCTTACTGTTGGCCTGAGGTTGCTCTCAGCTATCTTCTAGGGAAACCTGTGATACAGGCAGGGAGGACTCGGCAGGTCTCTGCTGAAGTTTTTGGGGCCAAAACCCTGATCTCTGTTCAGTCACTTGACATTTTAGTGACTAATTTCAAGCGTGCTCTTATTTTTCAATTTAAAGTTCATAAACTTGTGAACCAGCAGCAAACCTGAGTTTGAGCTGTTATCCTCCATTTGCATGCACCAAAATTCGCAGAGCCTGGGCTAACGTCCCCTGTAAACTCCTTACTACCACGGGCAGAGCCAAGGGCCCCAGAGAAGTCCAGCATCTCTCCCCACTGCCCTGGGAAGAAGGGATGGGGGTCTCTGGCTGCAAAGCTTCAGCAACCCGTCAGAGGTTTTGCACCTGCCAGCCATGCGTGCACTTTACCAAAAAGACTGGGAAAATTGCATGAGTACTGAGGGGACAGTTTACTACATACATATGATGTACAAGCAAGAGGGGTTTCTCTTTTCCTACTCCACCCTATTTTCTTTCAAAGGACATAATGTCAATTTGACTGCAGCTTTTACTTTATAGTGTCCTTGTTGCATTTACAAAAATTAAATATATGACAATCCTAATCATCGTATAAATTAAAACAGAGATCCAAAAAGCTCTTAACATTAGGGGATGTTCAAATCTGCAGTCAAATACTCCAGGTTTGTTTTGCTGGTAGTTGTAGGGCGCAAAAAATGTACCTTTATCATCTTACAGAGATTCCTGAGTGCAGCCATGGGAGACAATATGGACTCCTTCTCCACCATGTTGGAGAAAAAGAAGGGGGTGTAAATACTTGCTGAAAACATATTTGTGGGCAGTAACCAAAGCACTGTTACACGAATTTTACTTTTTTTTTTAGAAAAGCACGTATGCAATTTACCTCCCCAAGTCCATCTCTGAAAAATTCACAAACTCTTTCTTTTTGCGTTGCATCCAGTCACTTAGTTCTAGGTGAATAATATATATAGTATTTTATTTGCATAGTCTAGCAAATGCACATGGGGATTGCGCCTAACACATATACGGATGTAGGGGTTTTTTGGACTCATTAAATATTGGTACAAATTAGAACGATTACTTCTGCTTTGGAAACATCTGTCTCACCCTCTCTTTGTAAATAAGGCTGAGACACAAACCAGTTTTATAAGGTCTGACACTGATTTTATGATAGCACCTGACAGGAGAATTTCTACTGCAGGAACCAGAGTAAACCTGAATAAGTGAAAATACTCAAGCTGCTGAAGAACACACAGTAACAACAGACCCTGCAGTTCATGCACATCCAGCTGCTTCTCTCTGAGTCACAACTACATCGTTTAACTGACCTTTGTACAAAGACAGGACCCTGATCAGCGGAAAGAGTAGAGAAACACAAGAAGAAAAGCTGGAGTGATTTTAGGAAAACAATGATATGCATGCATTAATCGAATAAGTCATCTAAAATTAAGCATTTCCCACAAAATTCCAAAGCCCGAGCCAGGAGAAGGAGACTACAGGCATATGCCTGAATTTCATTAACTGGTTCTTGATAGCTTATCCATTGGTCATTGAAGGTAGGAGCAAATGTACCAGAAGCGATAGGAAGACCAGAAGGGAAATGAAGGGTGGTAGAAGATTGGGTGGAAAAATTAACACACCGAGTTCAGCAGTGAAGAAATTACTCTCTACCACAAGGGTTATTACCACAGAATTAAGAAAAGCCAAACCCAGTGCATTTCAGGGAAATTAAAAATATTCTACTTTTGTCAGTGGTTTGATGCCTATTATAGTGCCTGTTATACTATGGGAGCGTTGTCCTCTACTCTTGATTATCCTTAAACCTGAAATCAATTTGTGAGCTAAAACTATTTTTTATTTGGATCCTGTTGACGGAACCCTAACCCCCCACCCCTGCCAATCCAGACAGACAACGCAGGTGTTCTCACTATACATTCACAGTTCCTTTTTTTTCTTCAGTACCTGACAAAGCAGAGAATCACGTAGTGTAAATCCTTTTCAACAATTCCTTTCATGCTCTCATTAACGTTAAACAAAATTTCTCTTTTCTTAATAACCCAGTCTCTGACGACACACAGTTCTGGAGAATGCTCATTTTTGTTTCTAGTACAGCAGGTGTGTAGCTCTGTTGACTTGGGGGTGTGGTATGTGTGTATGTGTGCAAGATTACATTAAGTGTCAATTATTTTGAAACAAAAAGTAATATAATTTCTTCCTATTATCTTTGAGTTTATTCTATATTTTCTAAAATTCTGAAATTCAAGCTACGTTTTCTGAAGAGCTGGTAAACAGCAGCATTACTGTGAAACAATTACATCCTTCCCCTTCCCTGAAAGGGAAATTGTAGAACAAAAGAAACCCTGAATTCCTTTCGCAAGATCATGAAATAAGTTTTTAACAAAATCAGGATTGGGAGCCAGGTCTCCTAACACTTGTTTCTGTCCAGCTGTGGACTTGTTTTGGTCTTTGGTGGGCACTAAACTCAGGAACCCCCACTTGCAGACCCTTGCACTAACACCTAAGAATTGAAGAAAACCACCACAGATCTAAGAATTCAGCATTTAGATTACATCAAAGTTGGTGTGTGGGTGGGGGTGCATACTATACATGTGTATATACTATATGTTTGTCTAATTCAAAATATTTAATAATTTATAAATTTTTACCCAAGATCTGCCAGTTTTCCTTCCACGTCACATTACTGAAAACATCCTATGTTGCCTAAATTCACAGAATATTTTGACCAAACATATGAAGATATATATTCTGTTCCATGATTAGTTGTTGAAGCTAGACAGCTTTTGCCTTGCAAATGTCTTTAAATGAGGCACAGATAAAAAGGAAAACAATACTGGGAGAGGGGCCCTCTGTCTGGTGTACAGCCCTGTGGGCCCTCTCAGTTTTTCTATGGATACATAATGTTCTGCTCAAATATCAGTTTTATGGTGACCAACCAATTTAACAAATTGGGATGCTTTTCTAAGCCTTAAACACACAACACAAACTCACTCAATTTACCCTCCCAACTATATCAGGGGATAAAAACCAACCAACCAACCAACCAAACAAAACCCCAAAACCTCAGCACAAATAGCCATGTGAAAATATAATGCTTAAAAAAAAAAAAAAAGGGAAAAAAAAAGAAAAAAAGCACAACCTATGATGGCTTTAGTTACAGGCTCATTTTCAGCAGAAAACATGAAGCTCACTGGAAACTTTGTACAAATACCAACATGCAAAATAGAAACTTTCAGATAAGCTGTGGAAAGAGGGTGGGATTTCCAGAAAATAGGGAAGAACTTGTTACACCCTCCTTGTCAAACTTTGCAGGATCACCACAGCTTCTCTGGAGAAACACCATGCGCCAAGGGGGAAAACTGAGAGCTTTCCTTTTGGTTCTGCTTCTCCTGTATAAACTGCTTGCCTAATTTCCTCTGCAATTGGAGAAATATTCGACTCAAACCCCATCATTTCAACATCCTACTGTGCTGTGTACTTTTGCTACTAAGTTTCTGGCTACTTCCATAATTTTATATTATGAATATTGTATCAGGAACTCACTTCTCAAACCCCTGGCTGCACTAATATAAAGCAAGGTAAAGTGTCCAGGGCAGTGGGAAGAGGGAGGCTCTCCAAAAGGCACCAGGGACAGAGGGCCAAGTGCCTTTGCTGTGTCACACCGTGCCAACACGGGAAGTTACACAGCCCATCTTTCTCAGTGTTTCCTGAGGTCATCCTAGGAGCTTTTTCTCCAGAGAAGAAGAATAAATGCTTTGTCATAGGTGGGTAGACAGGTCTGGCTTTCTAAGCTGTCCCAGTGCCACTGCCACCTGACAACACATCAGTCAGGGCCCTTCCCCAGCGTGTGCACACCCGGTACTGCCAGCCTGGGGTGTGCCCTGCTGAGGCCCATCAGCTCCTCCAGCAACACACCGAGGTTTGGTGGCAGAGGAAAGGGGAAAGCAAATTTACACAGTATTTAAAAGTATTTGGGGGACAGTAAAATACAGGGGAAAACTTCTTCAGAACATGCACTTTACTTGTTCCTGGCTTCTTTAGACTAAGCTAAGTCTGCCTCTGCATCTGGAAAACACCAGGAGGAATGATGTAAAAACCACTGGATTTTGCAGTTAGCTTTCTAAAAGCGTTACTGCAGTGATAAGGAAAAAAAAAAAAAAAAAAAGGGAAAATGCCACATATGGTCAGCATACAAAAGTGGGCCTGGCTAAGTGGGTTACCCCAAAGATGCATATTGCAGAAAAAGGATTTATCTATTTTTACAGTACCCTCATATTAGTTTCAATTTTAACTATATACCAGGGAAGAAAAAAAACCAGATTTCAGACTGACTTATGGAAGTCTCAGAAAACTACATGACAAATTCCCAGACCCCAGTACCTTGGCCTGCTTTAGGCACAAAAATAACTACAGGGCTCAAGAATGCACCTCTTCACCCCGCCTCAATAGGCAGGATGGTTGTGTTACACGGCATTATCTCAGGGGCCAACAGGAGACTCCTCCAGCCATCACCCCCAGCAAGATTTCAGTAGCAGCACGTTCAGACCTGTAGGACTGAACAAGAGAGGGATGTTACCACCATTTCCTTTCTTTTCCCTCAGATGATTGGTCTTTGAAGCAAATGCTCCCTTTGGAAATGGGAATTGCAGCAGAGTACAGCTTTCCCCCTAACCAACCGTGCTGCCACTCAGTGACATTGCCTTTCCAAGGATTTGTTGAGAGGTGCTGTGTTGAAGCCTGAATCTGTAGTCCAGTAACTTGTTGTTTCAACCAAAGGGATGGCTGAAACAAGCTGCCTGACTCAAAGAGCGTACGCTTCCTGTTGTTGGCAGAAAGTGAGACTTCACGCTGTTCCCCCTTGCTTCCTTTAAAAACAGTGCCAGGAATTGATGTAAATTGGCTGCAGAGCATCTGACCCTCAAAGCAGGGAAGTGAGAAACTGTAGGACTCAGGAACATAGAGCAATATGAGCCACCTATATCTAAATATACATGGGGTTTTAATATTCTTTATCAGTGATCAAGGATGGCATTGGTGATTTTCACCTGAAATGTGCTCAAGGGGCTGAAGCCTTTAGCAGCTCCAGAGACTTACTGCACCTGAAAAATCAGTCAAATGGTTTCTTCAGTCATGAAAACTCCATACTACAGGCCACAGGTGGACATGCCTGGCACTGCCCAGAAGGCTCAGCGGAACGATAGCAGAGGGATAACCCAAAAAGTTAACTAATTAGCCAGCACAGAGTCCTGTCAGGAAGGTCCCTGTACCACTGGGATGAAAGTGGTGCCAGGTGTTTGACCCTATTGCATGAGAACTAATGATTTTTATTTGTGAAGCAGTACTTAAGAGAGAGCAACAAATGCCATTTACTATCAACCAAAACTCAAATTAATTGTGACTGTTGAATTAATTGGACTCAGAACCTGTTACCTACCTGTTATGTATCTACATTTCAATGCTTTTTCAGGATCTTCAGCCTGGGAGACTGCTCATATCTGCTCATTTACTCTGTTACTAAAATTCCGAAGGATCAGTTTTCAAAAAAGTACTGTATCAGGATTTTCACCTCTTTTTCTGGCCTTAGTTGACCTGAGACACAAAGTAAAATTAATCTTTTAAACCCTCTCTGATAAATGGGAAGTTTTAGAGATGTCAGGCTGGTTTTCACAGCTCCCTAAAAAAAATCTTAAAAATCGAAGTCCACCCTATGAAAAAACCCCAATAAATACAATAATTAATAAAATTCCAGTAACAAGTCGTTAACACTGGATGATTTTAAGCAACAAAACAAGGAAACAGAACATTGACTACCCTTGGGGTTTCCTTAAGAAATTGGATGGACTTCTTTGGGAAAAGAACTCCATCTGGTGGTAGGCCATAAAAAAGATCAACTCAGCACTACAGCGGGGTTCATCTCCCTGCAAAAGACTGCTGTTACTGGAAATGGAGAGGATTTGCGTGGATAGCTATTTCCCTGTGATTTTTTTTAAGCCTTATATAGGATAGAATGAGCAAGGCATCTTTTAGGCTTTCTAAGCCTGTCCTAAGTGCATGCATAGCTAAAGCATTTGAGCTCATCTGGCTCACATATCCCATGGCACAACTTTTCCTGCTGACAGTGCTGTGTGAAAGACATCCCCAGCCTGTGGATGATGAGGAGCAGCAGTGCCATTGCCACCTGCATTTGCAGGCATATGTGCCCACAATATTAGGACTCACCCGTGGGCAATAGCTATATCCCTCTGTAGCAATATAAACAAGGTGGCACTACTTTTCCACAGCTGTAAGGGCAATAAAGACTCTCAAAAGATGGAATTTTATGTGGATTATGTTCTACAGACAAAAGGTAACATCCCCTGGCATGAACTGCCCCTACTCTGGGGTGACTGGAGGAGGGAGTTGTACTACTGTAACTATTTGGGGCCTTGTAGTACCATAACTATTTTTAAAAGCACATGAGAAATAGTTTTCATAAATGAAACCACAATGGAGCAGTCCCCAGCGAGCTCAGCCTTGTTCCTTCTGAGGCATTTACAGACAGGGTTTTAATGTGTATTTTCACCAGATGACAGCAAAAGTTGCTGAAAATTTGATCATACGTTTCTTTGGTACAAAACTTCTGGTTTTGGAACGACTTCTGATATCACAATGTTTTAATTATCACATTTACTTTTTTTCAGTCAACTCTAAGACTCACTGTCATATGATACTAAGGCACCACATTAAGCAGGGTGAAACCTTTTAAATTTAGCATTAAAATCACTGAAAAAAACCCCCGCAAGGGAATTCAGAAAATAACAGACTCACCATCTCCACTGGTATTTTCTACCTCTTCTTTCTCTCCAGTTGTACCTATACTAGCCCAGAGGTTCTGTGACCTTCTTGAAAGTGGAGTTTTTCTTTTTTGTGCCATCACCACTATATATATGTATTTATATATATAACATAACTTTTATATTACATCAGGCCATCAACAGGTATTGACAAATACACTATCATTGACAAAATAACTTGAAAGTATACATATTAATTTGCATCTTTATGTGTATTGATTTCCCCATAACACTTTTCCATTTTCTCTGTTGATTCTTTTTGATTTTTCTCCCTCTTTTCTATAAGAGTAGCTGGCACCAGAACAGCTTGCAGAAACCATCTTCCAGAGTTCATGTTCTCTCTGGAAAAAAAATCTCCATCATTTAAGAAAAATCAGGAGTCTCTGTAAATCCATGTAAATGGCTATATTCTTCACTACACCAGATCTATGTCCATTCCATAGCACAAATAATTGATGTGCAAAAGATACAAAATATCTAGAGCATTCAAGCGTCCTATGTCAATATCTCACTCCTCTTCTTCTTTCCTTTTCAAATTTGTAAAAAAAAATCCATAGGTGAAATAAAAGCAAAGGCCAAAGTTCTCCTTCTTCAGAATATTGAATTAAGTACATGAGCACAAGCTATTTCATGACAGCTCTTGTAAGAAATCTCACTGGTTACATCAGATCTGCAAGGAGAAGCAGTCAGTAGTTGTAACTGTCACAAAATAAAATTATTCATTTGGAAAAGGAGAAAACAGACTTGTAGGTCTTAGCCACCACTGAGTAATATTTCTAACTGGTGACGTTTATTAACCAAAATGATTCTGCATAACAGGTTTACAGGGAACTGGTTCCAACTGGCAAAGACATACTCTCCTTTGACTGTAAGTAAAAAGTTACAAGGAGACAGTTTTACTAATATCAGTAAATAGAGTAAGAAAAAAAAAAACAACTAGGAAACACTAAATTTAAAAGCCTAGGCAGTTTCATCTCTCATTACATTTTAACCCATAGTACAGAACTCAAAACCTGTAAGAATTGGATAGGAATTTTCCCAAGCCACTGCCTGGAATTTTGTGATCTACTTCTAAAAAAAGCCAGCATTATCTTTTCCCTGTGAATACACAATCGTTCTAGACAGTCTTTCAAAGCAATGCATTAGCAGACTGGCCATTTAATTTCGTGTACACAGGTGTTTCCACTTTCCAAAGCCCAGTGAGAATTTCAGATTGCATTATTCCAGTTCCAAAACCAGGCAAACTAATCTGAAACCGGAATTTTTTATCAGCACAGTTTAAGAAAAGCCTCAGCTCCTGGAAGCTTTTCTTATGCGGCTTTGGTGAAAAGCCTCAGAAGGGCCTGGCTGTGTTTCTAGCTTGGGCATTTGATTACACCCAAAGGAAGGTGTAACATGATTAGAAGCACAACAGAACACGAGATGCCACCCTACCCACGCAGACTACAAACCAACCCAACCCAAACAGGGGCAGTCTTAGGACTAGAGTTTGTTTGGGAATCTGGGACACAGCTTCAGCTGCACACATGGAAGGCAGCATGAGCTGCATGGCTGTAATGCTACAACCAAACCACAGCAGCAGCAGCAGCAGCCTTGCCCCTGCTTACACTCAGACAGCGGAAGGTTCCCCTTTCCTGTTGCTCCCCTTCCCTGAACCAGCTAAAAACTCTGGTCATGCCCGGGTGAAGAAGGGGCAGTTCTTCCCCTTATCCCCAGTAACCTACAGAGAGGAAGCACTGCATCATCTCTCTGCCAGCCAAAAAGCAGATTTGGGATCTTTACAGCATCCCCAAAGCCTTCATTCACTTTCCTTGACCTTCAGCTTCAGGAAGAGAACAATATTGCCTTTTTCTTGCTGTTCTATCTTCTCCCCAAGAAAACAACCCAGTATTTCTCTAGAACAGGTGACGTGCCTTGGCAATGTGGGAACATGAACACAGGACATACCTGATGTGAGTGTTCTTGTGTGATATTTTCTGAAAATAGAAATTACTAAATTATTTTAACACCAGTTGTAAAATCATAATCAAAGTGCAGTTGTAGACAAACAACAATGTATATCAGAGATTTCCCACGGGTCTTTCCTGCAGCAGTGACAATGTATTAATTAGCAACTACATGAGGAAGAGGGAGCCCTCTGCTGCATAACTTTGCTGTTGAAACCAAGCTGGGAAAGATCGGAAAACACAGCAACTACAGAACAACTTTCCTGACAATGAGCTATAAACTGAAAACACAAGCATCATACCCCAATAAATAGTTCATCTATCTTCCACCCTATGCTGATGTTAGTTGTACTCTGCTCCAGCTTCACCCCTTATCGCTGACAGGCACTGTCCTGTTCAGGGCATCTCAGTGCCAAAGAGACATGAACAGAAGTGACTGGAAGTCTAACCAGCAGCACACTCCAGGAGAGCGGAAGAGGGACATTTCTTTAGTACAGGTAGTATTGTAATGCCTAATGACAACAAATCTCAACTGCTCTAAGTACCTGCTACAAAAGGGATGATTAAACATTTCCCTGTGCCTGTGAGCAATACAGACAGAATAAGGCACAAAACATTTGCACCCCAGCAATGGGGATGAGGCACTGGGAAGGATTTTATTCATCTTCAATCTTGCTCAAGGAGAATCCAGGCAAGAAAGCCACTTTACTAAAGGCTAGCATTAAACACTTACCAGACTGTGTCTGCATAGCAGCATCAAGTCCCAAGTGGATCACATCACGGTATGGGAATGAACATTCAATAAAGAACAAATTTTAAAGAACAAATTTGGCAAAACATGCATCAGGAATCACAAAAATTAATTCACCCTAGATAAAGTGGGAATTCGATGATTTCTTAGAATATTTTTCAGACCCATAACTCTGTGATAATGCTATTTTGGCTTCATATCTATGAACCAAGATTATATTATGTTTCTGACCTAATGGGACAAAAACAAGTACTAGAGACCTATTAGTACTACAGCTGCTTTAGCTACAGCACCTTAAATGATTGCTTTTCTGCAGATAACATAAAGAATGGTAATAAAATATTAAAAAGCAAGGCTAAGAAATCCAGACTTTGGGAATTTTGTGTATCTTCACTAAGAGCAGCAGTTATGTGAGCAGTTCTGCTGAAGGCACCTGTGTTGGGAGTGGATGTGAATGTTTGGATAGTGGTGGGCTGCAGGGGTGCCTTCTGTGGAGAAAGGGCAGGGGTTGCCCTGCACTGGACACATCTGGTTCCAAAAGACCCCCGGTGGAGCAGATATCTACACTGCAGCCCATGAGACAGCCCACGAGACAGCCCACGCCAGAGCTGACGGATATTCCTAAATATTCAGAGTGCCTGCAGCAGTGCAGAAGAAAAACATGAGGGGGAAGGAGCTGCACTGAGAAACTGACTGCAACATCCCACCCACCTGAGTCCTGTGGTAGCAGGGTAGAAAGCCTGGGAAGGAAGCTGTGTTTGAACTAACAGGGAGCAAAGGTATTGTTTCAATGTTTTAATGTATTTTAATTGGCAATAAGTTAATTTGCCCCACACCGAGTGAGTTTTGCCCACAGTGGTAACTGGTGAGTGATCTCCCCGTCCTTACCTCAACCCACAAGCCCTCTCACCCTATTCTCTCCACTCTGTCCACTGATGAGGGGAGTGAGGACACCTGCCTGTTAGCCAAGGTTAGATTGCCAGAGTACCTCTTTAGGTAAGAAAACTACTTACGAGCCTTCTTTCAAAACTCTCCCAAAGTCTGTCCTTTCATTTAAATTTCAAAGGAATGCCCACTCACAAGTTTGAAGACAAGTGCAAACCTTGCTTGTTTATCTTACAGTTCAAAGCATCTCTTAAGTCCTAATTAATCTAAGTGCTCACTAAGACCAAACTCTCACTGCCACCAAAATTATCACTTTAATAATAATTTTTGCTTATTTAGTGGGTTGTTTTCCAATGACATGTTGGCTTGTGAGTAGTTCTATAATTCCTATTAGAAAGAAATTGCCTTATTTTGAAAGGACAATCTTAGCAATGCTCTTAGAGGCCAGTCTGGTTTTTATCCACTCACCTTAGCAGGTGCTGATCATTGCTGCCTCAGCAGCTTTTCCCCTACTTGTGTTGGCACAGTTTTCTGTAAATGAAAATTCCCCTGGGGATTTCATTCTGTTCTGAGACAATTCAACTAACTCAAATACAAGACGCACTGAGAAAATGGAGATTCTGAATTGCCTTGTTTATTAACGAGACCTCACTTTTCCAGGACTGCAATTATTTACCTTTAAAAGAAACTAAGAGATTGTGCATCAAGTGGTGCTGAACCACAAAACCAGAGTCCTGCATTTCTTCTTCCAAAGTTCAGCCAGCCAAAAAGAATAAATAATGAAGTACACAGGTTTCTGCATACACTAAACAGATCCATTAAGGTGGATTTATCTGCACCATTTCCCTTAAATTACAACCATGCCCCACTTCTGTGCAATTTTCTATATTTTGGGAAATTATGTAGCTGCAATCTAATGGCTTGTGTGGTGGCTCTGTTATAGCGGGTTATGAAGAACATATTGGGGTAACATTGGAAGTTCTGCTGACTCGTGAGCCCTGCAGCAAAGCCTGAATAATGCCAGATGGCTGAAGAGATGGCCGTATTACCTGCATCATTATTAAAACAGAATAATCTTTACTTAAGGTCTCCTTTCACTGTTTCTATGTTTCCTAAAAAAAAAAAAAAAAAAAAAAAAAAAAAAAACACATTCATTAATTCCAGAGAGGGCTAAGAAATGAGTAACAGAAATAGGAGGAAGAACATTCTTGTCTGGTGATGGTGGTTCTACATTTTATCTCTTTCACAAGTTCCATTTTTCAAGAGACTAATACAGCAGCAGAGCACTTTTGTCCCAGTCCTGGTCATCTTAGGGGGAGTTTTACTGTCTATCACCATACACATTCTCACTGGTCCTTCTGTAGAGTCATTTCTATTAAAATGTGAATATTCAGACACACAGATGACCACAGAATGCTCACATAGCATACCAGAGTAATTCCCAGCATAAATAAGGCAATTATTTATCCATACATAAGGGATTTATTACCCTGGAGCAACCCTTAGGTCTTACTAAACAAGTAAAATTCTCTGGTGTTTCATTCACTTGCCTGAGCAATGATTTTAAAGAAATACTGGGAGAGTGCAAAAATCTTACCTAATACATACTTATAGCTCTCCAATACTGAACTTGTAAGAGCAGATTTAATCTCATAATCTTTACTCAAGTGACATAAAAGTCAATCAGTTTGGACCACATCACACATTTATGCTTACAAAATAATCTAATTATTCTATGTTCACTATTTCAAAAATGAAGAAAAAGTCCCATATCTAAATTTTTACATCTCTGCAAAACAATTTCTAATACATACCAGGCTTTACTAAAAACATGAGCTATGAATAAAATTGACTTTTATGTTTAAATCAGGATGAGCTCTAAGAAATTCCAAGTCTTCCAAATTATTCTAGATTCAAGGCTCACTATAGTCTCCCAGCCCCTAAAGTTCCCAAATGGCTTTAAAAAAACGCGAAACAGCATTTATCCACTTTTAAAAAAATCTAAGTAAGACTAGCTTTTAAGCTCTGCAGGAAAAGTGCTTTAGAGGAACTGAAAATGAAGCACAGACACCACAGCAGTCAGCTCTGCCTCACTAACAAATGAATCCAAAGGAAATATTTCCATTTATTTTCCCTGCAGGGGCAGCTCTGTCCAGTCAGTGGGCAAGGACAGATTACGTGAACAAAAGGCCAATGCATTCTTTCGTACCTTAGGTAAGAAATGCCAAATAAAAGCTAGTCAGAACTTTTACCATTGTTGCAGCAAGATTTTTTAAGGAGCAGTGGAACCTAGTCAGTGTTGGGACACAAGATTTCTCCTTCCTTATCACTGGAGTCCAGCACTCTTGGAGTAAGGCATCTTCCATCTTAGTTTGATGGAAGCAGCTGCCGTTGTTTCTGCTTGTGGGTCCAGCCAGGAGCAAGTCTGAGCTCCTAATCCAAACATTTGGGAACACACACAAAGAAACAAGGGCACAGAGCAAGTAGTACCTTCACCAGCACACACACACACAGCAAATGCACTGACACAGATCCATCAACAGCCCCATCCTGTTCCTCATCTCCAGCCAAACGGGACCAAAGCTCACCAGCGTATGACGCAAACCCCTCACTCTCCAGCTTCACAAGGACACCACGCTCATGGAGCCTTTGGAATTTAAGTTGATCAAATAACCATTCCCAGATCCTGGGCCTCCTTGCCCTGCTACTGGCTTATACCTGGGCTCTCTTCAGATGCTGTTTTCCTCCTACCTAAAGTTTGCCAGTGAGTTTTGTTAGTGAAGTTTGCACAGACACAAGGATCCCTACAGCACCTGGTCATACACACACCGGGCTGGCCCCAGGTCCTACAGCCCCTAAAACCCATGGCCCCTTTTCCAGTTGCAGGTGTCCAGACTTCCCAATAAAACACATCCGCACATGCTGATGCAGCACAGAAAGAAAGGTCAGGCAGAAAATCATCAGAGAGTTTTTAATAAGGAGCTAGGATAGACTGCAGTGATGTGTCACAAGGCTGACAACAGCACCGCTCAAGAGACGTTCCCCTTTTATTCCCCCTTCTATTTTTCCATGCAACTCTACATCCACCTTGGCCCTTTCTCCCTCTGCTCCTGTCTCCTCCCAAAGAATGCGTTTCTAACTTCTTTTCCCCACCAGTCCCAGTTTTGCTACATCCCTACCCAAAACTGCTATTTCTGACATTACTTGGATCCCATTCTAATACAGCACAGCGTGCTTTGCAAGATTGCCCCCAGTACTCCCTTCAGTTATATGTGAGGTTTGACCATCTTCCCCTTGAACATCAGTGGAATTCGTCCATCTTTCACAGCACCTATCTGTAAATTTTGTCAGCTTCTCACTGTTACTGGTGCTCAGCAATTGTTCATCTCCTGACCAGTAGTTCCTCATGGTCTTTGCAGCTGGCAAAACCTCAGGCCAGAGCCCAGACATCTGCCTGCATAACGTAAGAAGGTTTAATTCCCAGACACAAACAAAAAGAAGTGCAGACAACTCTAAATTACCACGTTTAATATATGGCAGTGTTCAAGGAATGTTCCTGTGTAACAGTTAGGATGGCAGTTCATCTACCGCAGCCAAATGTCTGGTTCCAGGTTTCATAGAGCTCCAGGTCCTTGGAGGAGACGCTGGGCCGCACAGTCCTGAAGGCACTCTCAAAGTCCAGGAAATTAATGGGCCGTACTTGCTCTGGCAGGATGGTTGTGATGTCCATGGACTGCAGGCTGCGGATGGGGCCCAGAGAAGCTTCCCGGCAGAGCTGTGTCATGTCTGCCCCAGAAAACCCATCGGATTTCTCAACTATGAGTTCAATTTCCTTTTCATTTAGGGAGCAGTGCTCCTTGGACATGAGACGGGTAACAATCTGCTTCCTGGCTGAGGCCTCCGGAAGGGGGATGTACAGTCTCTTCACCAGTCTCCTTCGGGCAGCTTCATCGATCTCCTGGGGTCGATTTGTTGCCCCAACCACTAGAATACGATCTTCAGAAGAGGTTGTTGCTCCATCTAACTGGACCAGAAATTCAGTTTTTATTCTCCTTGACGACTCATGCTCCCCCTCCCCACGCTGAGACAGAAGAGAATCAATTTCATCAATGAAAATCACCGCTGGCTGTTGACATCTTGCCACAGCGAACAGCGCACGGACCATCTTTTCCCCCTCACCCACCCATTTGGAAGTCAGAGAAGAGGCACTGATGCTAAAAAAAGTTGCTCCAGACTGGCATGCAATGCACTTGCCTATGAGAGTCTTGCCAGTCCCAGGGGGGCCAAAGAGCAGAATTCCTTTAGGAGGACCACGCAACCCAGTGAAGATGTCTGGCCTCAGCATGGGCCAGACCACTATCTCCTTTATAGTAGCTTTAGCAAACTCAACTCCGGCAATGTCATCCCAGTTCACCGGGGGCCCGTGGTCCATGATCTCATGCATAATGAGCTCAACCATTTTTGGTTCTATGGCCTTCAGCCGTTCATCTACAGGCAGCGATGAATCTGTTGGTCCTCCCTTGTGAGGTTTACACTGTGCCCCTCCATCTTCACTTCCGTCTTGCTTTGGAACCGGAGGAACGAACTTGCCAAATGGACCCCGAGACCTGCCTGCGCCCAGGGATTTTTTTACACCTCCATATGACGAGACTGGCGCACGCTGGGGTTGGTTTTGAGATTTCTTTTGCTGATCCACCCACAGCTGTTCCTTTGCAGTTTTAAAACCTGGAGCACTGCTCTCTTCATTTCTGTTCCTGTGCCCTGAAAAACTATTGGTTTCTGTGCTAATGGGAGGCTGGCATGGAGCAGGGCTAGGAGTAACTGTGCTGCCTTCATCAGCCAGACCATAGAATGCTTTTCTTTTCCCAGAACTCGCAGACCACGCAGGTGCAGCTGACTGGTTAAAAAGAGACAAATTTTGCCCATCACAAGAGTTACCTGACATTTTCAGAGAACTACTACTTGTGGCTTCTTTACTTCCAAACAGTGGAGTTGCCTGGAAAACCGGTTGAACCCTTTTGCTTAAGGAGGCTGAAGGAGCAGAAAGTGTATCTGAAGTTTTGGTCACAGGGGGCACACAGCTTTGAAGAGACTTTGAAGACGAGGGATGCTCCAGGAGATCTGGTCCCTGACTTGCACATTTTGCTGAGCCAGCACAGAGCTCAGTCTCTCCGGCACTGCCGAAGACTCCGAGTTTAGAAAGAGCTGGAGCAGCGGAGGCACTGACCCCTTTATCATCTCGTACACAGGCATCTGGTGGTGCCATCTGAGAGCACTGGAAAATTTTGCCAGCCTGCATCCTCTCTTGCACACACTTTAATTCAAATACATTATCTGTTGTCAAGGCAGATTGCCACTTGTCACTGTCATTTTGCTGACACTTTGCCAAAGTCAAAATGTTTTCCGCATAGTTATTCAAGCCGGTCTCCGTGTTGCCAGAGTCAATAATTGCCGAGTACTTCTCCGTGTACTTTTTGAACAGGTTGGCAGCACAGGCCTGAGAGATCTCAGAGTTTGCCCATGCATACTGAATACGCAGGATTTTGGCACGGTACTCATCTGCCTTCTGTGCGGGTGTGCAGGTGTCAGAGGTAATAGCAAAGTAACTTCTCTGCCAGTCGCTCAGGTGAGCGGAGCTGGGGGTGGGAGCCTCCATCACTGACACTGGAACAGAAAGTACCTGCAGTTACAAAGTGCATTTCACAGCCATTTGCACCGGCTGCTTCCCCCCTTCCCTAAATACATGCACACGTGTTGCAAGCTACTCAGACAGCCCAGACACTCTGCTACTTTCAAAGAGCAACCAGATTTGTGGCATAAAGGCATTTAGACTGAGGTTCTCTTTTCTACCCTGTTCAAAGAAATAAAAGAAGAAAAAAAAGGGGGCGTTGAAGAAAAAAGGAGAGAGTTTATGTCCAACCAGAGGTCTCCTGGGGAGGTAAGTAGACTGCAAAGAATGGTAACAGATGGCTAAGCAAAAATTGGCCTTGCTAAATAAAATCAGCAGTGCTTTCACTCTTATTTGACGGAATAAGGCACAGTGCAGAGGAGGACAGTTAATACACCACTGTCAGAATGACTTTATTACAGTGATGGTAATCAAAAGGAAACACTGAAGTTAATAAATAAAACTATATGCAAAGTCTTGGAGGGCAGCTAAAAGAAGAATGAATAAGCCTGAGTGTTGTAAACTTTCAGATTAAGAAAATAGTTATAGATTCACAGCAAATGTTCGAAACTATTTATTTCATTTAGAATGCATTAAAATGCCCCCATTTGGCTTGGAAGGAGCATTTTTTTAGGACTTGAAATGATTTGCTCATGTTAATGATGTATCTTCTTCCTCTGCAAAGTATCACGTGCAGAGATATTGCAAGTAACATCAAGAATTCATCATTTCAGAGGAGACACTGGAACAAGAAAAATAAAGAGAAACCTAATACTGCCTCAACAGGGTTTGCAGAAAGCTCTTAATGCAGTAATTTCGATCTCCTTATCTGCCCATAAGGGACATAATTTCTGGGGTTTTTTTACTTCATTAAGTTAATGGGATTTTTTAAAATTAATTTCAGTAGGTACAAGCATGTTCCAGACAGGGAGTACTTAAAACAAAAACCATTAAAGTGTAGGTCCATATATTCTGCACCCCTTTCAACAGATGATGAGTCAACTTGCAATCTTCTGAATCAGCTACAGACTATGTACAAGTGCAGATGAAGGTACAGGTGCAATGTTCAAACAAGACTGGGAAGACAGAACAGAAGGAATACAGGGTGTGGGGGCTGTCCTCTCTTACTGTTTTTAAGAAGTCTTGCAACAGCGTTAGACAACAGAGAGCACAATATGATTATTGTGCATATGATTATATGGCTACATGCATAATAAATAATGAGTAGGTAAACCATTCTCTTTTGAATTTTTTTTAGACTTTAGCCCAACTTTGCAGAGCTGTTTAGAAAAGTTAAAATACATTTTACCTGCAAATCTGGTGCCTTTACAAGCAAATCTAATGAAAACAAACAAAAAAACTCCCACAAAAATAAGACTTTCTCTCTGAAAAATTACTGCCACCTTTTGCACCCTGAGAAATCTAACTTCTGCCTACTGAATCCAGGGTAAATTCACACCATAATCCATCTGTAGCTGAGTGACAGGTGAGTGAACAGGAGGTGAAAGGCTTCTTTTCTCTAAACAACTACTAAACAAATGTCACTGTGCACATAACTTTTTCTTAACTGTTGAATCAAAAATATCTTACGCAACATAAAAGCTAAGTTCAGAAAAAGTTTAATAGCACGCATCTGCTCCCATAAAATATTTCCGTAACTTCCATCACTCAGAAAATAAAACCTCAAGTTCACTACCACTCCCTTTAAAATTTAGCAACCACCTTCGCAGCACCGAGGCAAGGTCGTAAGAAGCGAACAGTGGCAGCCAGTTTAAAATTTCAGTTTGTTTTTTCACAGAATCAGAATGGGTGAGGTTGCCAGGGCACACAGTGGGTTATCTGATCCAACCTCCCTGCTCGAGCAGGGTCACCCCAGAGAACGTTGCTGTGCGCGTTGTGACTGCGTCCACACAGCCCTTGAACATCTCCCGTGAGGGAGACTCCACAGCCTCTTTGGGCAATCTGTTCCAGTGCTCGGTCACCTCACGTTCAGGTGGAACTTCCTGGGCATCAGCTGCCTCTTGTCCTATTGCTCGGCACCCCCAAGAAGAGCCTGGCTCCATTCTCTTGACACCCTCCTTTTAGACACTTAAGATACTTCTGAGTATCTCCTAGCATCATATTTCCTCACCCTGTTCTAATCCCTGTTAGTTGTCCTCACAGCCTCACTATTTCTCCCCCAGGAGACAGCCAAACGCGCACACAGCCAAACAGCCGGAACTGTTCCCAGACAAGGACATCGTACTTCCCTGTGAGTGCCTGAAGTTGGGAGGTTCATCCAAGCACTGACACGAATGAATTTCTGGCACACAGAGGCACACCAGAACGCACCAGGGGCACGCCCACCTGAAGGCCAGGGAACCACCGGCAAGCGCGCGGACACACCCCCCATTCATTGCCCGCAGGCCAAGCAATCCCTGCGGGAAGCTGCCCCGGATCGGCCGAGCCCAGCGCGCACAGGGCGATGCGGCCCCGCCCGCAGCCACGGCCCTTCAGCCCAGGGGCCCTCGCGGGTCCGGCTGCGGGCGGATCCCCTCACCACGCCGGGAAGCCGAGCCCGGAGCCTTGAGGGCTCCTGGGCGGCGCTGGCCCCCCCCCACACGAGGGCGAGGGGACCCCCCTCCCCAATCCCGGAGGTTCCCGCACCACCGCACCGCGCCGCGCGCGCCCCCCGCACCCACCGGCCGCCGCCGCCTCCGCGCACCGCGCGCGCCCGCGCTGCACCCGGCCCCGCCTCCGCCCCGCCCGCCAATCGGATAACAGGGTTCCGCGAGACGCAGCCAATCAGAGAGCGGAAGGGAGGGCGAGCGGGAGAGGGGCGGCCTCGCTCTGTGACGTCATCGCTCTCGTCGAGGCGCTGGGCGGGAAGACTCGCGGCGGGGCAGGGCGGGCGCTCCCCATTGGCTGCGGCCGAGGCGCGCCCCTCCAATGGGCAAGGGGTCCGTGCCCTGGGGGGGTGGGGTCGGGCCCGCCCCGCCCACAGCGCGCGGGCCGGCACGCGCGTGCCTCCCGCCCCGCGCCACCCCCTGGCCCGCCCACTCCCGCCCCCTCCCGCGCCTTCCCCGCTACATCGTACGCGGGAGGCTCCGGGAGCGCACGGATCGTCTCGGCAGGCCTATGCCGGTCGGTGTCTCGGTCGGTGTCCCGGCTGCCGTGGCTTGCCCAGGGCGGCGCTGGCGGCCTGCCAGCCCTTGCCGCGCGTCTTGGAAAAAACTTTCCTCATAAAGGCTTGGTTCCTCGGCTGGAAGTTAGAGCGGCCGAGAAGGGAGAGGCTGGAGAATGTCATGTTCACTGCCCGTCTAGCCCATTTTGAGTAGCAGCGGGAACTGGCAAGACGCTGTTCCTGCGGGGCAGAGGGGCCCTTGCCTTCATGCACAGTTCGGTGACTGAAGGAACAGAATTGTTGCGGCTTTTTTCTGTGCCGAACTCGACTCCGGCTGCCCAGAATGGCAGGGCTGCCACCTCCCATCAACACCCGTTACCCGCTATTCCTCACTCTCCTCCCTGTAAGAAGCAGCGGCCAGGCAGCGGGGTCCCGGGCTCGGTGCTTGGCAACCCCACTCTGTGCAGGACGAGCTCCACCAGAGGCGGGTTCCAGGGAAGATGGGCCCAGACACAAAGCCCCGGCCTCCCTCGTGGTGACTTGGGTGCCAGCAACGTGCACTCGACCCTTCCTCACACACAGCACTTGACCTCCACGGCCACCTGTTCCATCTCTGCCCCTGTGGCACAGCTGCAGGGCCACCACGGCATCGTCAGAAAGCGGTGCTGTCCAACACTCCTGGAAACAACAGCTGCTGGACAGGCATTTTTGGGAGAACGGGTCTGAGCAGCAGTGGCTGGACTTTGTGGCAGAGGGGCAAGATGAATGACACGATGCCTTGCAGGGCAAAAGATGGTGGCCCAGGTGGATGTATCCCACGTGCTGAATCTGATCGTGGAGTCCCTAGCTGGATCACACCAACCCACATCCAAATTAGCACACCAAACTAGATGCAAATTAGCACGCTAAGCTGCAGTTACACCGCTGGTATTAACACAGACACTTGTGTGTGTGGGTGGACATTTGATTTCCCATGAGAAACATTTCTTGCAGATACTGTCAGGTTTTTGTTATACGTTAAGCTTGTTACACCATTAGTGCAGACAGCTTATTAAACTAACTGTGCTAGTATGTGAGCTATCATCTCAGACCCAACTGCGCTAACATTTAGAGTTTGTCATGCTGCTGCCATCAAATTTTTCCCAAGGCATGCTTCCCCCATTTCCCTTGGGTTGGACAGGGGCAGGCAGCGAAGCAGCCTGCAGCTGCAAGCTGCCCCCGGGGACGTAGGCTGCAGTCAGGCAGGACTAATGACATAGGCCCCTTCCCTGCTGCACCTGTTGGCTCCGGAGCTGCAAACCAAAGGCAAAGCTGGGCAGCTGGCTCCAGTGTCAGATCCAACTGCAGGACTGTGAAGAACTTTACAGAAGGATCAGCACGGCCTTGGTTATATCCATGTATTTTTCAGATGCATGTTGTTGAGGAAGAACTTCCCTCCGGAAAGTTTGCAAACTCCCATTTGCTAAGTAATTTGTTTGAAGGACACACTGAGAAAAAGTGATCGATGGTGACAATCAAGGCACTGACTTGATATTAGTGGAGAAGTTGGACCTCTTACAGCATATCTGGCATGAATAAGATGGGAAAAGTTTGTTTAAGAACAAAGACAGACCATAATCATAGATTTGTTTCTATTTATTAATGTTGCCAATTAAAAATTACATGTCTGTTCAACAGGGTTTGGACACAGATTTTAAAGGAAGTCGACAGCTCACAAATTACAATTAGAGCATTAAGCGTCTGATTATTTTTCCATTTAAGACACACAAACTCTACATATGCTATGTCGACATTATCTATTGATGGTTATTTAATCTGCCCCCACCAACTACCCAGATCATCAGGATTCTCAGTTTTATTTCTCGTTCTGACTTTGAGCAATTGAAGTTTATACCTGTCAAGGTTTAGACTGCTGCTGTAAGGCAACTGCAATGTGAGTACTGCTGATCACATATGTTATCCTTACAGAAAACAATGACAACAACAAAACAACAACCATGAGCAGAACCTTATATGTAAAGGCAAGAGTAAACTAGAAATCTAATATTTATAATGCAGTTCAGAGTATAATATATTAGCAATACTTTCATAAATACATATCTTTTCAATATTTCACCATCAGTAATAAAATATAATCTGTCATTAAGAATGTAAATACTGTACTAGTACTCTGCTAGTTTTAAAAAAAATAAATTGTGGTTACTGAAAAGTTAGCTTTTTTCCTCCTTCTCTAATAGCTGCAGTTGTCCTTGAGATGTGGGTATTCTACTAAAGTACAGTTCCTAGATTTTGTAATTATTTGTAATATCAAACAGTATTAATCGGCACAGACTGTATTAGGTTTTGCACAAAAGGCACAATAAATGCAGGTGAACATACTAATTATTCATAAGTACAGTGTTTCTCACTTACAGATAAGTTGCAAAGTTACAGAACAGAAACAGCAGTTATGTTCTTTCAAAACGTTCTTTTCAACACTTGTTCTTGAGTTGACTACATAGCCCAGATTTCCTTTTCAGATGACCTAACATTAATAGTTTACAAAGGAATTAACTGATGGGAAAAAGAGGGTATTAGAGACTGAATACTATGAAGGCCTTCACTAGTTACATATTCAAATCATCCCAGAATTTCAGAAAAACTAGCATTGTGAACTTCAGATTGGGTTAGCCATGGGGAAATGTAATTCTACAGGTATTGTCACTGTTGTTTATTAGAATGTTTATTTGTAACTTCTATTAAATAAATTAATTAACTTTTACTGCATTTATATTTTAAATTAGCCTTTATCCTAAATTCTTTGCCAACAGGTGTTTTGGTATCTAGACAACAGCCTTTTCTAAAAGTGATATGCATATACTGAAAAATGCTTAACTGAATGTTGGTTTTGGCAAGGTTTTCCCACAAATGTCTAGAGGGATCTATATCTAATTTCTGGGCTGTTGGGAACATTTCACTTCTCCTGAGTTTGAATGTGCATTCTGCCTGCATCCCAGTTTTACAGCAGTTTGAGGCTCACAGAGGTGTGCATCAGCCACCTCTGCTCTGGTTTCCATGGAGAGAATTTCCACCAAAATCTTCTTATGTTTAGTTTAGTGTTGCTTTGCCTTTCTTTTCCAATACTTAATAGTCAGATTTTAATCTCAATTATAGTCACCTAAGACTAAAGAAACTCCATTTCATTTCTGATCTTTTTTTTTTTTTCATCCCTGGACAGACCTGGTTATATATTTCACATGCAAAATACTGGTCTGTCTCATAGACAAGGTGTAATTCCTCTCTGGCTCCAAGATTCTAGCATTTTCATAATGTAAAATATGTAAAATTGTATCAGTGTGGACCACATGTGGTATGGATGAACATTGTTTTCCAGGTCATGAGAATGAAGGAATGTTGTTTTAAAAAAGGCTAACAGAGAAAGGAAACAACTGCCAGCATTTTCTGCTCTCTTCAGTTTGCCAGTCTATTGCATTGTGCTACTACAGAAAAACTTAACTTCATATTGGTTCTGCTAAAGAGAATGATGCTATCAAAATTTCTGATACTGTAGGTGAGAGTAGTGTTTTGTGAAATGAGTCAGTCATCTCCTCAAATATTACAGGGGTTTGCCAGATTGATTTGTCATCCGTTTCTTCATCTGTTCCCTGGGAACAGATTCCTTAAAGAAATAGTAGTACTTCCCAGTGCACCTCAGAAGCGAGAGATTAGGAATCAACAGAAAAATCCACACAGTCCATATTCAGCTTAGTTAATCCCTTCTGGAAACACAGTGAGTAGGAGCAGACCATGTGCCAAATTAACTGCCCCATTCCATGTTTCACAGTCGACTTGCGACTTCCCAGCCGTAGGAAGTATATTCGCAAGGCACAGAGGAAGAAAGCTGAATAATTGTGCAAGTTGTTCAAGATGTTTTAGAAGTTAATATGAGCAGTAAAAGGAAGGTTAAAATGAAAATGTAGAAATTAATCCTACATATTATTTTTCTTGGAGTAGCTAATTAGGTTGTTCTTATTTGTATAGAAAGAACTATCTGGAATTTATGTTTTAAAAACAGCAAAACTACTTCTGAAAGTCAAATATTGTTCTTTCATTTCACCTCTGACTTTCATTTTAGTTCTTTACTGTACCTGCGTTCAACAGGATGACATATCAATGGTTTGTGTCAAGCACACAACTTTTTCTGTGAAAGTTGTTTTCCAATATTTTCATATTCCACACGTCACTGTTAATGGAAGAAAACCACTGAAGGGGGAACCACTGCATATTTCAGGTGTTAGTTCTCTTAATTTCTATTTTTAATGTCCTTTGTTAGCTAATTTGAGGAACGAAAAGTAACATTTTTTGCCATCAGATATCTTAGCACATTTTTCAAAGATTTATTACACAATAAGTAAGCAGAATGGTAGCCATATAAAGAAATCATAACTTAGTTTTGCTGAACATATCTTACAGATTATTTTCAAGTAATCACTGCTTATAGTAACTTGGTTAAAAATATAGAATGCCAGGTAGCACATGGCTTTTGACAAAACTCTTCAGGAGTTTTTAAGAGGCCTCGTTATGAATGATCTAAGTGGAAAGCATAAGCCAGCATAACCTCTTCGCTGAACATTGGATAAAATGGCTGTTTTAAAAGCTAACCCTTTAGGGGAAAGTACAGAACCTGCCAGAAGGATGTGGTCTTGAAGTCCTTTGCCTTTTGTTCACTTACAAAATTACTGCAGCGTGTCATGACATGACAGCGCCCCAAATTCTAACAATGACATTTGTGCGTGCCTATTTAGGTAAGTCCCAAACAGGTTACTGAACTTCTCCAAATTGGATTTCTTTTGAAGCCACAGTAATGTTAAATTCATTGGTTATAGCACCGCTCAGTTTCATCTATGAAGGAAGGAGCGGCTGTGCTAGACGAGAGTGGGGACAACAGAGGGAGCACTAACCCTTCCGTTTCCATTGCCTGGTTCAATAAATGCTCTTGATTACAAACTGGTAAGAAATGACAGCTCGAGTCTCCTTGGCTACGTGCATCCTGGAAACAGGCAAGATGAATCTACAGTAAATGATTAGGGTTACAACACAACTTGCTGGCAAGGATTTTGCTACTGCAGCTGGGCTATATAACAACAGGTTTTGTATCTTTTTCCTTTGTAATTTTACTTTCCCACCTGCCCCTAAAATAAAACTTGGCAACACAGAGAAAGCCAGTTAATTACCTCATCTCTAATTTTACTTCACTGCTGTTACTGCTGGTGGTGGTTTTGCTCCCATGTTTTCAGAAGATCAGTTGCCAGCTGTGAGATGTGCTGCCAGGCAAACTCGACGTGGGTGGATTCCACTGTGCGGGAACAGATAGCAAAACGTAGCACAAACTTCTCTCGCAGATGGCACGGGACCAGATGAATCTTCTTGGCCTCATTAATGCTTTTAAGAAGTGCCTCGTTTAGTTTATTTGAGCCCTGAAATCATTATAATTCAATGGATATGGTGATGAATTTCAGAAGCAAGTCTGGAATATGTAAATCCTACCAAGTAGCCACACCCAAGTACCACTAGTAACAAGAAGACATTTTCTCATCTCTCAATGCTTTGCTATCAAAGCATTACAAAAAGATGACAGTGTAAGAGATAACTTTTGAGTTACGAAGAGATCTACGGATTACCTTGGGTTTAGAAACAGTGTTCACACTGGGGCATTTGTTATAGCTGACTGCTTTTTTGTGACCTAAGGTCATGGGCTATGTAAAAGCATTCATTATTGTATCCATGTCACTACACTCTTCTTGGATCTAATCAAACAAAAATGGGAAGAAGTTTTGCAATGAGCTATACTAACTTTCGTAAAACAAGCCTTTCAGTCTTCACTTAAACATGGCTGCTGTGAGAGTCTTCTGAATATAAATATGGAAATCTTACCCTTAATTAAGAAATGGTTAGGGTAATGTGTCCCTGGCATAAGTACGTTTCTTGCTATCAGTAGAAGCCCTAAAAAAGCATTTGCCTCAAATTCTATAGGAAGTGTCCACCACAGAATCCTACAGAGTGGCTTTTTTGTGTGAAGGAATTTAGAAATATGGTAAACTGACCCACCCACTGGAAGTAAACAGTCTTTTGCATTCTGAGAAACAAAGACATAAATGTTAAATGTCTTGCAGAAGGTCAGAGAGACTCTACATGCACGCAGTATTGAATTTCATGTCACTCTAATGTACTTAATTTTCCTTATGCACAAATAGTCCATCAGCATTTGAAAATAAAACAGAAGGTGTCATCAGATTTTCAAAAACAGTAGTAAATCACTTTAAATGAAAAGAATGAATGACGGCGTGCCCAAAACTTTGGGATTTTTGTCAGATTTAACATCACAGGGTAAAGTGCTAACCGCTTATCTTTGACAGTCTTTGTTAGCCAAATTAAAGGAACCCGTCTGTCTGCCTTTTTTATCAGCAGACTGAGAGATGGCTCCAGCTTTGCTGGACAGTTTGCCATAATGGTTTAGGATATATCAGATTGATCTGGAGTGCTATAATTTTATTCTTTGGGGAAGTATCTTAGCTATTGCACAACCTTTACTCTTTCTATTACACTTGAGGTAATGGAATTGCAAGATTCTGGGAACATCTGCACTTTTCCTGCACTGTTCCTTTACTGAATATTCAAGTAAAAGAGTCACAAATGGACCAGCCCATCTGTTTGGCAGCAGTTTTGTTACTGTAGCAGCATAGGTCTTCTTGAAAACATCCATATCAGAAAACACCTTCTCTTAAATCTGGGCAGTTGTGACTTTCCTGCTTAGCCTTTTCCATATAAAACCAAAGCATAAGGCAGACAGTTTCCCATTGGCAATAAGAATAAATGTATAATTTTCATGGGTTTGGATCATATTAAGAGAGAGAGTTGGACCAAAGTAAAAACCTTGTTCTGACTTGTCACAAGTTCTTTGGAATTTTGTATGACATCCTGAAATTCATGGCTTAGCCTTACTCTTCTAGGAGATCTTTAGGCAACTGTAATGCTCCTAACTAAGAAAACAGAACAACTTTGGTGTTTTGCAAGTCCCCACCTATTACGGGTCAGTCAATGTTGACAATGATGTCCTGCTTTCTTATCAAAGGTAATACATTATTGAAATGACAATCCTTGCCTTCAGTATGAAATGCACAGCACTGACTTTTAGGCAATACAAGCAGTTATACAGTGTTAAGCTGGTAGGGGAGAGGGGAGGAAGGAGAAAGATTCATGTATCTTTCTTCTGTTCTACTCTCACAGCTCCACCTTAGGGCTGCTGTGACACTCAGGTGTCACGTCAAATTCAAGTTAGTAGTGACTAATCCTCTCCCAGAGCTTTGAGAAGCCAGCTTTGATTGAGTCTGTGAGCTTCGGTAAGACAGCATTCTCATTCCCTTGGAGAAATGCCTAGCTTGACTGGTATTCATCTGCAGTCATGACAAGGAGGCCAAAAAGTAACCCTTTGGCATGGTACATTTGATAAAATAATTATAATATGAAAGTCATAGGTAATCAGTCCATTTGCTCAACAGTGTGAAAAGCAAAAAATTAAAAGTTGCAGCTAGGCAAAAATACATTAAAAAGGGTTTCTCAAGAACAAAGGAAGGAAGAAAAAATATTTCATAGTTTTACAGCTGTGCAGTATTATATAGTTCAAGTCTCCTGACCTGTAGTCCTACTATAATTACATAAAAGTTACAAATATTCTGCTTCTAAATGCATTGTAATAAGAATTATAAAACTCACAGGAAGATTTTTGAAGGAGTGATATAAAAAAGGAAATAAAGCTGCAAAAATAACGATAAAAACATCTTTATTTAAAAGCTTGTTAGTTTTGTTTTCTTTTTCTCAACTATTTAGGCAAGCAATTAAATGCTCTTTCAACACTGGTTTTCAGTAAAATCAGGCCTTTATTCTATAATTTTTCCAAAACTTTCTTAGCTAGGCTTTCAATATTTACCTCCTATTGTAAAATTGTCTTTCCCTGTAGATGTTATTTCTTTCTCTGGATCATCAGGGACAGAAGAACAGATGTAGATGAACTACTGGTCTGATCAAAAGTGACAATTCCTGTGTTGCTATGCTCTATTTCACCAGGACTGTTCCTTTAAAGTAAATGTAGAGCACTGACTAACAGCTGTCTCTGGATCTGGAAAACTAGTGTTTGCTTGTTCCACGTGAGAGAGCAGACTGCAACCAACATCTTGTTATTGAGCAAAAAAAGCCACAGAACCCATTCCTCAAAATCTTTTAAAAGTTCTTGTTAGAAAAGAGATTATATTCATGTGTCCACTTACTGAAAAAACTCTACATTTTGTAGTCTGTCTGGTCCTTTAGGGACAGTTCTTTTTGTTTGTTTTATTTTCAACAATAATAAAATATAATTTCAAACCAAACCATTTTCCAATTCCAGATGAATTCACCATATACTTCATCGTTAAAGATTTGTTAGCTTCTTCAGCCAGCTGCATCAAACTCAGGTAACTGGGGCAACTGAATGACTGGTGAAAGAATTTTTTGACAAATAGTAATACCACACTACCCAGAAGGAGCCAAGATGTGCTTTCAAGCCTTCAGAAAAGCTAAAAGCTAATTTAGGTATCATGTGAACTAGAAAACACTAGTGCTGTTATTATTGTTGCTTGGTGGTCAGATTCAGTGTCCCCATCCAGTCCTTTACAAAGGCTTTAGTTGCAAGTTCCTCTATAAAATGAGTTCGTTACCTAAAATAAGACACTGATCCCCTTTTAGTGCCTGATTAAACAATGAGCCCTCCCAGTTACTGGAGCTTTTATGCTTTGAACGCAGAGTGAGTTTTCTAGTTTCTGTCAGGCAAGGTCTCCACATCAATGAATCTGGTACTTTGAGACATTTTGGGGTCTAAAAGGCCAAGCAGGGCAGAAGGATCATGTTCAACAATAAAAGGCAGACCAGGGCCAAGGGCAGTTGGGAAGCTGGCCTCCCATGTAACCTGTTCTTGTACATATCTTGCTTCAATTTTCCATGTCTGACTATAGAGTTCTGTTGATGAAAAACTATTCTTAAAAAATAAAAAGTGTTCAGCACTCTGATTTTCATCTATGAAAGTCATTATATATATAAAATTTAATATTCAATATACACTCATAATAAAATTAACTTGATAAGAAACATGTAATAGACACACACACACATCATATACAGATGTGTAGGAAAATATACTAAACCAATCATCTTTATCAAATCTCATCATAGAATATAACAGTCACTTTGTATGACTGGTTCCAATATTTGTTTGCCTTGACTATATATTTCCATATCCTAATATGCTTGAGTTTCTATTAAGCTTTTGATTAAGTTTTAACAAAATTGTCTTAAGCTTCCTTCTTTAATCTCCTTTGTTCTTCATGAACTCCCTTTTCTTAAAAAATAATCAAGTATGTGAGCTACAAAGACTATGTTCAATTGCAGGTTACTGTGTTGCTATAAAACATGACAGAAGAAATGGGAGGTCTTACCTTCAGCCGAAAACAGACTAGCCCCAAGACAACCTCAGCACAGATCTCAAATCTTTCATCCTGAAGGACTAAGTGTTCAAATTGATGTGACAGCCTGACGTGCTGAGAAGAGAAAGAAGATATCTATGTTGTATAAATTTGATTCATCAAGAGAAAAGGTTTGCAAAAGTATTTTCCATTCCTTTTCTCTGTTCCTTCTTCTGATACGTGATAATATTCACGTGTCACCATCTGTTATGTTCAGTTACATCTCATTTATGACTTCCACAGACCATACTGAGCCATTACTGTATTAGTAGCTCAGCCTGTCTTAGGCAGTACTAGCCTATTTCTTAATGAGACACTTCAGCACAATTTCATATGATAGCATATTAATAGTAAATAATTTTAATAATTCTCCTTTAGGTTTTCTACCACTGTCAGTTTGGGCTGGGAATGGCTAGAGTCCAAAAGACTTTAGAAGGAAAAGGGGAAATGCACAGATACGAAGAGGGAAAATTGTCACAATTCCAGTGCAAATTAAGCTGGAAAGAGACACTTTTTAGAATAGTAAACTTAATATGAGAATATCTGTGAAGAGGGGGAGAACTTGCTCACTCTTCTGACCTGGGTGCTCAGCTTCAGTTGAAAAGAAAGGTGATGGCAGTATAATCAAGAAAATGAATAGCAAATCTCAGCAAACCTGTTGGTAAGTTACTGGGGAAAAAACAATGACATTGGGCACCAAGCCAGAAGGAAGTATTCTGAAGCATAGGAAACCAGTGCTACTTGGGAAAAAAGGTACCTGCAGTACCTATCCAGTTCCCCTCTCACTGGCTATAACATCAGCTTCATGCTCACTATCCTAAAATAAAAAAGGTAAGCCAGCAACAGCAACGAGCTATTAGAATTACAGTTTGTCTTCATGCAATAGCCTGTTTACATCAAAAGTTATCTGAAACATCTAAACAATATGTTTAAAGGTTCTTTAGTTTTGATATATTATTGCAAAAAATTTTACAAAAATAAACAACTAAGCCAATGTTTTTTTCTTGCTTTTGCACTTTGACATTTTGCAAGTTCAAGGACAGATATCAAACCAAAATGAAATCTTTTACTTTGGGCCAGGGTTAAATTTGGAGTGTTTCATCTCACGGGAACTTTTTCCAAAAGGAAAGGCTAAACAGAAATTACAAAAAAGGAAAAAAGAAAAAAAAAACAACACATTTTGCAATCTTAATCATAGCTTTCTGGTGGTTTTTTATTTCTTCAAATAGAAAAACATAGTTTATATTGAATCAAAATATTGCTTCAAAACCTTCACAGTGGGCATACTGGTACCCTAGACAACCAGCCAATCTTCCTGTTGTTACCACTTCCTCTCTGCTGTTTGTTACATTCACTTATCATCTCCCTCTAAAATTAGCCTAAAAGCTCTTTGAGCCAGGAATGAGACCAATAAAATGCCCAGTCCTTTTCAGGGCATTTGTATGTTCTGCTAATATGAAAAGCATAAGTTTACAGCTACAAAAACTGACCAGAAATATCTGTATACATATAGATACTTGTATGCATAAGCACATGGAAAACATATGTGAAATAGGCACGTGTGTGGCAATGGTCTTTCACTGTCTCCTCCTATCCTTACAAGCTATTGCTTTAACTAAGCATGTTAAAACACTCTGCAAAATTCCACAGCTATGTCTTGGAAATCAAACCCACAAAACAGATCGTGTTCAATGAGATGAGAATTTCACTACTGTTCAGCTGAATGTAATCAGCTGTGTTTCATCAAAATTTATCTGGGTAACAACTAAATAAAATAAACATCTAAGATTTGGCTTACTACAAGAAGTTTGTACAAGAAGGCTCTGGACCCATCCTGTACATTTTATATCAGGTATTTATGTCCTTGTTGCACTAAAGGATTTTTCAGGAATTAGAAAGAAATAAAAGGAAGGGAAAATAGAAAATATTCAGTTAGTCACAAACTAAAACTTTAAAAGTACTTTGCATTCATGTTGGAACGCAAGTACTTTTATTCATGGTGTCTCAAAAAGCAGCAATAATTAGTAAAGACACTGGGGGGCACCAAGAGTTTTAGATTTTACAGAGCTGCAAGGAGAGAAAGTGGTGATTTAACTGGAGTTTCGCATGGAAAGCTTTGCTTAAAAACAATTACCCAAGGCCCTGCACCTTTGAACTATTAGCTATTGTCCTGAATTGCTCTTACCAAGATTGCCGCAACAGTAAAGTTAAATATTATTAAGCCTTGAAGTTCAAACTCTGTAAAACCAAAGGGCTTTTATGTATCACATCTTCCTCTGTCAGTCCAAAAGCTGCACCCACACTCTGGACATGAGCACTGCAATAACTCACAGGAGGACACATGTGGCTTTAGTGCTTCAACTTTTCAAGACAACACCGTGAAAATAAGTCCTGTTTGTGGAACTGCAGGCACTGCAACTAAGGAGAGGAAGGAAGATGAGGTGAAAAACTGAGAGGCTGTTCTCAGTTTTCTGCTGAATGTGTACCTACAAAGCTTGGATATTTTAACCCTCCAAGTGCTTTTGATTTTGACATCTGTGTCAGGCTGTGTCCCTAGCACCATTACTTAAAGGTGGCATTCAAATATTATTTAATCTTTCAAATTTACCTTATTTAACACTGTCATGTAATTGAGCAAAACAGTGGACATACACAAACCAACTAACATACTGTTTCCAGCAGTACCATCTGAGCAAACTGGTCAAGTGGATGGTGTCCCTGCCCATGGTAGGGGGGGTTGGAACTAGATGATCTTTAAGGTCGCTCCCAAGCCAAGCCGTTCTGTGATTCTATGATTTAGGGATTTGGACAATCCCTTCATCACATAGGTTCTCGAAGCGGAATCACATGGACAGCGTTAGTATCCTGAAATGTCTTGCTATACAGGAACAGAATATCAGCCCTGCTCTTCACAGTGAAATTTAACTGACTGAAGACAAGAAACTTGTAAGGAAATTTATGCGTCACTATTATCTCAGGTAAATAACCCTTGCTCTTCTGCAGTGAGAAGGGAAACAACGGAGAAATCTAATGAATTTGGTTATTTAGGATTAAGGGAAATGTCTTACATTGATTATCAGTTTTTGATTATCAATAATAGGAGCAGAAAACCTGTAAGGCATTAAGATGTGGCCCGTATTTTAAAAATACATATTTCTGTATGTGTATTTGTGAATATAAATATGAATCCTTCTCCACTGAACTGTTTAAATTGAATTTTAATTTTTGGGCAAAACCTTCAAGAGCCAAAACAGTTTTTAATTGCAGGGAGCTTCTCTCAAGCATCAAAATACACTACTGTATGCATGCAAATGAGCACATCAGCCTAGTCTTGATCATTTCATACTTTTCCTCCTACAGATTTCACCTCTTTGCCTGCCTTAGCTTGCATCCCACTACACTCTGAAGAAAAATGCTGTCAAAGAGTCTTCTCAACAGCCACTTGGACTGTGCCACTCCCCTGCTGAAATGCTGTGTCTGGCATTGCTGTTCTTTACAGTTCCTGTTTCTTGGGCTCTGGTGTTAATTTTTAATGGAGTTCATTATCCTCAGTGAAGAAAGAAGCATGTGGTAATCTGATGATTTCTAGCCCTAAGGAGGATTCAGCTGAGTCAGAATGTTCATAGAGACTGCATACAAAAACACACTAACTCCTAAATTTCTCAAATTACTTATGAGCTCTTGGAGAGGATTTAAACCAACAAAGGAGTAGTAGATGGTCAAGCAGTTTGCAAATGGGCCGTTTACAAATGGGCCAGTTGAGTTTCACATTTATACTGGCTTAGAGTGGTTGGAATCAGTCCAGATGGCTGTTGTTATTGTTGGTTTTGCTCTCTTTGTACATCTCCTCTGTGGCTTTCGGACTTACCTCCAAAATTTGTATTTGTCTCTCCCCACATCCTTCACAGATGACCGCCCTCCCCTTTACCACTGCTTTGAAACCTATACTTTGCAAAAGGTTAATATGACATGCTCTGTGCGAGAGGAGAGCATAACGAATGTTTGGAAAACAAAAAAATTACTGTATCTAAATCCAAGTCACACATTCTCATGTCCCAGGAATATTTTGGTTCCTAAATGCCATCCTCAAGCAACTGCCAGGTTGCAGCGGTTATCAAGTCATCTGATGTAAACCTTAAGGCTGCAAAGATAACAAACATCTTTTTCTTAAAACATACTAATAAAAGAGGGGAAGAAAAGAAAACAGAAAGAGATAAATAATTTTTGTGACAGTTTAGATCCAGGAAAAAAAGAGGTTATAAAGAGACTGTTGCAGATGTCTTTGGCTTTCCATACAGAAACTTGCTAATTACACAACAAATAGGGTGGCTTCTTAAGGACATACAAGTGGTTTTTCCCTCTATATCATGTCAGAAGCTCATCACTATTCAAAATCTCAAATCACTTTGTAAGTAATACCGGGCTGCACAAAAGAAGGCCTAACTAGAAATCTATAAACACTGCATAGATCTTCCCACAGTTTTCCACAACTTAGGAACTGAAAGTCCTTTTTTTTTTTTCCCCTAGGTGATCACAGCATCTATGTTGGGATTTTTATAAGCTCAGCTGCAACATGTTTAAAAGAAAGAAATTTTTCAAGGCCAGGCACTGGGATGAGCAATATTAAAGTGCAGTTAACAAGCGAAGTTAAATTCAAAATTACTTTTCATTTGGAAGCTTATCTGTGGGTTTGAAAATACAAACCAGTATCAGGCGGTTTACATACTTCATTACTACTCTATCCAGAATAAAGCCATCACAATGTATCTGGAGCTTATGATAATTCCTGAGAGTAAAACGTGCAAGATATGAAACACATTTCTAATTTTTATTTTGCAGTGACTGATACAACTTTACCAGCATGTCTGAAAACTCACAAGAGATATCTTAAATTCTGCTAGACCAGGGAGCAAATGAAATGCAATTATTTCTTGAAATTTAAGTTCCAAGAGGCTTGCTGGAGATGGAAATTACTGTTTTTTTTTAATAAGATGCTCTGGATCCCACTGAATCAAACCAGCATTCACTGGGGGGAATGAGCAGGGGGTGAGGAGCAACTAATGGTTCCAGTTTGAAGAAGTATACAGTAAACCAAGTTCTGCACTTAATTATCGTTCTTGCCCTTTTAGAAGTTATTTTTATATCTACACTGGAGAACAGTGTAGTCCTTAATGAAATATAAAACATATATACTCAGTTCTACAAGCCCCTGGAAATCTAGTTATCTGAATTACCTTCACAAATAAGATTTTTTATTTTCAAGTCAATATTTTTAAGAAAAGATTGATTTGCTTAGCCTTCCTGAACTGTATTGTTCAAATATCAAAGCTTGGTCTTCAGCTATGATTATATGGCTGGACAGAGAAATATCTGAGAGACAGGGAAAGAAGGAATTTGTTGAATTAAGTACTGACCTGTGAAAACCAGAAGGCCATGCAATTGATATGAGGCTTCCAAGCCCATTTTCCCGGTGAAAGATTTAGCCCTACTTAAAAACTTGGCAACATACTGAAATAATTGCAGTCTTCAGAAATCTAGCATGAGAGAGAATCCCACTGGGAATGGTAATGATAGAAAAATAAAGTGATAACAAACCTCATATCAATTTTTCATCAGAAGGATACATATCAGATTGACATAAGGATGACAGTACATCAGGATTCCATAGCTGCCAAAATTTATTTCTGAAAGCCTCTCTGAGAGTAAAACCCTAATTTTGATATTCAGAAAGTCCATTGAAAATTATAATGTGATTAAAATAAGAAGCAATCTTAGTCTCCATCCCAGAACCTTTCCAAATCAAAAGAGACTTCCTCACACAGTGATTTTACAAGAGCAGAAAAAGCCTTTTTTAGGAATTCTTCTGTTTAGTACCCCAATATGCAGTACTAAATGCGTGCCTGCAGGGAGGTTGGTATGCTAGACCAGACCTTTAGCTAATGGATATTTTTGTAAATATTTAGAGCCAAGTCCTGGATCTCCCTTAACTAGAAGTTTCCCTAAACTTCATAAAGATGAAAGGTATGCTTGAATTTGACTTTACTGCTACAGAGGAAGTATATATATAATTCAGACTGGCGCCAGATGGGTTTTTTAGTGATTAAAAACCCCTTCTTTTTACATCAAGAATAAACTTAGTACTTATAACAGTGTTAACAAACTGTAAATTGTACACATTCTTTTTTTAAAATAAAATATGCATTTTAAGCAGGAAACAAAGCAGTAGCAGAAGTAGGCATGCCAAATAAGTCACTATATCCCTTAATCATAATCTAAACATGCTATCGATGCATGCACATTAATAAGATAAAAAGTAATGAATATACACGTGTTTCCACAATAAAACCATGAGAGTGCGTTGGCTAATCACGAGGCAACTATGGTCCCATACTGTAGAAATTCCAAATTCCTAGACTTGTCTTCCCTAAAGATTAACGTAAAATGCATGACAGCTTTGATCCTGCTGTGATATGGAATTGTGACCTTACATGGGGAAAACGAGCAGCCCCAGCCTGTGCTTTCCCATGTGTGCGGAAGTCATAGAAAGCAGACAGGCAGACAGCCAGTTCACTTTCCCTTGCCCTCCCACCACAAGTTACCCAAGAAAGCAAATCACCTTGCGGATGTGCTCCTGCAGCCCCTTGACCCCGTACATCCTCAGCACGAACCAAAGCTTCAGGGAGCGGAACCTCCTGCCCAGGGGGATTTGCCAGTGCTGCAACCAACGAGAAGAGAGGGCACCCATGTTAGGAGTCACTGCTGCAGCAGAAACTACATTCTGTAATGGTTTTGAAGTGAACCACATTGCCACAGGCAGTTCCTAGAGGTGGGTCAAATAATAGTAGTAATACCTATTCCTGTTTTAATGCCCTGGTGTCAGAATGGGTCACATGGCAAATCGAATTTTATTTGTGCATGCTGGATTCTCCTCAAAGGCTTTAGAAAAATGAGTATCTTAGAAGCTTGTTACATTGGCTTGTTTGCAGTTGCGGGGCTAGCATCTATAATGACAGGCCCATTTTCCATTTCAAAACAACAGTGCTTCCATGGGTTGAAGATTAAAATGCATATGCTTTTATTTTTATTTTTAAATTGTGATATGATGTTAAAGATAATTGTGATATCTATGTTAAAGAAAAAAAAACAACACAACTTTAGAACATTTCTTTCTACTGCCTGAACCTTTAGATATTGCACATGAAGACAATTTCTGCCTTTAAACATTTTGTTTTTCAAAAAACAGAGTTTAAAATTTCAGTTTGAGGAACGTTAAAAATTTAGCAAGCTGCATGCTTATTGGAAAGAAACAAATTTTTGAGGTTTATGATAGCAATGGAAAATAAAAGTCCTGAAAATACCAGTATATACAAGTATTAATTATTACATTGATGCTGTACTTACCCGATAATCTGTTACAAGACCTAGAAATCAAAGAAAAAATGTTCACATTGCATCATCACAATAGCCAAAGCCTTCAATCATTTTAATGTTAACTAAAAAGCCTTATCGTAGCTCTACTTTACGTCTGCTACAAATTTCAGCATCATCAGTATCAACAGGACCACTAAGTAACTAGTAGGATAGTTGACAGCATGTTAAATCAAGGTGCTTGTAATAACCTTCATTCCTTAGCTAGTCAGAATATGCCACTAACAAGTTAAGCCCTTTTAGAGAAGAAACACAATTTTCCATTCTTGTATAGTGCAAATGCTGTGGAGATGACAGACCAAATACTACATTTATTTTCTTCTTGTAAGGAAAACAAGCAGCAGATAAAATTACTATTATTAATTTTGTTTTAAACAATTTGCAGAATCCCCAAACTCACTTCATCACTCATTCTTTGCTGTGAAATGTCATCACCTTTACTCTAGTGACCTGGGAACTTAATATAATCCATTTCTAACTACCTTTTATACTCATACATATATTTGTTGCTAATTTTTCAGCATGTGTAATAAGTGACTGAAAAAACTGACTCAGAATTTGACCTCTTCCTGCTTGGACAATAGTCCTCTGTACTTTTTATGGCTTTTCATTTGTCGTAGTGAAAGCTCATTACAAACACAGATTGACCAAGCCACAAAGCAGTCCAGGGAGGCAAGTAGAGGGCGTTATTAATTATCCTTTATATAAACACACAGTGTCAAGACGCATCTACTTTTCATTGTAATAAGGTAATTAAACTGATTTCACAGTAAAGGGAATTGTAACATAGTTACTTGCTGTAAGTCAGTGACAGAAATTTAACAGATGTAAAATTTAAAGCATTTCTCTAGGAAACATCTGCTTAGCTTCCTTATTCTGCTTTATTACTCTGCAATGGCGTATAAGCTTCATCGGAAAGTATGTACTTGGATTCCTAGGGAAAATGCTAAGTGCTCCTGGAATTGTGAACTGCAAGGTACTATATAGAACTGTAGCTTCTGAATTTGACCAGTCTATGTCATTTACATAATTTTCAAGCTTTATGTTTCCTAGGAGATAATAAAAAAACAGCAAAAAAAGGACTATTTCCTGTGTTACAAGCTCTCTTGCTGATGTTCTCTCATCTGTGCAGCCAAAACATAGGAAAAAACCATGGTCCTTCTTTCCCCATAACAGATAGTCACTGGATTCTGTAACCTGTTACTATGTTGGTTTCCAGGTGGTAAAAAAAAAACAAACACACATAACAACCAACAATCATTAACCTGTTCCCGGACTTCAGGAAATGAATGTGGTTGTCTCAGCTTTTCTTTTTACCTCAACGAGGTAAACTGATAACATTCATATAATCTTCTGTATTGTAGCAGCCATTTCTGTTTGAAAGCTGCAAGACTGGTAGCAAAGGGAGGAAAGCAACTGGTGACAGATAAATAATCCTACGCTCCTGCAAGGGGCTATGTCTAATGATACACAACAACGCCTTTCACAAGCTGTGAAGCAGAATATAATCAGTGCTTGGTCCTTGATTCCTTGATTACCAGCCTTAGTCTTACATCTGTATTTAACCAGGAGGAATTGCATTGTGGGAGCATATGTGGTGTTCACAATGAAGAATAAAGCTGCATTCTTCTAACACTGCCATTAGGATTTGACCTATATCCTGGGCTGTCAGGCAAGCTAGTATAATCTTCCTGGTGTGATGATGCAAATCACATAAAATTATAATTAATGACAAAATAAAGACTTTCCCCTTGGGGACACACATAATTGCCATATGGTTATTAAGAGTAATTGCTCACAGACAGAGATATTTTTCCACTCATTTAAATTCCTGAGTGAGAGATGAGTGAATTCAAAAATACTACTTCATTTGCTTTGTAAACCATGATGGGAATTCTCTGATCTGAGACATACTCAGAAAATGAGACCCTGCATTAGACAAGTCATACTTCCAGGAGTGCTGACATCTCATAAGTCACACAGGGATCAGTAGGGACTGTAGCACCTTTGTGTAGTAAATGTGTAGCAAATTTGACTACATTTATTGAAGGCATAAGTGTGGGTTGGAAGTTTAACTAGAGACATTTGCATTTGAAAAATGTTGTCCAACTCCTTGCAAAAATTGATATTAAATGAGAATAGAGAATAGAAAAAATTTAGCATTACTAGGCTGCTATTAATCAGCTGATCTCTCTGAAATCATTATGTCAGATCATATAACTGCTCTCACTACTTCTGATGGCAAGATGAAGGCTGAACAACTTTTTATATAACTGAAGTGATAAAGGTTTCAGGTCAACTAGGTGTCCTTACTAATAGCACCTACTTTTAAGAAAGGCTTGATTTTCTTCTGGTGTTATTTAATCTGGGGAAGACCTGAGGCTCTTGTATCAACACTATCAGTTGTCACAAGAACGTATTTTCACTTTAGTTACGGTTGGATTTTTTTTTCTCCTGAAGAGAAATATTTTTAATGTATGTAAAGTAAAAGCTTGTGCCTTAAATGTATTTGCTGTAACTTGCGTTTTTCATTTATAAAGGCAAAAAAAATTACATATTTTTTTCTTAACAATTCTAGCCTTTAGAGGGTAAACCTCAGCTCCAGAATTACTGCACTGTTCTATATTTGCATTGCTTAGAAATGGACAAATGGAATAAAATGCAAGATTTATGCCAGTTCAGGATTAAGGCACAGGAATCCATTTTTCCTAGGGCTTTTTAGTGAATGGTGGAATTCTGGATAGTATTAATTTAAATGTCAATGAGTTCATAGCCATAACAGAGAGAAGATAAAAGTACTCAGGATACACCTCTGAACACAGATCAGCACCAGCAATTCCAGGAAAAATATGAGATCAAGTATATGGTAAGAGCATCCCCATATGATTCACCCTCTTGAGAAAGTTATGAGAGAACTTCCACCACATGTTGACACTGCACTGCTGTGACCTTCTTCACAATTATTCAGTTAATAACCAACTGTGTAAAAATGGGCTTCAAGATGGCAAATATCACTCTGCAGTTGCTAGGTATGTGCAGGAGCAGCACTAACCCATTAAGGAGCTTTGCACAGAGCCTAAGATTCGTAAGTTCTTTGTGAGCATTTTGTGAAGAGCTTTCATGAGCATTTTGTACAAGACAGATAGTCCGCTCTTACTGCCTTCCTCTACAGCCAGTGTAAAAACATGAGAGCTACAGGATAATGCCACAGAAAGCTATCACTCAAAAATATAGCAGAGACAGTGTCTTCTTTGTGGCTTCTGGGAGTTTTTGCTCCTTACATGGGTTTTTGAAAAATTTGAATCAGAGATTACACAAATAGCTAAGAAAAAAGTCACAAACTTTAGAAACTCTAAAACCAAATCAGATCCTAAAACCATTTTAGAGAAAGGTATGTTGGGGAAGGCAGGTTAAGGAACTTCATACACAGCACCCAGTAAGATGTTTATCTGACAGCCAAAAGACCATAAAGAATTTTCTCAACACTCCTATAACGAATCAGTGGTAAGTCTGGAACTAGGGAAATCCCAGTACAAAACAGTAATAAAATACTTTATAAAATTACTTCCCTTCTATTGCTTTTAACTAACTAAAATCTCATTGGACAAATACTTGCACTTTAATAAGCTTAGCTCTCTCAGGTACTCAGAAAATGGAAATAGGCTCCTAAACAACTCAGGTAGTTTTAAGAATTTCAGTTTTCAAGTCCTTTTTTTCCATTAAATATCAATGTGCAAACAAAATAATAATAATCTCATTTAACTGTAAAATTACCAGACTCCTGATGGTGATGCTGCAGGTAAAGAGGTTCTAATTTAAAGGCACCTATTAAATCTAATCTTTTTTTCACCCTGTATAAAAAAAAAAAAAAGAAAAAAAAAAAGAAAGAAATCAAATTAGGAAATTTAGGAATAGAAATTTAAGGGATTATATTTCCACAAGAAGTGAAGTCAAATTGAACGTGTTTAAACTGGCATATTTCCTGAGCACAGCCTGTGCCATTTTCAGTGCTTTTTCACAGCCATATCAGTACTGTACTTACAAGTAGTTAAGTGTAAGGCTCAGCAGGAACGGGCAGCATGACTGCACGACTGCATATTTAAAAACAGACAAGAAACAGACATAGAGGATCTTTTTATGGTGATAGACACTCACACCAGAATGTGAGACTAGCTGAAGCAATGTTGATGTTTGCAGTCAACAGAAGTTGTCTTGAAATTACTGCAGTACAAAGCTGCGTGGGAAGAGCTGTTGCTGCCTAAACACCGTGCACAGCGGCGAGGAGGCTTTGTGGATGCTGGCCGCTGTCTCTCCATGCTGCAGCCTCTGGAAGGGACACGCCACCCAGTCCAGACTCGGGCTTCCCTCTTGTACCACCCTGCCCTTAGCTGGATCCAATACACAATTACTGACAGACATGCTACAGCACAATGTAACACTGAGAAGCATACCTTACTATAGCCAGCTAGGGGTGGTGTGACTGGACTGAGGTTCAAAAGCCAGCGTGTCCCTTTTAGAGAGAATAAGCTATGTTTTGCCAACCGTCAATAACAAGATTTTTTTCTCGTTCATGCTTGACGCTGTGTAAGACTGACTCACCTCCACAAATGTTGGGGTTTATAGAGGCGGAAGAAGAAGAAACCATAAATCAAAAAAGGGAAAGACTGCTACATCATTATATTAGGCCTATAAATATATTACAAAGTAAGCAAAAGTTGTATCAACACGGGAATACTCTAAATGACCAAATTCCAAACTTTTTTTTTCTGTGTTTTAATGTTTTAATGTAAAATCATAACTTCCTAAGGAAAAATCTAATTTCCAATATTTTACTGTGTATTTATAAATGCACAGGACAGTACGTACTCCCAACTCTCATTCACATTTAGGCTGTGGTCATAAAACATCTTATTCAAACAAACAAAAAGCCTCTCTATGACTAATGGCCAGGGAAGTACCAAGGTTAACAGCTAAGTGCTTTTCTTCAGGTATGGAAAGTACATAGCTGAAGATAAGTAAGCATAAAAATAGCAACAAACTTTCAGAATGCTCTCAATAAAAACAATTAATAACTTGTGTGCTGGAAACGTCCTGTGGAGAGGGAAGAAACTACTAACTGAAAGCAGGTTTAATATATAGGTAAATATTTTTAACAAACCTTAAGTTGTTCTACTGTAGTTTATTTGATATGTTTGATTACTTTCATATATATGTGTTTCAGTAGCTCATTCTGTATGCAACTAATCCAAATTACAAGCAATGTACTTATTTGTTTTGTGACAGCTTAATTTCTTCTCTGTTTAACAATGGAACAGATAACTATTCTGCAGGAACATCTAGCTCAGAAGACATAAAAATGCTGCCATCTTGTACTTCCTTGGTGATGTCACTGCTTTTTTAAAAGGAGATTTCACAGGTCTTAATCTGGCAACCATGAAAAACTATCTAAAAGGATTACTAAAATAAATCCAAAGCCTGGACATCAATGTGTACGAACCACTTGAGTTGCACCTCTATACACCATGCCTAGATTTTACCCTATGTACTTAAACTTTGCAGTAAGTGCTTGCGTGGTCTGGACAAGGGACATTACTGGCAAACTCTCCAGTCTAGTAAGGCACTCTGATTACTATCTGCCATTGGTTGTTCAAACTGGCAGCAATGAAGTAACAAAGAGAAGTCCAAGGGCAATCAAAAGAGATTTTGGGGGCCTGGGACAATTGTAGAGGGATAAGAAGCACAGGTAGTGAACAGTTTCCTCAATTCTTCCAGTAACGAGGAATAATACTGACAGGAATAGGCAGATCCACCAGGTCAATGAGTGGCTCTGAGGTTGGTATAATTGGAAAAATTCTGTAGTTTTTGACCACAAATAGGATGATCTGCTCAACACCTGGTCCACTGACACCCGACAGGATGCACCTATCTCAGACAGGAAAAAGAGCTGGATAAACACATCATGAGGTGAGTGAGAAATTGGCTCACGGGTCAAGCCCAGAGGGTAATAGTGAATGGGGTGACATCAGAATGGCAACCTGTCACCAGTGGGGTTCCACAGGCTCCATCTTGGGCCCTGTGCTCTTCAACACCTTCATAAATGACTTGGACACAGGACTAGAAGGGATTCCAAGCAAGTTTGCAGATTATACAAAACTGGGAGGATCTGCTGACTCCCTGGAAGGCAGGGAGGCCCTGCAGACAGACCTCAACAAAGTAGAGGACTGGAAAATCACCAACCATATGAAGTGAAACAAAGGAAAAGTGCTGGATTCTGCACCTGGGATGAGGCAACCCCAAATGTTCCTATAGACTGGGGAATGAGATGCTGGAAAGCTGTGCCACGGAAAGGGACCTGGGGGTCCTGGTCAGTGGCAAGTTGAACATGAGTCAGCAGTGCCCTGGCAGCCAGGAGGGCCAGCTGTGTCCTGGGGGGCATCAGGCAAAGCATCACCAGCCGGTCAAGAGAGAGGATTGTCCTATTCTGCTCTGTACTGGGGCAGCCTCACCTTGAATATTGTGTGCAGTTTTGGGCACCACAATATAAGAAAGATTTTAAGCTATTAAAGAATGTGCAAAGGAGGGAAACAAGGATGGTGAAGGGCCTTGAGGGGAAGCCGCATGAGGAGCGACTGACGGCACTTGGTCTGTTCAGCCTGGAGAAGAGGAGACGGAGGGGAGACTTCGTTGCAGTCACAGCTTCCTTGTGAGGGGAAGAGGAGGGGCAGGCACTGATCTCTTCGCTCTGCTGACCAGTGACAGCACCTGGGGGAATGGCCCGAAGTTGTGTCAGGGGAGGTTTAGGTTGGATATTAGAAAAACGTTCTCTCCCCAGAGGGTGGTTGAGTCCTGGAACAGGCTCCCCAGGCAAGTGGTCACAGCATTAAGACTGAAAGAGGTCAGGAAGCATTTAGATGATACTCTCAGGCACATGGTGTGACTCTTGGGATGGTCCGGTGCAGCGCTAAGGGCTGGACTTGATGATCCCCGTGGGTCCCTTCCAACTTGGCATATTCTGTGATTCTGTGACAGGAGTGCTGTTCTTAACTTTCTTTGCAAATACCCCTGGCCAAATGAAGGATCACATCAGAAGGATGTGACATGGCAGTTTGCATGGCAGTTCACACAGGTAGGGAATGCAGGAAAGGAGCTGAAACCTACAAGTAGGTCCACACCTCAGGTAAGTGCTGAGTGCTTAGGAGGGCTGAGTGCTGTAAATCTCTGCCATAATGGTGGGCACTCACCTCAGAGCCAAACCCAGTGTGTCTACTGAGACAGCCCCTGAGAAGACTGCTGCTCAAACCCAGGCAGAACTGGTAAGGAAGGAGACATCAGTACAGGTGGTAGTTTGCAGTGGATGCCCAGATACTTCTACTGGAGAAAAGGCTGGTACCTGCACAAAGGTTGATTACCTGTTGCGGCAGGTGGCTGAATTGTGAGACACAGTTAATAGAGTAAGCAGTATTAGAGGGACTGAAACAAAGAGAGATACATGGCTTTGAAACCATACACTTGGTTGGACCTAGATGATCTTTAAGTTCCCTTCCAATCTGAGCCATTCTGTGCTCTGTGACCTACAGATAAGCATTTTCTGTAAGCACCTTCCTTCCAAATACTAAAACACCCTTCCCAACCAAAAGTTAACACTTAAGCCCTGAAAAGAGTAATAAAAAAACCAAGAACACCAAGACTTTGAAAGATTATTATCTCTCTGAATTAAGACACTTCTTCCCCTTTTATAATATTGCAGAGTAGCAATTGAACAATGGAGGCAAAAGTGACTTGTAGTTTCAAGGCAAAGTCTCTAAAGGACTCTAACTTTTCAATATAGAAAATATGCACTTCTTGGAATGGCTATATTAAATTTCTTTTTATAGGAAATTGACTGCTTTTTTCTGTACATCAAGAAGTCTAAGAATATTTTACAAAAGGTTTATAATGAAATTGCCTCCAAATCCAAAATGATATCAGTGTCACATACTGCACTGAGTAGTTAAATAATTACATTACAGATCTAATGGCTAGATTATCTTAATCAGCAGCAAAAAGTGAGTGTTTACCGAGGAAAGTGCTGAGGAGCCTGGGTTATTTAGAAGCCTGCCCATCAAAGGAACTCATATTACTTTGATCCTGAAATGTTGTTCAGTGTTTACTGAACTCTTCCCACGTTACTACAATATCATGCTTAATACTTCCCCTGGATCCTAAGAGGACTATGTATCCTTAACAATTACTTTTTCTCACCATGTTCCTTCATCCTTTCTTATCAAATTTCACCTTTTTAGGGAGTGTAATAGTTGGTAGGAGAGATAAATTTTGGACATGGGTCTTAGAGTTAGCTGGACAGTGGATTTGGCTTCAAGTCAGAGAGTTTAAGTGTACATTTCATATTAAGTGAATAACATCTATACATAAATGCCTTGCTGAAATGAAGCCTGTATGGCTGTAGTTGTGAAATTTTGAATAAGCAGACATGTTGTAAAGTCTCTTGAGATTCCTTGTAATGAAATCTTCCTATCTATGAAAACAAACATTCTAAGCTTTGCTAAGAAGAAGTTAAATCACGTGAGATGGAACTCACAGTGGGATTGGATATATCTTGTTTTCCTGGAAAGCCAGGTAAAACACTTTTAAAATAGTTCCACAGGGTTTTCAGGGAAAGCAGAATTAATGAGAAATTAAACTTCAGGGACTAGACTCTGGCCCCTAATTGTTCTACAAACACTAAAGAGAATAATAGTGTACTGTCCTATTTGCACGTGGCTATTTTTTTTAACAATATCTTTGAGTAACGAGAAAAAGAGGGGAGAAACTAGCAAAGGACTTTGTTTCATTGTCTTCCTATTTCCAAATACACAGAGACACAGCATGTTATGAGGTACATATAAACTGGAGTGTTGGGTTAATCACTGCCACTACTGATGAATTAGGGTCAAAATGTAAGCCATTTACCCTAAGGAAAAGAAAAAAAAAGACCATAATGGCTTGGAATATTTGAAATGCCCATATCAGCTAAAATATTTACGTAAAAAATGTAATCTATCACCTGAAAAGTCAGCTTTGCTGGGGATATTAAAAGACCCAAAGGTTAACCAAAAGCAACTGAGTGATTACTGTCTCACATTTATTCTTCTTTTAAATATGGTGACCTATCTCTGCATGATGTTTTGGAGTCTTCTTTTTAACATTCAGTTTTTCCCTCCTTTTTCTCATTTTTGCAAATTTTATTCCATTGTAACTGAAATTAATGTTTTCACTTATTTTGATAAGTAGTCTGCATTTATTGAATAGCTGTTTTGCTAAAAAGTATCATTAGTTGTGATGCTGGTAAACACCTAGTTTGGGACACAATAGGATCATCTATTATAGAATGGTTTTAACAAAACCATGCTATTATTATTGCTATGATACTTTGGTTTGTTTGAAAGTATGTCTATGGGTTTCTATTTTGGCATCTTTTTATATCAAAATGTTGTCTCTGCTGTCATCTGGGGAAATTGAAAGTCAGTACAAAATTATATAAACAGTCCTTTTTGAAATCAGCTGCTTTTCATCAGCCAAATCTCAAACATTTTCAGAAAGGCTTTTAAAAAGACGGAAGCTTAAACAAAAAGAAATTTTATGGAAAGGAAAAACAAAAAGGTCTGTTTAGCATATTGTTCGTTGCACTGATATCCCTAAATTAAGTTTTTCATTTATGTTTTAAACAGTCCCAAAATGGAAGCCAGTATGAATCTGCAGACTTTTTGGGACTTCTCTCTCTCTTTCTGGAACATAATGCAGAGCTCAGGCCCATTTCTAAATGTCACATTTTTGAAACTTGGATTATACGAAAGGGAATTTTGTAAATAATTTACAAGACTTGAAGATATCCAGTTCTCCTCATTTCAATAAAGAAATGTAAATAAATGTTTACTGGTAGAAAGGCAGACTAATATGATGTGATTTTTTTTCCTTTGCAATGTTTCCTTTTACTGTAATACTTACCACATAGCAGAGCAGTCAAAATTCACTAGGAGCCATTTGTGAGGATTAAAGTTAAATGAATCTGCAAACTGAGAATGGATAAATAAAGACAGAATTATAAAAGAGAAAAGGATCCATGTGCTAATGATATAACGATGTCATATTATCTCTGTACCCCTTAACTACGAATGAATTTCTGAATTGGGTCTTTATAATGTTCATGCTAATGACACCTTAGTTAGTAACTGTTTCATTCATTCATTTTGAGAATGTTAGGTGTGCAGTTAGGCTATTAGTATTATCAACATTTTGAGCATTTGTTAACAATTATACTTTTTAGATACATATGTTAAGGAAAAGTACATATCTCATTGTAAATTAAAAAATAAATAAATCTGTATACTCAGAAACATTCACTGTGGTTCATATCACATTTTCCAATAACAATTCACTAAGCTTTCTATTTCCAAGAGCATTAAACATATACACACAAAATTCAAATATACAGAGACAAATGATTTAGTTAATTCACAATCTACACATCACATTCATTCATAAAATTACAACTGACTAGGAAATGTTTGGGTTTGTTTGTTGGGTTTTTTTTACTGATAGGGTATTTTGTTTCAGTAGAAATTAGTGTTTCATCTAAGTCAAAGAATAAGGAGTGGCAATACACGTTTATACACATAATGTGCCAGGCCCAGTTTACTTGAGATATGTTTAGGCATGGCATCAGAAGAAACCCAGGTAGGTAAGATGAACATCATGTGGGAAAGGCTTCATCCATGTTTCCTGTTTTAACAAAGGCAGAAGTCATCAGCCTTAAAAGAGAGAGATGAGGGCCTGGCAGCACCTTATAGCACTTTTATGTTCTCATTTGCTTCTTATAACCTTCCCTGTCACCTGTAAACAATTAACAATTACTCTCATAAGAGAAGATTATCTGTCTATCTATCTATATATCTATCTAGCTATCGCCCTGTACTAGGTAAGGTAGGAAACTTATTCATGGTTGTTAAATATTTACTCCTATGACAAATGCTGGCCCAGACAAGGGATGCTGTTTCATTTCCTTCAGGAACCAATAACAATAATTTAAAAAATATTCCCACACAGGAAATTACAACAAGCTTCATTTGCTGATAAAAAAAGAGACAGAAAGAAATGCTTTATTTGTGAGGGGGTTTTCCCTCCTCTTCTTCATTAGTCACTACCTATCAGTGCTATGTTTAAACTTCTGGCTTTACCAAACAGTAATATTTTCTCCACTGACGTGGAAGACAAGGACTTATCTTGCTGTCTGAGGGGAGCAGCAGGAAATTGAAGTATTCTTATCTAAGCAACTGAATGCCAAGTAGCTCAGTAAGTGGAGGAAAAAGGAACAGGAGTGCTGTTGGGGGCATATTTCATTTAGCTCTCTTGGTTATTAAACCCTGTCTGTTTGAGATAGAGCCAGTAGCTCTATCCTACATGACTTTCAGGATATAAGAAAAAAATCAAACATAATGACATAATCAGACATAACGTTTTTTTAAGAATAATTGTGTGTGTGTGTAAGGTAGAATTAGGCTTCTATAAATGTGTCATTTGGGAAAAAGTTTTGCTTTTCTATTTTGTAAGACACTTTGTTGATTCACTACTACTTGCTATTCTGAATGAGAAACTTCTACATACTGGGGTAACTTGCATACTCCTAGTATAAACCAGTAAAAATTACATAAACTTAAGTAATGTAATAGAATGTACAGGGATTTGGGGTGCAGCTTACTCGGAGATTCTGGAAGAGCCATTAGTCTTGGATGCATAAACAACACACAAATTCTATGAAAGAGCAAGGTCTTAGCAGGTTTCTAGAGAAAAAATACCATTTACCTCCACTCCATTTAAAAGATGCCTGAATTCAGGGCAGATGAATGCACTCCCAGCATAGGCTGCATCGATATGCATCCAGATATTTTCCTTATTACCTAAAAAAATAATTGAAGGGGAAATAAATTAAACAGCAGATTAAAAAGCCCTACTAATTTGCATGAAACCAAGTGCCTGAGAGATTTTTCTTTGATGTTATTATTTTTCCAATTTAAAATTAAATTAAGAGATTAAATGTTTCTACCATCTGGGTTTTCATTTCTACATAAAGATGTACACATAATATATTATTTTTCCTTCCCACTTCTACTGGAACAAAGTCATAGAATCATAGAATATGCTGAGTTGGAAGGAACTCACAAGGATCATCATGTCTTATCTTACTAATATTAAGCAACATAAAGTACTATGTGATTTTGATTTAAGAACCATTATAAAATACACTTCAAAAAAAGATGTATCTAGAGAATTAGCTATAATTTCTATGGTAATAAAACTATTTTAGCAGGAAGAGCTAGAATATTAGCTGTGCTCCCCACTTCTAACTCATGAATCACAAACACGTCTCTAAACAGTATTTTTTACATATTGATATATATGCATGCACATGCTTTTGAACTACCAGCAGCAAACTGTTTCTTACAAGGATGGCAATACTTCTGTAAAAGCAAGCACTGAAGTGTTAAGAAAGTGCTAGTTTTGATTAATCACTGAATGGTTTCTGCAGACATATTTTGTCATATGAGCAGCTCATGTATTCCCTGTAATTTAGTATTCACATTCTATTACAGATCACAGTATTAATGCATTTGGTAACAATTCTGGTCTATGAGTTGATGGCTAAAGCCCACAAAACATTTTTACACTGGTCACCAGACAATTCTGACTGTTATTTCCACATACAGAGGTATATCCATTGAGATCTGCAATTGGGCACCAAGTTCAAGCTAATAAAATATTATTCAAAAAATCTACAACTGAGGTTTATTTGAAAACATGTTGAAAGTTCTACTGATTAATTATTTTTAAATATGCTCATGTATACTAAGAGGAAAATTAGGCAGAAAAGCTAGCACAGGACTTCTGATTCCAGTGGTGTGAAATCCTCATCTTTGCTGCAGAAACAGGGAATCATTGAGGTGAAACACACATGATTAGCTGCTATACCTAAAAGTATTGGTGTCACTGTTTTATTAGGTCAGGTCTATAGGAATAACCCAAACAGCAGAATAATCTGTAGCTGCTAAGCAGAATACTAGAAACCTGTTTAGAAAGGAGGACTGGGAGAAGCTGAGTGTCTTGGGGCTTGTGCTGAAGGGCAAGGAACCTCACAGATAAGTGAACACCACACAAGCCCCAAAGTTTCAAACCGCACTGAATAAATTACCAGAACATCAAATGCAGCTTCTGTGAAGCTGCTTCCAATTGCTTATAGCTGTAAATTTCCTGTTCTAAATGTACACTTGAATAGATATGGTGCGCTTTGCATTTTCATTGGCCAGTTAAGTGTGTGCTTTTGACCAAATCCCAGATCAAAGCTCGACACAACAAACCATCACAAAGAAATACTTACAAAGAGTTCCTGACTCAATCACTGCATTAAACAACCTGGCACTTGTTCTGTTTTCTTGAAAGATGAAGAAAATCAGGAAGAGGAGAGTAAGGATTAAGAATACGCATGGATTTTTGGTGCATATTTCCCTACTTTTCATAGTTGTTAGAACCCAGGTAGAAACAAAACACTTGATGCAGAGGAGAATGAGAGTTCAACTTTCCCCTGATATTCACCATTGCTGTAGATGCACTCGAAGGTAGAAGGGCTTGAAGAAAAATGTTACAAACTGAAGCAGTTACAGTAATTTTTAACTGACAGTGTTCCAAAATATGCCCCCTCCTGAAAAAAACCCGTGAGGCAATGTCCTCTCTAAGAGTTTGAGAATGCACATTTCCTGCTTAACTAATACTAGAAATAAAACTGTAATTGAAGGTCTCATCTGTAAGTAACTTTATCAAATTGGAACACTGACACTGCACAGCATCCTGGAAATGACTCAGCACAGCTTAAACTGGTATTTGCAATTTTAGAAAGAAGCAGCAAAGACTTACAAATAGGACCCAGTTCCAACAGTTTGTCAAAGGAGCAGCAAGGTGTGGTTCCAAGAGTTGCACAGAACTGCAAAGCAAAAAAAAAAAAGTGTTACAGCACAGACAATTACCAAATTAAAAAACTGTCTGCAAAGGCAACAATAAACAAAAAGAATAAATGATAAATGATATAGGGCTATAGTGGTTTAGGGCAAAATAAATTGATGTTAGCCATTACCAACCCTTAGTGGAACTTTTGAGAATGTGGGTGGGCTTTTTTCCAAAGCTCCCATAACGGTCCATTGAATTTGATGCATTTTGATGCATAAAATCAAATGTCAATATAAAATTGACTGATAAGTACTGCAATATATTCACAGCATTATGCTATTTCTGTAATTTATATAATTTCTATGCATTCCACATGCTTATCACTTGGCCAAATACTAACATCACATATGCAATTGCCATCAAAATAATTTGCAGTTCATGGTATATAACCAAGTTCTGAACTTGAGCAACTCTGAGATGCTGGAATTCTTGTTGGCAGAACAGGTTATCAAATGCTGCTGCCTTGATTAGAGCTTTGCAACAGAGATTTGTAACTGATTTATGCTCAATGGATCTGCAGACTGGAAGCAGTTCCCTAGTAGCATATATGTTTACTATTAGACTGTCAAGTTTTTTTCCCAGATAAACTTCTCAGAAATTCATCCTAAAGTACTGGAACTATTCTTTCTTGATTCTTTTAATGTCTCATTTAATGTACCCTTCTGTGTGACCAGTGGGTCAAAAGCAGAGGGAACAAATGCTGAAGTTTTACAATAGAAAGAGAATATAACTAGGTGAAAATGAGCTATCATAATTTACTTGGAATATGCAGGTAGAATTATAACCAAAAAATCCCAAATACCACGTGCATTTAAACTGACATTATTTTATTTTTCATTGATACACTTATGTTTTAAACACTCTGTCTCATTTCTGAAAACACTTATAAAGGCTGGATCTAGTTTTTGTCTTGTACTGGATTTTTACATAACAAAAGACACTTTACAGTTTAAATAGATAAAGTTTGCTGGGTTTTAGTCAGAGTACTGAAGTACAGAGGCATTAGATAATTTATCCAAGACCACACACAGACTACAGCACAGACAGGAGATGACTATGAAAATGCCAAATCCAGAATTTTTCTTTTTTTAAATTTTATTATTTCTAGTTATTTTTTCTGCCAAGTACGCTGTCAGTGTACTATCTTTTGCTTTTACAGTTTTTCTCTATATATCAGCAACTAGCCACATTTTTCTGTGTGTATGTGTGCACATGCCCCTCAGTGAATTCATGATGAGATCAATAAGAAGAAAAAGGAAAAACCTAGATGATACTTGTCCACCCACTAGACCTTTCCAGAAACAAGCATACTGTCATAGCAAACCATGCAAAAAGTAATTATTAAAATAATAAAGGGACAGTATTTTTTCTGCATTAAGCTACTAAGAACCAGAGTTTGAAACAAATGCAGTTCTGAAAATGAGAAGCATATTGTATATATAGTTGGTAAAACTGTGTGCTAACGTATTTTTCCCTCAAAATAATCTAATCTTTATCAATACTGAGCCTTCCTATATTCCTGAGTCACGTGAGAAGAACAAAAAAATTAAAGTGCTTTGAGGTACGTTTACGGCTTCCCTGGAAGTGGTTGTACTGCAGTTAAGGTGTTCTCCTTCTAATCACGTTTTTTCAATGAGAGATTATATGAGTTCAAACATATTCTTAGCTATTTAAATAATGGCTTATTCTGTAAAGTATACCTCAGTTTCTAAAATAATTTTGTTTTCCTCTCTGCAGGTGTCTAAGCCTCAAAGCTACTTGCTTTAATTCTCAGAAACCACTTTAAAGTGACAGCATCTGCTCTCGTCAGGACTCTCATTACCCCGCCTCAGTACTACAGAATGAATCTAACTCAATTTGTAGCCTATGTAACACCAGAAAAATCACATTTGTGCAAAGAGCAGGGGACAGGCTGCATCACAGAAATGGGACTGATGGCTCAGTATAGCCTGCGGGCCTTATCCTTTTCAGGTTGTGCACTTCAAATTTGACTCAGCCCTGACTGTGAATACAAAACAGCTAAAAAGCTTGCATCAGTCATCTCATGTATTAGTTTCCTGAAATGAAGAGCTATATCAGGAAACATGCATGAACGTTTATGTTGCCTGAGAGCAATTACTCTCAGTCTTTTCAACTGGAAGACCTCCTATAGCTTCTGCAAAAGACACGGACACATTCTGCATGGTTTCACCACAAAGCTTTTCGTTTGCGACTAGCTAAAATGAGGCAGGACTTTCAAGGTTCCCTTACTGTTTTTATTTTCTCCTACTCGGTTCTTTGCCGGCTTGCACTTATGAGAATGTCTGTGGCCTGAAGAAAACTGGAACAGTTCTCTAAACCACTGTTCAGTATTTTACAAAACAGCGATCATTCATAAACTGTGGGTTAAGAAACATCACCCTAGGCATCTGTACACGTCTCCAGAATGCTACTTCCAAATGGAAATCTGTGGTCAGGATCTAAGTGTTGACTTCTACTGAAAAGATGGCTCCTCTGTCAGTCTGATTCTGATTTATTGTTTCCCAAGTGAGTCTGGATATAAACAGCCTGCTTTTTAATATCCTGCAGATCATCATTCAGAAAAGTCATTTCAGCTAGAATCATAGACTTCACGCTGGGCAGCAAGGCAACCATGTCATAGCAACTTTATACTGGATAAGGCTGTTGAAGTGTATTGTACTACATATATGGCAGCTGCAATCTATCAGTGTTGATTTATGAAAGACAGCATAAAGCTCATAGGCCACTTTCACACATTTATAGAATCATGGAATCAGATGGATTGGAAAGGACCTCTGAGATCATCAAGCCCAGCTCTTGATGCACTACCACCATGGTTACTAGATCATGGCACTCAGTGCCACATCCAGTCTCATCTTAAAAACCTCCAGGGACGGAGAATCCACCACTTCCCTGGACAGCCCATTCCAATGCCTGATTACCCTCTCTGTAAAGAAT
>JAWMRA010000078.1:80807660-80908443 GCA_035584735.1 Pseudotriccus pelzelni
CCCCCCCCCGAAGTGAAGATAAACACAGCTTCCTTTTTTTAATTTCTTTTTGTTCATTTCTTTCTGTTCTGAACTTTACTTCAAAAACCAAAAGGAAAAATAGACCAGCAGATTTTTTTTTTCTTTTCAGTATAATTTACGTTCTTTTATGTAGGATTTTTTTTTCTCCTTTCGTAAGCATCAGACCTCTTCCCATATATTCTTCATTTTGAATTTTTTTCTTGCAGAGGTACCCTACAAACCTAAAATTTCCAAAGGGTTTATTCCACATTACTTTTAAAATTTTGAGATTTAAGAGACCTAAATCTTGTATTGAACTGGCATATTTATTTCAGGGAGCCAATATTAACAAATGAAAATTAGTATTTCAAATTAGAATATCACAGAGAAACCAAGCTGATTTTCAAGGCTATGACTCTGGTTTTGTTGCGATGTGAATGAATCTCACCAAAACTCCTATGTGCTGCTTCCTAATAGGTATAAGAAATATAAGTAATTCACAGAAGTTTATAAGTTTTCAAGTATTAAAAATTATCTGAGACTCATACTCCCACAGAGACTTAAGACCATACCTGTTTAACTTAATTCTTCCACTTTCATTCATTTAAGACCACCTGAGAGCTTTGACTCTTTATGCTTTGCAGAGGCTGTACAGATAAAATATTTCAAAATCTCAGTAGTGACTACAAATGGTTTATAAGACTTTGAACTGATGATTGGAAGCTGAAAGTCCTAGATCCAAGCACATCAATATTTATTCATGCCTTTTATGTCATAGTCAATGCAATAGAGCACAGTCAACCAGGCGCCAAGCTTCTAAGACTCAGCTCATGAAGAAAAAACAAGCAAGTCAGACTTATTCTCATTGGAAAGGAAGAAACATAGAGATGTCCTACTTAAAGCACTGCTGTTTTAAATATGATAAATAACACTGATCCAAGTAAGGATTAACCGATGCAAAGAAGATAATGATCTAAAAATTAAATTAAAAAATAATTTTAATAGTAATATTAAAACATTTTCTTTCCTCATATATATTGTTGTACTTAGGAAATGAAAGATATATTTTTTACACATATATTCAGAAAATTTTTTTTGAAACATCTCTGTCTTGGAAGGCTTAGAATAGTGGCATAAGGAAAGAGAAACTTTTTCAGGAGGCATTCTGGACGTTGTTATGAAATTTTTAGATTGGGAAGATACTTCTGTGTTCTTTCAAGAATTCAGTGACATTGCAAATTCTTCCAGGTAGTGCTCTTACTATATTAATGAACGTACTTGTTCAAATTCACTAATTAGTCATCAATATTAATGTCCCTCAATTGTAGGGAGGTGACTAGCCCCAGTGACTTCAAAGAGTGGAAAGAAAAAATATCAGCAAGGATGAGCAAGTTCAAAATGGTCTTGAAACAGGAAATTATTTCAACATCAACAAAAACTAACCTGATACCCATTCATTTTCTAGGTGAGAAAGTTCAACATTAATTTTAGACTGAAATAGCTTTTTCAGCAATAAGAATACTGCAGATTACTTCACCTCTGCAACCTTGCCAAGTTCTTCAGTGGCAAACCAAGTGGGTCAATTAAATGTAAGTGCTACACTGAACCTGTCCTTTGAGGGAGCACAGTCTTATTGAAGAGCGTTTTCTCCAATACAATGAAAATTTAAAATTGATTTACAGTCTAAATGTGTCAGTTCTTATAAATAGAGTTATAATGGGGGTCTATAGAATGTCAGATAAAAGAACAGAGGACTGAATGGGGGAACAGATAACGCTGCAGCATAATGAAGTATAATTGTTCAATCAATAGTATTCTTTAAAGGTGTAGGTAAGAATTCATTAGACATAGATCAAACAGGTATTGCTTCATAAAGGGAGCAATGAACTGCAAGTTTATGGTGGGAAAACGCTTGCTCAGAAAAGAGTTAAAAGAATTAAAACTACTAAAATGCACTGAAGCAGATCATGCTAATGAATAGCTTTTAATATCAGCTAAATAGTATCCTTTATCTTTTTCCCTCTCTCTCTCTCCTCCAGTTCTGTGTCAGCAAAGGCTGCTGGTAGGCTGGTTGCTGCAAGGAGCTTTTCAATCCCAGGTGTGCTGCAACATGGCACGTGTCATTCTTTAAATAGGAAGCCACTGATAATAAGAGTAAAATCCATAAAATGACATAGCATCACATTCAGTCTCAAAGCACTTCATACAAATAGATGTTTGCCTGCAGGATTATTCCCAAAGTATTGATGCACACATTTTTAACAGGTTTAAGTAGCCCTCCTCCTGGTTTAAGAGGTTCAGCAATCTAATCAGGGAGCAGCAGCAACACTGTGTGATTTACAGCATATCTAAAAAAGCAAATACTCAAATAATGGGAAAAGACATGATTATCTCTATAAATACCCCAGGAGTGAGCAGGATAGCAAAATACCCAGGAGGAGAAAGAACTTTTTTAATTAAAGGACAATGTTGGCAATTGACAATGAGTAAATTTAGACTGGAAATTAGGAGATTTCTAACTATTAGAGGAGTCAGACTATGGAACAAGTTCCCAAAGGATGTAGTGAAGGAAAAATATCTACTATATTCAAAGATACGTCCAAAGAAATTTGTGAAAGTGATTGCAGAATAACTGGAGATTGGGCTAGTTTGCCCAGATAATTTTCAGTCTTATGTCATACTCTAATAAACATGATGAAGAGAGGAACAACAATTCATAGTCTCCAGTCTCCATCTCTTTCATTTGGCTGGAAATGGTATTTTAGCTAGGAAAAATTGCTGTACTCACTGAATAAAATTTGTTGCATGTAGTTTGAAAACCTGAAGTGAAGAATAATTGATTTCATGGGCCTATTTGCCAGGCACACCAATCATGTATTTCAGAACAGGATATGTAAATGAACTGAAGCTTATGTCTACTGCTCTGACTATGTAGTATGATTTAGTGAGGGTATAAAACCACATAGGCCCTAAAGAGCATCCCTTAAGTCTCCTAAGTATAACATTACTTAACCTCCTTACCATTCTGTTAAAAAAAATGTTGCAAAGCATTATTAGAAATCCTGACACCAATTTAAATCACTGCTGGAATAGCCAGAGACTTGAATGGAGTCTTTATTCCACTTGGAGCTTCCCAGGGCACTTGTTTAATTGCATATCAAGTTCCTCTAGTTGTTGAAGCAAAGATTTGCAAATTGGATTCAACAACTGCATAGTGCTGTGCCAGACATACTTGTCTAAAAGTCAAGCCTTCCTTTTTTAGTTGATTTATGTTTCAGTAACATGCACCGTAACTAAATAGAACAAAAAGAAAACCATAAGCGAGTACTATTTCTAGCGTTTGATGGAAATGTAGAACTTGAAGATTGGAAGATAATGGTAACCCATCAATAAATGTTGTTACTCCAAAATCAACATCAATAGGAGAGGTATCTTCAATGAGGTAAATTAAAATCCCACACTAATGAAATTATTATAATGTGCTTTGCAGAAAAATGCCAATAAGTGACCTCAAAGTAATTTTCCTGACAGACAATGCAATGAAAAGCATTGATATTTTGAATGTTCATTGGCATTTCAGTTAGAAAATTTTAAGACATAACAATGAGCCTCATTAGAAGAAGAGTTTATCTGAATCTCTGAGATTACTCCTCAGTGGCAGTAAAACTGTACTTAATTTTCATGTTCTGTGAAATGAACAATGCTGTGATTAATTTTTATTAGTGAAATCCATACAGGACTGAAAAACGTCGGGATCCTGTTGTGCTTTATGCAATACAGACGCCTAATTCTGCCTAGAGAGTTTGGGCCAGGGAAGGAAAAAAAAAAAAAGAGATTTCTTACCTTTCCAAGGGACAAGCAGCTAATCACTATCTGAAGACACAAGACTGTTTTTCTATGTTGGTATCCATGCAGTCTTTTATGTATTTGACCTTGTTTCTTGAAGTTTGTCTTAAACCGATAAATGTTTATCCTTCCCAGGATAAGAAGGGGATGGAAGGTGATGGAAGGTGGTGGATGGGATGACTGTTCTCAAATTACTGTCAAGTCTCTTTGGTTAAGTACAGAAATCTAATGGTCTCTTACATCTTTGAAAACCCTTGAATGGTATTTCACATCTGGCAAATAACCTATAATAACTGCACAGAGTTTTTGTGGAAAAAAAGCCAAACTAAAACAGGAACAAGAAAGAGGATAGAAATCACCATTCCAGTGGGAAGAGAAATACTGTATTCTGTCACTTAAAGGGAACCTTGAAGCTGAGATTTTCAAGACTGAGAGCCTCTTGTTATGAAAGAAAAGGCAGTTTATGGAGAAAATAAACATTTCCATTTTTCTGTAAAAAAGGATATACATGCTCAACACTCACAGTCCAGAAACTCTGCTCAGAATCCAAGTATTTCCTCTACTTGATGAATATGTTAACAAGTAAGATATGAAGCTGTGCTCTTTCTTTTTTTCCATCTGTTCTAATTCTTACATTTTACTACATCACAGCTACATATCAGAAGGAAAAGAGAGCAATATTACCTCAAGCAGCCTAGAAAGTATTAACAAAGATTTCGTCATGAGTAATGAAAAAACTCTGAATTTTGAAAAGGCTGTTAGGATTGAGTCTTTCTCTTTGGTGAATACTTAACCAGCAAAGGACTAAAAAAAAATGATGTAAAATATAGATTATAATGATAATTTAAAGTTACTCAAAGAGTTTTATATTTGTTTCTTGACTGCTTTATGTTGGTTTTAACCTAAAATCGTTTAGCTCTATTTTGTAAGAGGTTCAGTCTTGTACATTACTGGATGAAATTCTTTATAATGGTCAGTTAAAGGAACAATGAGTTTCTCTGTCACCATAGAACTTAAGACAAGATAAATTTTCTAAGTTTCTGAGGATGTGGAATTTGAGATACATTTGAAAATTCAGACTAGGAGAAGCTTAAGGCAAGTAGAAATGGGCTTAACCTAGTTTAAGTAGTGGTAAGACAGTGGGAGAGTATTGAAAACTAGGATTTAGACACTTATTTTATTTTATCAACCGTAGCTTTAAACTTAGCATGTGCAAACTCCATTAGATTAAGATTTACAGTTCTTAAATCCTTTCTACAGTTTTTCTCTTAGGCTAGTCTCTTGTCGTGCACTTGCTCAGTGCGTAAACAAATAACCTGGGTAGAAGACACAGTCAAGCTCAATGTGGTTGGAACATTTTCTTTATCAGTAAGGAGTATTAGTTTAAACTCCAGGGAAAGACCAAACCTTTAACTTCCATAGTCTTGGTGACAGCTTCATTTCCAAATTGCTGGTTTGTGTTAGATGTTGTCTATTCTATCATTACCATTTTACAGTATCTTGACCAGTAGATGTCCCTGGAGAAATCTGTTGATCAGATAAACTAATTATTTAAGTATTTCTCTCTAGAGGAACATGAATGTCCATTTAAAATGTTTGAGACTTTTACATGGCTAAGTAAGCTCTGAGAAGTAGCTACAAGAAATTTTCCTTTGCTCAACAATTGCAACATTATCCTTACTTGTGTTAAAGGATGGCTTAGAATTAATTAAATGGTATCACTGCAAAAATTATGCAAGACATTTATTAGTCAATCTGCCAGGTGCTTCTTCAAAACATATGGATGCAATCTGCACCTGTGAAGAATTTCTGCAAACTTATTAATAAAAATAAGACCAATTGTTTCTCTAATTAGGTTATATTGTGGATACGTAAAAATAATTTACAACAATTTAGCAACTAAAGAAAAGAACCATTTTTGTTTTGACATTACACATTGCAAGGAGAAACATCTGTGTATCTAATTTTCTGCAATGAGCAATTAATGGCTAAAACATAAATCATCTAATTAAAGAAAAATATGATCATGAGGATAGTATTTGGCTTCCAACTTACGTTAGTCAAGTTTTTTCTCCTTCAATACTGATTACAAAGGTGGACTATATTGCTGCCGAGCTGTAATCAGTTTAGCATTTTTAGTTTTTAATAACAGTTTGTGTATCAATTCAGTTTGTGCTGATGATCCCAGCATGTTATAATGATTTGCATCACATTCCAAATGAGAAATTATCTTATTTGCATGAATAATTTCTCAGCAATTCCCCTTAATTTTAAGATGAATATGTTTTCATTTTTTCCAAGTATGTAAAAACAAATAAACACAACACCCATGGAATCTTTTAGTGCTCCTAAGACCTTTTTATCAACCAGTTTTCACAGAATCACAGAATCAACCAGGTTGGAAAAGACCTCTGAGATCATGACCCAACACCATCCTGTCAACCAGACCATGGCACTAAGTCTCTTCTTATATACCTCCAGGGACAGCAACTGCACTGGGCAGCCCATTGTACTATCTGGTCACTCTCTCAGTTAAGAATTTCTTTCTAATGTGTAACCTAAACCTTCCCTGGCACAGCTTAAGACCATGCCTTCTTGTACTACTGCTGATTGCCTGGGAGAAGAGACCAGCCCCCACCTGGATACAGCCTCCTCTCAGGTAGTTGAAAAGAGTGATGAGGTCACCCCTGAGCCTTCTCTTCTCCAGGCTAAACAACCCCAGCTCCCTCAGCCTCTCCTCACAGGGCTTGTGTTCGAGTTCCTTCACTGAGCACTCTGGTTGCTCTTCTCTGGACCTGCTCCAGCACCTCAACATCCTTCCCCAACTGAGGGGCCCAGAACTGGACACAGCACTCCAGGTGTGGCCCCACCAGTGCTGAGTACAAGGGAAGAATGAACTGGACTTTAATGCAACGGACACTACACCTGACTTTAGAAGTGCTTAACTTAGTGGTCTCAAAATTTGAGCATCCCACTCAACATTTAGGGAATGCAGAGGCCTGTCTCAAGCTCGGACCATAGGGCTCAACTGAGAAAGGCATTTACCATGTGCTTAAACACCAGTGTGTGTTTATAATTAATGAAATGGACATGACTTCAGCATATGCTTTAAAGCTCCCCCTTTCATGGTGGCCAGATGAAGGGCTGCGTATCATCCACACTGGAAAATTGCTCCTTGGTAAATTGTGGCAACTTTAGTGCCTCAACACCTGACACAGTTAAGTGCTTTGTTTGCACAGTCTGCTTGCTTTACTGTATGAAAATACCCGTTTCAACTTCTGCAAAAGTATTTTGAAACAGACAAATTAACACAAGGCTGAATTTAGAAATAAAAAAATGAAAACAAAAGTAGAGATCTGGGTATCCTATTGGCCACAACCTTCACTGAACAGAAAGATATACACATCGCTAATGGTAAAAGATAGGTAGGAAGGCAAAGACACCTTTTAAAGACAATGCCTCTCCCAAAAAATAGGCTGACTGCAAAATTCTATGTATGTGAAAAGCAAACCTATAATTACCATATTGCTGTAATGACAGACCTCTTTCACATCAAGGAAACCTGGCTCTGATTCTCCACTCACCTCTACAGGGAAAGTGTTTCTATCAAGTTCAGTATAATGATTCCTCATTTATTCGTTAAGAGGAGAATCATGCCTATAAGGCATTGTAATTTAGTTGCATTTTACTTTTAATCCTTTACAAAACTTCTTGCTGATAAGGGAGACTGAAACACTCGGATGAGAACAAGATGTCTTCATTAGGAATGATCTTTCTGCTGTTACAAGTCTCTTCAGGCAGAATTTCTTCTGTCAAACTTGTTGGTTTGATGTTGAATCACTCCCCTTAGTGAAGGATCAGTGAATACAGGGAGACAAGGAATCAAGTGGCATAAGGTGTTTCCTTGGTAATGTGCATATCTTTGTTGCCAGAACAAAATAAAATAGCACCAAATTACTCAACAACAAAAGAAATGGAAAAGGCTTTTGAAATCCTTAAGCCAGAAAAGGTAGCACTGATCCAGTCCATGGACTGCTGCTCAGCATGGCAGAGAATTAGCACACCTTTTGAGATAAGAAGCCAACCATAAGGACAATGAGATCTAGTTTAATCTAAGCTGACATATTTTATGCATACAAATAAATGGAAGACCTGGTACAGGCCATATTAACTCGGAGCCTCTGCTGTCTTTGAAAGCCTGTTTTGCACAGCTAAACAAACAGACGAAGGAAAACAACAGTTAAATCATCTGTTGTAAAGGTGTCACTGGATACATAAACCAGATTTGTTTATTTCTTCGTTACACATAGAAAAATTAATAAGGAATGAATATTTATGAAGGGCAAGTTGCCTTTTTTTTTTGTGTTAATGGACAAAAGTTGAGGAAAAAACACATTAACTTTGCAGTTAGTGCATAAAGACAATATAGTGCTGTACTTGTAATTGTTTAAAATTAACAGTACGATATACAAGTAGGATCCTGTGTAACGTATTATGAGCTGGGATGATATAACAGAGAAATAAAACACGCCTGGTGGCACGTTCTCCACTTCAATAGGTGGAGCCCAAAAAAGTTCATTTTGGAAGCCCTAGAGATGCTTTGTTTCTCAGTCACAGTCTTATTATACTGGAAAGCAACTGATAGGATGTGCTTGGTCATTCCAAGGACTCACTCGTTCTAGGCAGCTTGGAAATTAGCATCACTCTGCACATATAAAACCACTTTTCATCCTCATACTACATAAAAACAGACTCTAAAGGTTAATCACAAGAACAGTAAAAAGATTATATTTTCAAAAGGGCTTGGTGAAATTTAAGCTTCTTTATCCCACTTGGCACTTATCCATGAGTATAAGAAAGCTTAATCTGCTAATTCTTCTGAAAATGCTTCATAGAAATTGAAGTTCACATTAGCCTTTTTCAAAATATTACTACATGAAAAAGAAAAAACTCGTCAGACATGACTTTTCTGAAAATATTGTGACACATTTTTTAATCTCTTAAAAAATCAGTTTCTGAAGTTCTCAATTTCTAAATTAGTTGTTGGTGGGTTTTTTTTCTTCAGTTTTTCTCCAGTGGAGGCCAGTAAAAACATATTCCTTGTAGCATATTATACCTCTTGATAGATCTATACAGTCCATGGTCAATATAACGTTTTGCAGAGGCATAATGCTTGGAAACAAGCAAAACATTTTGTTGCTGATGTACAAAACTGCAACAGAAGTTACTTACTTCATGGGAAAAAGTCAAATGGTTAAATCTCGTTTTAACTTGAAATAATAAGATGGTGCTCTGAACTGGCAGGAGGAGTAGATCTCACAAATAAGCAAATATTCTTTTTGATCAGGTATTTATAGTAGAACAGAACTTTGGAATTTTATCTGATCTAATACTGGTCTATGTCAAAAATTGGGAGATTTTGCTAGACTGTTGTAAAAACAGGAATCTGTGGAAAAGAAAGTGGACAGAAATGGTGACACCTGAAGTTTCCACAGCCACATTCCCTGTAGTTCACTTGTTAGAGATTAGTTATGTACTCACAAATACTCAACTGACTAAGCCTGATATTGATGATATTTGGGGTATTTTATGGACGTTCATTTCTTTGCTAAAATACTGAGGAGGGGAAACTTGCTTCTTGAAGATACTTCAGCTTGAGGGAGCGTAATTTAATTTATTTCCTTTAACCTTGTTTTATGTGTAAGTTAGAAACTGAAAAATAAAGGTAAACAGTTTAGAGTTTAAGGGTTAGGAGATTATAACACTGCAGAACTATATGCAACTACAAATCTCAGCTGCCTATCAACGCTTCTGTTAGGGATTAGATCACCTGCTCTTGTCAAAAGTAGCTTACCAGAAGCAAAAAATCCACTGATTAACTACAATGCAGTACTCACAAAGAACGGTATAAGACCAGCAGCTTTGTCTTCATCCAGAACCTTCTTCAGGGCTGAACCACAAACACTAAATGTATCATCTGAAGGAACATTTTTAATCTTCACAGCACCAATTAATGCAGCCCTTTCCACAGATGAATGAGCCTACAAGGAAATGGGGAAGTTTTAAGACAGACACCTTCTATTGGAATGTGAGTTCATTTGAATTTAAAAAGAATAAAAAAATATTTCTTTCAAGTAAAGCAATACTTGAAATCCTGGGACTGTTGATGGTATGCAACAGATACGTACCTCTCCCTCTTTCATATAGGTAGACAGACAGATGGACACACATAAATAGATATACCTACACACACAGTTAACTGATAGAAACCCTGAAATATCCTTGAGACCATTGCCATGACACAATTCAGACAAGAGTTCAATTAACCTTTGCGAGATCTTTAATTAACATGGTAGGATTGATGCAGAGCTTGAGGATTTGGCTCTAAATCAACCAAAAGATGTGCAGATAATCAGCTTGCCTGATGATGATTCAGTTGCTCACTGGTGTATTTTTATGGCGTACAGCTTTGCTGACCTCTAAAATGGTACACGTCATGGTATGGTATAAACCAAGACACTTTCTTACATTACCATTTTTTTTAGATTATGTACTGACTAAACTGTGGTTCAATCATACATTCATTTTGTCAGGCAAGTAAGGATCATTCCCAATGTTATTTTATTTACAACTCATTTCATTTGAATTCTCTGGAAATAATATTTTTTAAAGCATACAGCCCATGTCAGTAAATAAAAACAAATATATCACTAAGAAGTTCTTGTAAAATTATGAAGTACAATAGAATAATAACTAGAATAACTCTATTGACAATGAAAGATACATTTAGCCACAAAAGACTCTCATTTACAGCATGACTAAAACAACAGGAAAACCTATTTTACCTTCCACCTTCTACGGTTTCATTAATCATCATTAATTTGAAAGAGAAAAACTCCTCCCCTTTTCATATCATGATTATTCTCATTCACATCTCCATCTTACCCCTGCCAATTCTTGCCAGTGCCTACAAGAGTGCTTATTAATTCTATTTTAATTTATCATAAAATCACAAAAATAATAATCCAAAGCTTCAGTTGAACTAAACCAGATGAAGATATAGCTTTTGCCTTTCAACTTCACATATCCCTGGAATTACATGTTTTAAAGGCAGCTGTATCATTAATTTGTATCTCAGCAGTGCCCCTTGCTAAAATACTTTGGTAAACTAACTAGGCACCAATTTGAGAAAATTTGGAAGCCTAGACTTGAAATATAACTTTTAAAGTGGAAACAATGTGTGGCATAGCAATACCATACTTCATTCAAGTGTACAATGGAAAAATACGTTTTATAACTTTTTTATACAAGAATTGCAAATAAGCAAACTATAATAATACACTGAGATTTTTAGCCAGAGAGAACCTCTAAATTGCTTCATCAAGACTTAAAAATTGTAGAAAGATTCTTTTCCAAATGCATTCTTGCATTGTTGGGCTTTGTCAGTGAATGGTTTTCACTCCCACAGAACGGCTTACACATTTAACTTTCTTTTGTGGATTATTGCCTGTGAGTCACACAGGTCTGTTCTTAATGCAGAAGGAACGGTGAGCTCCGTAACAATCTGCTTTGAAAGGTCAACAGTATCTTAAGGCAAATCCTTCCGTAAACATAAGATCCTCTGACCTTCAGTAGGCAGGAAGGCCTGTCAGTCCTCATTTGAGGTCAGCCACTTACATGGGGCAAAAAATCAAAACAAGCAAAAGCCTTTGTGCATCACTGGATCAGTCAGAGCTCTGGGACTGGTGGTCTGTGCAATACCGACTGACCTTAGGGTCTCAGGCAAAAAAAAGGACAAATATCTTTCAAGCCTCTTGAAAGCAGTTATCTTTCCCCATATTTTCTTGCCTTGAATCTTGTCACCACAAAAGTGTAGTCCACCTTGCCACCAGCAAAGAGCAAGTGTACTTTTAACTTCTTCTACAGTGCTTTTTAATATACACCTAGAAGTAAATCAAAGTAAGGCTGAAACCTGGCCATTTTGTTCTGCATAATCAGATATTACTTAAAAAGAAACATTAGGTACTAAGGAAGGGGGTTTTTTTCTGTCTCATTGACATGTAAGAAAATATTACGGCTATTAAGAGAAATAACATTGCTTGGCCCTTCAGTACTATTAGTGTGTCAGAAAGATAGCAGCAGCAGAACTCAAAAGAGTACAATTTGTTCTCATTGACAGTAAAAACCTCTCATGGTCATGGCCTGCTGAGCATTTAGCATAACTCAGTCTGCTAAATACCACTCACAGTCAGAAATCAAGGATTACTTTTTCTGTTTCTTAGATTTCTTAGTTGGACTGACAGATGGAGATCTTAGAATTTTTCTTCTTCAAAAACAAACAAAAAATGTTTTGAGCTTTTTCAAGTACTGTGACCAATTTGCTTTATATTTATGCATTAGGTTTGTCTGTGTACCTGCACCTGCACCCATGCATGCATATAGGGGGATGATGTATGTGTGTTTGTTTGCACATGTGTATGTGCATGTATGCATAGATGGACATACAAGCTTGGATGCAACAAAAGATGGTCTAGACTTAATCAACATAACTCTTTACTTCAAATGAGCTCTTTTTATAAAGAAGTGATACTTATGTAACACTGACTCTTCATATTATGGTAGCACACATGAGATTCCAGCCCACTTATCCCAGAATCATAAAATGGCCTGGGTTGGCAGAGACTTCAAAGATCACCTAGTGCCAATCCGCATGCCATGGGCAGGGACACCTTCCACTAGACCAGGATGCTCAGAGCTCCATTCCGTCTGGCTTTGACACTTCCAGGGATGAGGCATCCACAACCTCTCTGGGCAACCTGTTCCAGTGCATTGCCACCCCCACAGTAAAGAATTTCTTCCTAATATCTAATCTAGACCTACTCTCTTTCAGTTTAAAACCATTCCTCTTTGTCCTGGCACTACATGCCCTTGTAAATGGTCTTTTTCCATCTTTCTTGTAGTCTCCCTTCAGGGGAGACTGGCAGGTTGCAATTAAGTCACCCTAGAGCTGTCTCTTCTCCAGGCTGAACAATTCAAGTTCTCTCAGCCATTCCTCATATACGAGGCTTTCCATTACTCTAATCATCTTGGTGGCCCTCCTCTGGACTTGCTCTAACGGGTCGACGTCCTTCTTGTCCCCTGGTGTTGGGGATCCCAGAGCTGGATACAGCACTCCAGGTGGGGTCTGACCAGAGCAGAGGTGCAGAATCCCCTCCCTCGACCTGCTGGCCACACTGCTTTTGATACAGCTCAAGATACAATTGGCTTTCTACGTTATGGGTGCACATCACTGGCTCATATCCAGCCCCTCATCCACCAGCACCCCCAGGTCCTTCTCGGCAGGGCTGCTCTCAATCCCTTCATCCCCCAGCCTGTATTGATACTAGGGGTTGCCCTGACCCTGGTGCAGCACCTTGCACTTGGTCTTGTTAAACCTCATGAGATTCCCATGGGCTTGAGCTTGTCCAGGTATCTCTGAGTGCCATCTCGTCCTTCAGGTTTATCAACTGCACCTCTCAGCGTAATGTCGTCTGCAAATTCCTTGAGGGTGCATTCCACCCCTTCATCTGTCTATAATGAAGATACTGAATAACTCTGGTCCCAGTATGGACCCCTGAGGGATACACTTACAATGTACAGTAAGATTTAAACAAGCAAAACCAGATAGTGAACAATCCAAGGAGTTTATACCCAATTCACCTGCCCATTCAGATGGCTGAAATTGTTAAGCATAGATGCCATGTTTCCACATTAATGAGAGGTACTCACCTGATCAGAAGCATAAGCCACCAGCCTGCCCATGATCTCTGCTTCTGTTAGTTCAGGCTTTTCTGACTGCACCCGTCTGATAGTTTTTGTTCTAGCAGCAAGCAGTGAAACCAGGGTGGCCTCGCTTGCACTTCCCTATGGGAAAAATTGAGGCAAGGTTCAAAATGAAAACATTCCAGAAGAAGAAAAGCAACGTTTTCTTCTGCATGAATCTGCGAAGTTGTTAACAGAAACTGCAGATGAGAAACTGTGCAATCTCCTACTTTCAAAAATATGTCTGACAGCGAAGGAGGAACCTGTGTTTAATCTTTGTCTTCTCCTTCTAGATGCCTCTGCCTGTTTTCTTTCATCTCTATACCCGTTCAGCTTAGGCACCAGCCTTGCAGTCAGTGCTAGGAAGCTGGACTCACAGACTTAAATGTACGTGAAAAGGCTCTCAAACCAGGCACCAATCAGTTGTTAATCAGTAACAATGGCAGACTAACTGCTGGTTTCTGTTCTAACTCTGGATTTCTGCTCATTTATAAGATGCATCAGGATCTGAACATCAGCTCTCACTTCTGTCAAGCAATATGCCTAATTATATGTCTTTTCTGACATTAGAATTACCCTGCGTAAGTCAATTATTGTGTCTAGAAGAGAAAAACCGCTAAAAACCAAAAAAATGCTGATTCATTAGAGCTAACTGCATTTCAAAGTATTAGTTATGTATGTTTTCTTTATCACAAACACACAGATGAAAAGAACAGTTACACACTATTTCTAAATTGCACTTTGACTCACAAAACATCAGTTTAAAATGTGCCTTGGATACTCTGTAACAACAAAAGGGGCATTTTTTTTGGTATAAATTTCTCAGTAAATTTCACAGAATACAACTTTCAAAAAATTCTTTTTATGGCTTTCATCTAGAATAGGCAGAAGAGACATGGTCTAAGCTGCTCTTTTAAACCACAAATAACAATTTGGAAACACGTAATCATAAATTTCAATGTATTGGGGTGTCTTATGCAAGATCAAGATTTTAAGTACTTTGAAAGTTAATCAATCATCATGTGAATCATAACAGTGCAATGAATACAGCTAATTATATTAATATGTATGTCTCTGAAATATTCCCAGTGTCAACAAACTAATTTTGGAGTGATGTTTTTGGTCCTGTACCAAAACTCTATCCTCCCTCTACTGAAGACCTGTGTATACTTACTAATTACAACAGATGTTTAAATACTTGAGAAGTCTTTTTATTTCCCTGAAGGTGGGCCTGATCTGACAGATTTCATATGTGAAAATGATCCCAGTGAATTCAGACTTTCTCCTATACTGAAATTAGATGAGCTATTTTTATGAGACAAAGGTGCCTTTTACACATGGAGAAATCATCCTACTTTTTCTGTCTAAGAAGTCAAAATATCTGAAATAAAATAACTGTTTATACTGTTACTGTATTTCCAGGACATGTAAGGAATATGCATATTAAAAAAAACATTCACAGATATATAAAACAAAATGGCTGTAAGAAATTACAATAGCTAAGGCATTAATCTGAGATGTGGACATTTAGGCCTGCACTGTTCTGGTGACAGCCTGGCTGGGTGGGCGAATAACTTAGGCTGAAGAATAGCCTCAGCTTTCTGCGGAGTTCCACAAGACGTCCTGGCTGTTCATCCAGACTGGTGCATAGTCAGTGTACACAACCGCTCCTGTATGAATTTCCTTATACAGAAACATGGATGAAAAGAAAGGGCCTGCTGCCCAGCTGAGTCTTGCCTACACCTGGGCCACAGCCTAAAGGCACCTGAATCCAGCAACTCCTAAATGCTTTTGGATGTCTCACGATAGACACAGGCTTTTTCACCTTGCCTCACGTTTCCATAAATCACCTTTTTTATACTGAGTCCCCTTTTTTATACTGAAGCTTACAGTGTTTGCAGAACCTGGTTTCCAAGGCTCTTCTATACACTTGGCACCAAAGTCTTGCACTAAATATTTTTGAGGAAACCCCCCCCCCCTTGGTTCTCGAACTACTTGGCTAACTGACAAACAAGATAAATCAGCAGTGTTCCTTGCCAGGCCAAAGATATTTTTGTCTCACCCCTAAAATATTTTTTCTTTGCTGAGCAAAAAAAAACCTCTTTAAAATTCGCTTTCTAGCAATTTATCTAGAATGAACAGCAGGATATAAACTTCAGGAAAAAGGTTCCTTTCTCATTTATTTTTAAAAGCTGGTTTTTTCCCCTCTTGAATGCTGTATTCTACATTAAGAGAAGGATGATAATACCTTTCCTTTTACCACAAGCAAACAAAGGTTGCCATGGCAAGCAGGCTCAAGAGGCGGAAGAAATATCAGCAAGAGCTGATGTTCATGTCCACCTGAGCTCTGAACTGAAATTTTCTTTCATCTTTTGCCATTTTGAAGTGTCATCCTGCATACAACAACGAAGTGCTTCATATTGACATAGACTTTCAAATGTAATTAAAAGCCAGTTTTCGCAGGCTCGGTTTTACCCAATACCACAATAATTACTTGGCATTTTCCAAGAGAATGACTGGCACTTTCACACACTCTTGTTGTCTTTGCCTCACGCTTTGCCTCTTATTTGTATCATTATTGTTTCAGGAGCAAGACAAGAAGATCTGCAGCCCAAATGACTGCATTGTAAGCAGGAACACAGCCCACTTTGGATTTTTGAAACTGACTGGTTTCTGATGAAAATTATGGGCAATCCAGCACTGTCAGCCTGGAAGGGTAATATTTCCTGCTGATAACAGTCAGGCATAATCGCTTGCTTTCACTGGTACAAAAGAGATGCTGCTAAGATGCATGATGAAAGCTTGATTTCTTGAACATAACCACCTTCCCTAGCAATCGTAATGATAAAGATACCAACAGGGCAAGCAGATCAATAAAGAACTATACTATAAATACAGTGGTGTAGGTGCAGCTCCACCTAGGAGAATCACAGCAACTGGGTTAAATTCATTCTTGCCTTGGAAGATGTTGGGAAGAATTCACTGGAATATGCTGTAGGCATTTGCAGCTGAGATCAAAGAAAGAAGTCTCTGGCTCTAGCACCTAATTTAGATGTATATTAGAAGCCTGTCTTGGGATAAAATGGATTGTGCCTTGGCCTCCAATGACCAGATTCCAGAGATTATCAAAGCAGCACAGAACAATTATTTAAAATTTAGTCCTTTTCACAGTAGAGATCTATTTTAGATAGACTCATAGCTGTGACCAGAGTTGCATTTGCAGAATCCCCATGTGCTAGTGGAGCCATGGCTGACAAATAATATAGCTTTATTATGCATGCAAGTTTGCCCATTGATGACATATTCATTATTGTTCGTGCTATCTGTTCAGACATTGTAGGTTTCATTAAGCAGCCCTTGTCAAAGTTTGGGGTTTTGTTCTATTTTGGAGAACGCAGTGTAGTCTGAAAATGGTATTATCTACTGATAGTACTGCTTAGGTTCAAATTTTAAGCAGCTCTTCATTTTATTATAATGTTCCAATGTTTCTTTCTATTACATAAGGAAAACTTCTTAAAATAATTTCAACTTCTTTTACAAAGAGTGATAGACTATCTACAGCATTCTGCTGTTTCTACGTATCAAAGATTATCTCCTAAGTTGTTATCCATTGCTTGATCTCTGACACTTTTTCTCCTAAAAAAACCAAACAGCAAGGCTCTTTTCAAAATTGACTGACGTAAACAATTGCACATGTATAAGGTGGACTTCATGGAAGCCTTTGTAACCACTATTCATGCTGCTCTGCTCAACTCCTCAGATAGATTTCTATTTGAGAAGATTTTTTTCTAATTTCAACTATGAGACATTGCTGCACATTGTTGATAAGTATGAGCTCAACAACATTAAATTATTCTGGTTCGAATTTTAGGCCTAAACTGTGCTTTTAAGTTGAACTACTAGTACTTCTTCACAGAGAAGTGTTTCAGAAATCAGCTGCTCTAAAACCAAAACCTTTACTTTCATGAATGATCCTACCCACCTATGGACCTTCTCACAGAGCATTAATCTTTCTGAAAATTAGAAAGGAACCCATGTGGCAGAAAAAAGAAATGTATTCCCTTTATCAGCGTCTTAGTATGAAGATTTTACAAAATCTTACAGAAGTTCACAAGCTCAATTTGTATTCTTTTTTCAGGTCCACTCTTACCTGAATGACTCCTCCACCTTGGCCATCCTTCCCAGCTAAAAACTCTTGAGGTAAATTAATCATCTTCCCTAGCCAATCCAGCATGACAGTCTCCAGCTCTGTGCAAGCTGGACTTGCAGCCTGTGTTGAAAAACAGAACATAGGGAATAACCTCACTACACCATGAAGAGAAACAAGATCTACCAGAGCAAGAATAATTCTTTGTCTTTTCACTATAGAGGAAGAGATTAGATGACTAATGTTGCCAGCCAAATTAGGGACATGAAGACCATTTTTTTTGCACCCTGTTTCTAATACTTATTTAAAAAAATATCAAAACAGGCCTTACATAGAACCATAACTATCAAATGTCAAAGCTAGGATTTGCATCTTGCTTTTTTTTTTTTTTCAACATCCAATACCAGCCTCTTTTGAGAAGAGTCCACCGCATATGAATGTGAAGTTTTTAAACACAGTTTTCTATTCATCCAAATGAAACGAGAAATAACAACACTGGGTAACAGTCATTCTATTTATTGAATTATCAGGGAGTTTGCATTGCTACCACTAATTCTAAATGCTGGTGATTTTTCAAAGGCAAAAATTGTAAGAGGGAATAGCCTTTTATTCCTGGAGTTAGTCAGGGTATCTGTGTGAAAACAGTTAGTTAAGGAAATTTACCTGCAAAAATAGTCCTGTGACTTCACTGCTATTAATCAATAATTTCATTGTAGAATGTTATTGAAGTGCTTAAAATCTTGGCAAGGTGAAGAAACATTACCACACAGCAGTACACACCGTAGTAAACTTACCCAAGAGAAGCCCACGCATCCTATTCCACCACACAACATATCTGCAAGAAGAGCTGGGAAGGAAGAGGCTGCAGGGAAGTAGGCAAAAAAGTATGGACTGTGCCAATGAGTCACCTGTATTAACAGGGAAAACAGTTACTTTTAACTAATGCACGAAGCAGAAACAAATTGTCACAAATCAAAAGGTTGGAGTTCGAGACAAGCCAACAGTTCTTGACTACCTGGCTGTTAACAGGAGATCCCATTTTTTAGAAAAACTTACCTTGTTTTTTCACAATTTTTTATCTTTTACTCAAATTAAAGATAAATTAATTCTCACCTCCACTTCCAAACAGTTCCAAGATCAGAGTTCTCCATTTTTCTGCCTAGAAGACAAGAACTGTGTGGGCTGTGGCAGCCTAAGCTTCTGTGCAGGACACTGTTCTTGAGCCTCTGCTGCCAGGGACTCCCTCTTTCATATGAAAACAGCTCCTATCTATTACAATTTTTCACTGTATAAATTAGGCCCATACCTGGTCTGTTCAAGATTTCATTTTTCTGATCACTAGGTCCAAACGTGTCAAATCAGTTATCCAAAGACAAGTCACTGTTAACATTTCCAGCTGTATCTCATATTGGATCAGGATCTCCTTCTTTACTGTAACGAAGTTTAGAGCACTTGTGGCAAACACTTTCCTTTACAAATCAGGAAAAAATTGGATGGGACTTGGTTCTTCACAAGAAAACAATAAAATATGCAAGAAACAGTGGTCCCTGATAGAACCCACATCACACTTTCATTGACGTCCGTAACAAGCCAGGGCTGCCACTGTTCATCTGCCCAGCTCTAATCCTCTGTGATCTGTAAGACTTGTGACATTCATCTTGGGTTAATCAAGTTAAACTGACTGCTTGCTGGGAGCCATTTATTTGATGAAACACAGCAGATTTCAATTGCACTACTCACACAAAGCAAAAAAGCTAAAAGCCGTAGGGCAAGTGCAGCTGAGGTTCTTCTTCCTGCCTCCCCTTCCCCCTTCTCTTGAAGCAGCTGTAAAATTCTTTTTTTTTCACCATCTTGGAACAGGCACACTTAGTCAAATATTGCAAAGAGCATGGCATAATTGATGCTTGTTTTTTCAGCCTGCTGCTGATAAATAATGATACACAAGTGTCTTGGGTTCACTTTCATTACCACTGTAATGCTTCTCATAGACATGTGATTTCCAGTATTTCTTCTAAGGATGCCTTTCTCTGGCTTGCTTAGTCTAAGAAACAGTCTTCCCTTACCATACACTAAGTATACTTCAGCTGAAAGTTCATACATTAATGGATACAATGTGAGGAAAATTAGAATCTTCGGTACTGATATTTGCAGTTACAACTACACTCAGTCATCTGCGGCTCTGAAAAAGGAGATACATTTCAAAAGACCAAAGCAAATCTAAGACAGAAAAGTGACTCCCATTGATATTTTTAAGAGCAGATCCTTTCTATGTTGCCTTCCTGCCATGGAGATCAGAGTTCACTGGTTGTTCCCTCTGTCCCTGTGTTAATATCAGGAATTTAGCACCATTATTGTCATTATCATTTGGTGCATTGCCCTTTGGAGGTCTACATTACATTTCACAATAAGTTTCCATAAAGAAGTTTCACCAGTAATGAATGCTTGTTCTCCTAGGGTAAAGACAGCAATGGATACTGCACAATTGCTTCACGCTATGAATTGATCATTGCTGCTCTGAAGGAACACCATTTTCACAGTTTCAATCACCCAGTCATGAATCCCAGGCTCCTGAAATGCATGGGAAAAGACTTGAGCAAGGAAGACCTTACCTGGAGAAGGATCAAGTTAGGACACATTTAAATAAACCAGACATACATGAGTTCATGGAGCCTAATGGGGTGCACTCACAAGTGCTGCAGGAGCTAAAGGATGTCATTGAGATCTCTCTCAAATATCTCTGAAAGGTTAAAGCAACTGGGGAATCTTCCAGAAGACTGGAAAAAAAAGCAAATGCCACTCCTATCTTCAAGAAGGACTAGAAGAAGGATCTTTGAAACTATATGCCTCACCTCAATCCCAGGGAAGATGAAAGAGCCTTTCAGCTGTTTCCAAACATGGGACAAGAAGGTTATTTGGGCTAGGCAGCAAAAGTCTGTGAAGGGGAAAGGCTAGTACTGTTTAACATCTTAATTAAAGACAGGATGATGTGATAGAGTGCACCCTCAGCAGTGTTGCAGATGACATAAAACTGGGAGGAGTGTTTGATACAAGGTATGGTCATGTTGCAATTCAAAGGGGCCTTAACAAGCTGCAGAAATGGGCCAACAGGAGTCCCATAAAGCTCAACAGAGAAATGTAGAATTCCATACCAGGGGAGGAACAAGGCCCTGCACCAGAACAGGCCAGGGATCAACTGGCTGGCAAGCAGCTCTGAAGAAATGGACCAGGGGGTCCTGGTGGACAAGCTGAACATAAGCCAGCAATGTGCCCTTGCAGCAAACAATGCCAGCAGCACTGGTGGGCCACATTAGGAAAATTGTTGCCAGCAGCTTGAAAGAGGTGATCCTTCTTTTCTATGCAGCACTGGTGAAGCCCCACCTGGAATGCTGTGTCCAGTTCTGTGTTCTCCCGGACGAGAAAGAAAGACATGGTCACACTGAAGTGATTCCAGTGAAAGGCCATGGAGATGATTAATTGCAGCTGGGATTGTTCAGCTTGCAGGAAGCTCGGGGTATCTTGCTAATGTGTTAACTTTCTTTACACACTTCATGGGAGGGTGCAAAGAAGGTGAAACCAGATTCTTCTTAGCAGTATCCAGTGACAAGACAAAGAGAAATGTGTACAAATGGAAATACAGAAAATTCTACTTAAGCAAGAGCTTTTTTACTGTGAGACGGTTCCAACTTTGGAACAGGACAACAGATTGCAAAGAGTTCATCCTTGGAGACATTCCATGATCAACTGGACATGGTCCTAAACAACCTGCTCTGACAGCCTTGAGCAGTGGGGGTGGACTAAATGATCTCCAGAGGTACCATCCAATCACTACTATACTATGACCTCGTGATTCTGTGCTCACGTGAATCTTCAGAATTTATTAAAAATAACACAGGGAGAATCCGAGTTACTGTAAGAACTGGGATTTTTGTACCTGTGCTCTTCGCGTCACTAACACTAACATTTCACAGTGGAAAGATTTTGGTTAGAACATTTCTTCTTCAGAAGGTATCATTTTGTAAAAGGAAATTTGTTTGCAGGGCATGTAAATATCAAGAAAAAATCAATTACGTTGAGAGGGAACATGACATATTGATGACATAATTGGAATTCAATGTCTCACTTTCTATTCTCAAATGATTCATCTCTTATTTTTTTAATCTGGCATTATTTTATTGAATACTCTTAAGTGTTCAAAGCAAAGTGTTTTCTGTTCTAATTCACAATCATTACCATTTTCCTATAATGAAAAAGAAAAGGCAATCATGTCTATGAGCAGCAATTAAAATATTCATATGTGTTGGACATAATTTTCTTATCTAATCTGCACTGATTTAACCCTGTTGGATTTAAGACTTCATCTACAAATCTTGGAAAAGTGTGGAGAGGTTTCGATTGACTTCAGTGAAGCTTTTGCCTGCTAAAGGACAGCAAGGCTGGCTCCAAGGAAACATGATCAAGTCAGCTTGAATATCAAATATTTACAGTGGTCAATGAAAAAGAATTGGTATTATAGTACATTGACTAAACACACTTGGAGACTGTGATGCCCCCTCACATCACAATCTTATCACCTAGCTACATCTAGAGAAGTAACCCGAGGTAGTTATTGCAGAGACCCAAAGGAGAGATTCTTCATTAACATTTACTTATAACTCAGTCCTCTTTAATCTATTTAGAGATCTTAGAAGACAAGCATATATTTAAAATAAAACAAGCATACCATGAGTGGAAAAACAAGAAAGACTCAGACCTGGACAAATGCCAGATGCTTTGTTCTGCATTGTTGTCCAACACCGACCTATCCAAGGACTAATATTTAGGCAGTGGCCATATGCCTTAAAAGGAACTAGAAGAAGCTGACATTTAGAGCACAGAGAGCACAAGTCAACAGAACAAGTACTGGGGAGAATCCTTTCTAGTCCACTCTGTAATAAAAAGAAGTCTCCTAAGACAATTTTAACATTTAAAGATCAGCTTGAAAGAACACTTTAGGCACAGCAGACTAATAAAAATACCATTTTGTAAAATATTTACTGTGCTATGAGAGTAGCTAAAATATCACATGAAATTGAAAGTTATAAAGCTTTGCCTTATCCAGTTCAAGGGAGGAAAGGGGATTATTTCAAAAAGTAAGCCTTGAAGCAAAAGAATTATTTGATTATTGCTAGGAAGAACAGAAAACATTAGTTGTATAAAGTGTGAGATCATATTTAACATGTAAAGCAGACTCCTGCCTTCTAAAAGTTTAACAGTGTGGGTACTTATATTGGTAAGGTCTAGCTGCACAGCCTTCAACCAACACTTTCTTTAAAGTCTTTGAAAACCTAAATGCAGTATTGAACATTACAGTACAGATAAATTTTTCTTACCCCTGGCATAATGATCTTCTCAATGTCTTTAAAGATATCCTCAAAGCTCTCAGGCTCCTGGGGTGCACAGTCTGCGATGAGGGGCCTTAGGTATCCTGGTTCCACATCTGGGAAGACCTGTCTTCTATCTATCTTCTCCAGGTAATCTGCAACATAGTCCACCATCTCCTTCCCTCTCTTGCGGAATTCTGCAGCATCCATGTGTATAACAGTTTAGGGCTTATTATCAGAAAAACACTTTAAAAAAAAAAAAAAAAAAGAGAAAAAAAAGGTCATTTTTGAAAGAAAAAAATTTTGAAAGAAAATTCTAGCTTTAAACATGTTATTAATATGATTTATAGGATGACTCATATGGTCATGATGTAGATTACCTTAATACAGATAGATAGTATCTTTAGCACAGGAAATAAAATCTCAAAAATTACAGATTTAATCCCTACGGCTGCTGGTTGATACAAGAATGTGGCACTGTTAAGTAGCACATAATCTACTCCTTCCTGCCTTACAAAGAAAGGTCTAAGAAAATAGCATGCTGTGGGTCTCTATTATAATCTGTAATAACAAGCTATAATAATCACAGTTATCACAGTGATCCACTGTGCCACCCAGTCATTTTATCTGCTTCTTGACTCCTGTCTTGCCTCCAGATTTAGCTTCTTTGTTCCTCCAATATAAATGCACATGCTGTGTTACCTACCAAACCTTATCTCTTAATGAGGTTTTAATTAGAATTCACTTCGAGTTGATCTGTACTGCGTTTTGCAGGATGATGTGAGGAAGCTCTCTCTGGGGCTGCCCATATTTCCAAGATGTTGGGCTGGAGCTCCAGATGTGCTTTGAAACAGGCAGAGACTGTGTGAGCACACCCAAGGTGATATACGGCTCAGCTAAGATGAGCTGGAGTTTGCCTGCAAAGCGCTTTGCAAACATATATTCACAATATTAGGGTGCCTGCTCCTGCCACCCTGGCCTACCCAAATTTTTTATCTATGTGTCTGTGCATTGAGTACTCGGTGAAGTTTGAGACCACAGTGCCTAAAAAGTTTCCAGAGTCTTAATGCACTCAGATTGAATGGTACTGTTCCTTGGGAGGTAGTAAGGTCACTAGCAAGTGAAACCAGGACACTCACTGCTGGTGTCTAGAATTACTGTGCCTCATTCACACAAATTCAGTTCTTCACTTTGTAAAGAAATGATTACTGTAAACACTATGTGAATATTTGGTAATTAAGACACAATTTTTTATATATCAAGTATTTATGCTAAGGATTTATAACTGAGGACATCACTTTGAGAAAACAGACACCTCGGGACTTTATTGTATTTGAACCAGTTCTGTAACATCACAAAAGAAAGACATCATTGATAAACACTGTCCTAGAGACATCTCAAATGCTACAAATTGAGGATCTGGGATTTGTGTGGAGCAGCTGCTGCTGCTGCTATTTGAGAAGGCCAAGTGCTGCTGTGGGTCACAAACCACTTGGGAAAGCAAAGATCTGCACAGTAGGGACTTCAAAACTCCCCAGAGAATAGTTGTTCTTGTTGCTATTTTACTAGTTATATTACTCTCCTTAACTATCATGAAAGTGATTATTTGACTCAAGTCTCTGCCTTTCTGAAAAGGGTATTAGGACCTTTCTCAGACCTTGCTATTAAGTTGCTGGAAACACATTGCCAGTAGTCCTTACAGTCCTCAGAGGATTCCGGTGGGCAGCTTTGTATGTCATCTCCCTTTTGAAAGACTCTGTTTAAGGGAGAAGTTTTGCTTCTGCTCCTTAAAATTAGGATGATTCTATCTCTTCAGTACCTCTCAAACCTTATGTGCATTTTCATTTAACACATCTTTGTTCACAGTTCAGCATGAACTGCAGCAATCAATGTGCATCTCTGTGGCAGCAACCTAATTACACACCAAGGCTCAGCTCTTTGGTTTAGATATTTTTGTCAAAAGAAATCTGAATATTGTACTGTTGCACTTCTTTTTCCATATCTCTCTAACTTTACCCTTCATTTATGCTGGTTTTATTTCTTTTATGCTGCTTCATGCATGGGTTCATTGCTATAACATGCTCTAAAGAACTTACACAAGGTAATCTTATTTTTTTTTCTCTGGTTTCAGAGATGAGAGCTGAAAAACAAAAATTTAACACACGACCGACAAATTAGTAGGAGATGCCTGACACTGAACTGACTCAGAACTTGAGGATTGATGTTTCCAGCACTACTGTTGCTCACCACGGTGTTATAGTCATTCCTACAGACTTTTACACATGGATCAGTTCATCTGAGTATCTCATTCCATATCTGTGGGTCCAGTGAACCACAAGTACAATGTCAAGGCAGGTAAGAGTATGTAAGAGTATCACTATAGTACTCTCTAGATTTACTTAGTAGTAATCAAACATAGGGCACCATTTAACATAGAAACCTCTGTGTATTGCTTGGGCCTTTTCCAAAATATAAATCAAACTGCATAAATTAAATTACATTGTAAGCTCAGAACAGTTCACAAACACACAGACAGAAATGAATTAACTTGATCATATTAGCACAACAGAGATGGTATGTTATATAACTTGTGAGCATTTTTCTTCAACCTAGATTTTTTTGCAAGACATTGATTTGTATTACAAATAATATTTACATCATCTTGTTGCTATATAGTGTGCTGATCTAATTTATTGTCATTTTTATTATTAGAAGTTTGGACAAAGCTCTTTTCAGATATCAGGATAAGCAAATAAAATTTGTATCTAAACATCAGATGCACATTCTGTGATTTTGTCCTATCAATGAAACTGATACTGAACTGGAATTGAAATTTGTCAACCCAAATTGACAAAATACACATTTTAGATAATTACTGAGATCTTGTTTGCTATTTGCTAATTATATTTCTTCCCATGAAATGGAGATCCATTGGCTCATCTTAGCATTGTTTTGGCTGCACCGCTTTTGTCATGAATCACTGTTGCAATAGCATTCTTAAAATTCAGGAAAAATAATTAAATTACAGGGGAAATTCACTGGTTTTAACTGAACCAGGAAGCTTAAGCATAAAGAATGGGAATCCTCCATCCCAAATATGCTACAGTGGTTGCAGTGCTATAAATTGTTATAAACTAGTATTTATTTAAGCTCAAATATACTTAGAATTCAGTTTGATCCAGTGAAATATATCAGTCTGCTTCAATCTGAAGCAGATTATTCCATTCTTCTTTCCCCCAAAGGCAATACTGAGCAATTAAAAATCTACTTTTTTTATATCCATGAATCTTCTTTCCTAAAAGTCCTGGCCTGAAAATTCCTTACCTACTGTAATATACATGTCTCATGGGGAAACTGTGAAGGCATACTTCTTGCAGGAACACAGTGGTCACCCTTTTCACCTCCTATTTTACATCTCTTCTCTGTGAATGACAAGACCCACTTCTACTCTCATCCCTATTTTGATTCTCTTCCTGAACTGTTCGCTATAGATCTCAGTTCACCTGCTCGAAATTACTACTTGCTATGGAAGCCACATCCAGCAGACAGTTGCAATGCTTACCAGTTAATACTCTCAAAGTACAAATTACTTCACCTCTCCACCAGTACCAAATATTTCCACCTCCTGCATGCATATTCAGCACATGTACAATGCAACAACACAATGCATAAAGACCTTCCCTCTATGCCACTATATTTTAAAAATACAGAATGTGATTTTCTAAGAAGCAAAATACCTCAGACAACTCAGCCCTTAGGGTTGAAAGTGAAAACTCTGTTTGAGAGAATCCGTATTTTCTCAAGGGATGAGTGTTACAGTCTGCGTGCACTCAAAATATCCACTTACGTTGAAGGAAACTGCAAAATAATGAAGACCAAGTTTCCAAAACTAAACAGAAATTGCAGAGAAATTAAGCCTCTTTCTAAAGTATTTAATAGCAGTCTATCTTCTTGAACGCCCCTAAAAAGTGAGGAGTGCTCCATGCTTCCAGAGATCTCACATCACCCAGGGTGAATTTCAGCATATTCAGAATGTGCCAGATGAACACCAAGCGAGGAGAACACAGCTTCTCTGGAAGCACCCTGCCTAATTATCAACCTCTACCACACTGTAAACAGTCTGTATGCAAAGTCATTGACAGCCTCACTCTGAGTGATAAAATACAATTTTATCAAGCATATATTATGTCTGAGTATTTTTGTTCCCAGCAAGAATCAATGGCTATTGTCACCACTGCGTACTTAGGATCAAATCCTACTTTACTGGAGAAGATTGAGTTCTGCTCTAAACTGCAGGTAAAAACCAGAACAATGACATTAACCTTAAATTATATCAGTGTATCTTTTTCAGTATTATTTATTCATATGTAAACTCTTAGGTCTTTGATTTTGCCGTAATTTGTCAGAGGACAAGTACACTACACAATCCAAAGTTGACATATCCTTTGCTGCTTTGTTTCAACTACTCCTTCTACCTCAGTGAACGGAAATTAGAATATGGCCACACCTTTCTTCAGTGGAGTTACCAAAAATTGTTGTTGGCCTTCAGATTTCATATGTTCATTTGCAGTTTTCTACTTTATTTGAAACTGAACCATAGAAATGAGCAGTTTACACACAATTAATTATTAAATACATTTATAGGTACAATATTATGTTGATAAATTCAGCTTTTTCAATATTTCTGTTAAAGGTCTAGAATTTTAGAATCTGTTTGGGGGGTGTATTTACTAAATATAAATGTAAAAGATATTTAAATGCTATCAGGAAATTTGTTATGAGGAAGAAAAAGACAAAAAATTTAAAAAGATGAAAAAGGACAAATAAGAGGGAAAAGAGGAAAAGGAGAGCAAATGAAGAGAGAGGTATATTTGATACATTACAGTTTTATGTGTGCTTGTTCTCCAGTTCATCAAAGTAAAGTAAACAACAGCTAACATAACAAAATTTTTTAGCAGCTCCTGTTATTAAATACAGACAGGAAGAACACATAGAAGACACATTAATAGCACCTAAAACTGATAGCTGTATTTGCTAAAAAAAAAAAAAAAAAAAGTAATAAAGTGTATCTTTCCAATAAATGAGAAAAGTGCATTTCCTATTCTGCCAACTGATTGTTGCAGAATAAAATGTAATTTAAAGGCTTGTGGTGCTACAGTGACACCACTGAACCTATGAGAACTTCCTGCTACTGAACCCAGCTAAAGGTTTTTGCAGTTGTTGCTACTGTTAAGGTAAACTTCCACTGTTGGCAATGGGATACTGCCTGAAAAAGGACTGCAGGATGAATTTTATTTCAGCAAGAGTAAAAAGGAACTGGATTTACTCTGTACTTCTACCTTTGCAAAAGCTATGAATTAGGAATATCTGTTAGGAGTCCTCACATTTTATTTTAAAAATTACATTTTCCATTTAGAAGTTGCTGACTGTATCCATTGCTGTCACTGGCACAGAGTCTGCAACTTCATAATTTTCCCTTCTGAGGTCTTACTATAGTGACAGGAAAGGGTTATTTCTGAGGAAAACCTCATTCTAAGAAGTTGTTTAATTTATCTTGAAATTTTATTATTCAAAATAATTGGCAGCAAATTTCTCAGTATCTACCTGGTTATTGCAAGCACTCCTGTATTTAGAAAGACAAGATACAAACTTTCTGGATACGCTGGATTCTGCACAAATGTATATAAGCAGTTACAGCTGACATACAGCAGATGTAAAAATAAGCAAAATCAAAATGAGAGGTGCACAATACATTCTGCAAACTTAGATTAAAACTAAATGATTTTATTTTTATTATTATCCCTAAAATAACACAGGCTGGCTGTTTATTAGCTGAGCTGACTAACCAATTGTTGCACTGATCCAAATGTACCTACTTGAATTTAATAACCACAAAGCCTTAAGGATAAAGAATGTTACTTACAGAGAGTAGGTTTTTCCTTCTCCTCTGTCTTTCTCACTGACTTTGCTCCTGTGACAGCTATAAAGCCGAGAGGATGCAGTTGCCTGCATATATAGGCAGAGTATCCACGTCCCTTCAGCCTATCAGAGCCAAGGGCTTTGCATTGAATAAGCAGCAGCAGCAGCATCTCTCCCTCCTCCCACACCTCCTCCAAAATATACTTAGCAAAAAAAAGCCACCCAAAAGGCAGATGGATCTGACCGAGAAATGGCCACTGCCTGCTTAACTATGGAGTGGTGTGTGCTTTCTTCCAGGGACTCCATTAACAAGTCTGAGTTCATTAACAGTGAGTGATCACACGCACCCGCTCTGTGTTACACGCTCCGGGACGTTTCTGCTGAGGCTGCTGCTGAAAGAGCAAGTGCTGTGATCCACTTTGTGAAACATTATTTCCAGGAAACAGAGACAGGTATGACTGAAATACCACTCAAGTGACTGCTAATTTTGAACAGGTATGTACGTGGGATTAACATCGCTGGATATGCTTTCATCCAACTCCTTTCAGTTTCACTCTTTCATCATATGTAAACCAATACTACATGTTCAAGGTTTGTTTTCCTATTCTAAAAGTTTTATGTCGAGTTCTCTTTCCTAGATGAATCCAGATAATTTCCTGTCATTTTTATTCAGTTCAAGTTAATTTAAAAAAAAATACTATCAGCATTTCATAGTTCTGAACACCTTATAGCCAGGTAGTATCACAGATTTAGGACAGTCACTGCTCCTACATCAGTCTCCAGTGTTACAGCCAACCTTTTTGTGAAGGACGAAGAAGTCCTGGCTGTTATATATTTTAAAACTGTTGTAGCTGTGTTTGCTCTTCTAATGTTATATGACCAAATACAACTCTGCTACAATTCTGGAAGAGTCCATTCAAAATAAAAACAGGACCTAAACTCCACATGTCAACTTGCTGGCTCCACTGTGCTTGTTGTCCTAGATATTATTCTGTGATCTGACTTGCATTTTCAGTGCCCAGGTTGGCTGCTGTAATGATTTGTCTATGATCTTGAAAAGCATCAAGAAATCCCAGAGTCAGTTGCTGTTGACTCTGGTTTCCCCCTCCCCCAGCAAATCAACTCCTGAATGTGCAGAGTTACAGCCTCAACATATTGGGAGCCCATAAGAAAACAAGTGTTTTGGATACTTCTCCTATTTTTATTTTCTCCCTGAATTTGACTGAAAATGCGGAAAATTCAAAATTTGTTGTAAGGGTGTAAGAGAGGCAGAAACTGAAGGTGTCTCTAGTAAACTTAAAGATAATTAAAATCTCACTTCAATATTTCACCTAAATGGCTTGCACAAGGTAAATATCTTTCAAAGGAAATTAAAAATGGAAACTAAAATTAAGATTGGAGTACTAAAATGGTGGTTTCATCAGTGTTGAAATACCACCTCAAAGTCATCTGATGTGTTTTTATTTCTCTGCTGTACCTGTAAAGCTTCCTGTGAACAGACAATAATCAGATTTTTCCTTTTTTTTTTTTTTTTAATTCCTCAGAAAGAAAAAGGAAATAAAGTGTGAGATGTACAACAGGCAAGCTGGAAAAGGGAAATTAAATGCCCTTCTAAAAAGCATGTTCCGTGTCTCTGTACAATTCTAGTTAATTCTTCTGACTCCTACTACTTTCATAATTCTCATCATCAACTATTGACAATACACAAATTTTTGCTTAACAGAATCTTTCTGTAGTGGACAAAAGCAAGATCACTAAGTTTTCTGTCACAGGTGCTGGCTAAGTCAGACCTGATGTGGCCCTCTGAATTTTCTCCAGACCCTTCAGTCTGCTGAAGGGCTTCAGGCTCTTTCACAGAGAATAACTTCTTTCACTGCTGAAACACAATGAATAGAGATCTCCCCTTTACTGCCAAACTGTTTCAAAATTCAAGACAGAAATGTGTGAGAAATAACAGATGATCCCAAAAGGTTTAAAGGGCAGGGCTTGTTGGTAAGCAACCAACAGACTGCATTATTCACACCTAACAAGAGACAAGCTTCAATATGTTTTTTGCCCATGGAGGTATGTCACCCTGATGATGATATATAACTATACTGTGCCCATGCAGTAATGGTATCAATTTCTTACCATTGCTGAACCCTTTGGTTTGCAAACAAGGTGGGAGAGATAATGTGTTTGAACAGGAGGCTTCAGCACAGCACCAGAAAACGATGCAAACAATACATTATCCGTGACTTTGCAGTCCCATTGTCAGTCCAAGTGCAAAGACATGGATCAAAGCAGAGGAAGTTGTATCCACTTTCTAATAGTTTTTACCTCTTCCACCATCATACAGTGAAGGTTAGAAATGAAGAGAGTTTTTCTAGGCTTTCAGTCCAGTCACGATTCGGTGATTTTACTCCCAACTTTATTTTTCCTCACCTGAATAGCCTGACACTTACGTTAGCCCCCTGGTGTGGCTCTAGTTACTAAATTTGATCAAGGTACTTTTGTGCTCTAGTTCACTGAGCCTAACATTATTTGAACAAACCTGTTCTAAGCTGTAACATGAAGGGTTTTTAATTGACTAAGATATCATCAGTACTTTAGATATTGAGAAAATAATTTGAAACAATTCATTAGAAATCGTACTAGCACAAAGTTTGTGCCTGTTTTTCACAGCTGGTGTAAAAGGAACAGTCACTGTTACCTAAGCGTAAGAAAAAATACTGGTTTGTTCCTTAACATTTGGTTTAATCTGTAGTGCAGGGATGATATTTGGAGGCTGAAGGCCTTTTTTTCCTGTTTTCCTTGCTGTTGCTCCTTCAAAGAGCGAACAGTAGTAGAGCCCCATCTTTGTCTTTTTTTACCCCCCAGTATATTCTTCTAAGAACATAAAAATACCAGTAATGAAAAAGAAAGTTATCTACAAATAGGTAAAAGAAAGGGAAAAAAAAAATTGAAAATCACTCAGATGTACTGGAATGAAAAGTCCTTATATGTTCCATAATCAAGGTCCAAATCTGCATAAGCCATAAAGATGAGACAAGACAGAAGAGAATGTTTTAACCAAAATGTGCAACTAACAATTTTCTAAATAAAACAAAGGGCGCATTTCCTTTGGAAGAAAGTAAGAATTAAATAAAGCCTTCAGACACAAATAGATGGATTACTTGCAACGTATGAAGATAAAACCTAAGTCTCCTGCAGAACATAAGTAGACTTTGCAACAGATTAGCCAGGAGATGAATCTCAGACAGTGCTGACAAACTGGGAAAGTAACTATCCCCTCTTTCATGAATATTTTATGTGTGACTTCTTGTCCCTGTTCGGTTCCTATCACTGTCTGTGTGAACATGTGAAGGTAAACCAAAGAAGGATAAAAAGGAACTGCTAACCAAGTGAACATGGACACAGACTGAAACACACAGTTTCAGAGGAGTTAATCTACCACTTGCTGGTTCGAGGCAGCCTGAGCACATTACTCTCATGGAAGGAAGCCTACCAAAAAGAGAGGGGTTGTGATGAACTGAAAAAGTGTCAACAGAAAAACTGACAGGCTGTGAAGAGTCGCAGCGACAGTGAGAGCAGGCTGCCATCACAGTAGGCAGACTCTTCCAATAAAGAGATAGGAATAGCTTCTTCTGTGAGCTGAGAAGATGTGCTTACCTAGAGGCGTAGGCACTGCCAGGGCACTCGTCCAGCCATGTATTGCTTGCGGAGAGAATTTTCTCAAGCAGTGACTACTGTGAGCCTCACAGAAGCTGTGGCTGATAGATAAAATGCTGTCAGGGCTTAAATGTGCTATGAAGACCTCATGTTAGAAAAGCCAGTTATAGCAGTTTATGAATGGAATAGTCCACTGTGTGGATGAAAAGACAGACCCAGATGAGGCATGAGGGACAAAGATGGCTTGAGATACAGGGAGAACATAATGCAGCACTTGTTCTTACACAAGTAATTTGTTTGGATCACTGTTTGCCAAGATATCAAAGAACACATAACGCTTCGTCAGGAAGACATTTTGTCACTGACTGTGATTAATGCCTTGTCACGACGGCCATGCACTACCATGCCCTACTTGTAATAAGTTTGGAAGACCATTTGTCACCAGTATAAGCATTGAGTCAATCTTTATAGGATGAGAACATCACTAGAGTCTCCCCATAAAGAGCATGCTGGTGCCCAGTTTTCTCAGATTACAGCAAATACTATGGGATCATTCTGTCAGGTTTGCTGCAAAGGTGTCTTTGGCTCTCCTTCAGTCTGTGCTAACATATGCACCTTTCTAGACAAGACCAATGCAAATCTTCTGGAGACTTTATGCTTAATATAACATAAAACTTGCTGAATACATGGACTTTCTCCAAGAAAATTACCTCACACGTATCAAAAGCCTAGAGCTCCAGAGAACTGAGTGGGAACTCAACCTTCCACATGCACAGGTCTCCCTGGCCACGGACACACATTCACAGCTGAACCAATAAGGAAGGTAATGTTTGCTACCCTCTGCTGTGGATTACTGTCTTTGCCTCAGAGGTGGCAGTGATATATGTACACATCCCAACCACTTGTGCAGGATGGTGCATTTACACTAAGATGATGGCTTTCCACTGGAGCCATGTGACCTGTGTATGCCCTGCTCCTGACTCCAAGTAATGTGGTTAGCATAACCAACACCATTTCCTAAGACAAACAGCCCTAAAATGTGTGCTAATCATGTATCACCTCCTTCTCTTTTTCCCTTTTCAACACTGTAGTTGTCACCAAGATGTGATGACCCCCGTTATAGAACAGCCAGATTCCCTGGCAGCATTGTGAGGAAAATATCTGCCCACCAAGCACTGCTGCCAGGATGTTATGGAACACAGAAATGTAACATTATGTGAAATATTGCCCATAAAATTAAGCAGCTGCAAGTCCTGATGCTGGACAGCAAAACCCATGATCCCCCAGTGGCCTGGGATGCAGCTACCATTATTTTCTTCCTCTGAAGACTGAGTGACTCACGTTCTTCTGGGTAAATTCTGAGTCCAGATTGTGATTATTGTATCACGGACCTATTACTTAGAGTTTGACATGATCTGCGGAGAGTCCAGATGACTAAAAGTGTAAGTAATTAAACACTCTAGACAATAAGAAATTTACACTCATTAGTAAAAATTTTGCTTAACAGAAAGTATAATAATTCATAAAAACTTTGTGCAAGAATAAGCTACGCTAAATGCTAAAAACTGTAGATAACAATAAACTATGCTGAAAAGTAAGTATTTTATGTAATAACAAATGTCTAATTGTACCTAAAACCCTGGGGCCAATTCTCATTCTACCAAAGACCTCTAAAAGAACCTGGCTGTCCCTGTGGCATTAGGGGACAGAGCCACCAAGTGTTCACAGGATCCCTCCTGCCAACTCCACAAGAAAGGCAATCATCTCCAGCTAGGTGGGAAAACGGTGAGCCAGAAAAGATAACAGCTTAAGCTGCTGCAGGTAGCTTCACCACAGTGCAGCCAGCCATATCCCCACTCAGAACTGCCTGCCATCTGTTCTCCTTATGATCTTGTTCCCTTCCACACCTCAGATAATCACAGCTTCCACATTACCATTAGGAGAGGCAGGATCTCATTTAGGAAGGATTTACGTGCGACTGGCAGAGATAGGCAGTTAAATAAGGACAGTCCAATGTATTCATTACATTTGCGCTCAGAGACCTTAGTTCAAGTTCTTGCTTTCAAGTACAGATGCAAACCTTTGCCATATGCTGTGCAATTCTCAGAGGAATTTTCCCGAAAATATTTTGCTAGAAAGGGTTGTTCTCTTCCAGCTTATTTTTCTGTGCTACCACATTTGGCTCCAGCTGGATTTGGAATCCAAACAGTCTAAATCTAGGCCAGTTTAAAGTGGCAGCACCTCCCTCTGGCAGAACTCTGGCAGTGTCTCTGGTCAGAGGCACAGATTTTGAACCTCTTTGTTTTGAGGTCAGTTGTTGCCAGTCCAGAAGCAATCTGCCTTTATAGCAGTCTGACATTCTGCATCATTCTCTGAAAGACAATCTAGGGAAGTTTGGGAAATTGAGATTTCTGGTTTTGTCATTCCTGCCAACTCTTAAAAAAACCCTATCTTCTTTATTTAGGAGAGATCCTGATCTGTGTAGTCTTAAGAGACATCTCTTCCACCTCTACTGTCTCTACTTTTTTCAGCAGAAAGTGGTTTAGAAATGTAATTTTTCACTCTTCTTCAGTGCTCAGAGAATACAGACTGGAGGGAAAATATGCTTAGGGAAGGAGAATTTTATGTTACGTACACTGAAACATATAATGAAGCAAGATACCTTACCAGCCTATAGCTTCTGCTGAATTCTAGAGGATATTTTCAGTTTCTCTCTTTCAACAATACACCAGTCTAAACCTATTCCTGTTGCCCACTGAAGCAAACCTTAAGAAAATTCGTCTGTATCTACATTCTCTGACTAGTGAATTATTTAAAAGCAGTTAATATATTACATTGGTTCCTAATTTTCTTTCTTAATATGTATGTTCAGCATGAAAAATCACACGAATCTTTCATCAAAATTATGATTTCTTTACTTTATCTTCCACAATAATAAACTCACACAACCCAGGTCAGTAGTCCACATTTTATGTCACTGTAATCTTCAAAAAGAATATCTGAAGTAATTCATTTACTATACAAAAAAAGCTTAACTCAAGATTCTTCAGCTGTGAGTACAATGCATATCAAACACATTCCAAGCCTGCAACACTGCTATGACAAAGGAAATACCTCAATGCGATGTGAAACAAGGAATGAATTACACAACCTGCTTGCTTTCTATTCACTGAGAAAAGACGCCATGAGAAATAGTGTTATACATTCAATGGATACTTACAAAGAAAAGTTGGTTTTTACCAATCCTAGAATAGCAAGCTGTCACAAAAAGCCCGACAATATTTCTGGATCCTCGAGACAATATACTTCTCCTCAGCTCTGCAGCTTACAGCTCTGCTGGCTGCTACTGCTGCTACCCAGGAAGACAAGTTGTAAAACTGTGATGACAAGGTGACCAGAAGCATCCTTAACTAGCATGTGGAAGAAGACTGGGGAATAAGAGATCCAGAACCTGTGTTAAGACTCAAAACATTTGCTATGGCTCTGCTTGTTAAATTTGGAATAGAGATAGGTGGAGCTGTGGGTTTTCTTACAGTGAAGCTGAATTCACATCCTCATCAAGCATCTAAAGGTTTGGGGTTTTTTCCCCCAGGAAAAATGAGCTGAATATTGTGATTTGGATCGAATTGGGCGTGTAGAGGCACTGTGCAGTAAAGCAAAGAATGACGGACAAATTACAGCAGAGGACATGACCTCCTCTACTTACAGCTCAGTTATACTCCCTCATCTAGCACTACCCATTTCATACTTCTCTCTGTTTGTCCTGTTAAGTATCTATTGAATGAGCCATTTCTATTCATAACATTTACTGTTTGGTTAAAAAGATAACCGTTCTGCTGTTTTTCAAACAAATGAATGGTGCTTCTACATCTACATTTATTCTGTTTTCCTTCCAGTTTCCTTTTACAGGAATTTTTCTTGAGAAAAAGACTGTTTTATACTCCTTTGAATAAAACAAATTTTGATGTATCATCTTAGTAATTCTGAAACATTTCCACAACTTATTAGAGGCTTCTGTTGTTAAAGGAACTACCAGTTTTCTGTAGGAACTGTATTTTTTTTAAAAAAAAAAAATCCTCTCCTGTAAATAAGTAATGGATTCACTTCCAACATGGAATAGTGGAGAGAAGTAAAGACTGCAAAAAGCTGACAAATCAAAACCTGGTAGCAAAGTCAGCTATATAAGATGTGATAATCTTTTTATTTTAATTACCTTGTAGTAAAGTGATGTAATAACATTCAAAGCTTTGGAACAGCAAACACCTTTGGTCACACACTTTAATTTTTTTTAATTTATGTACCAAATGTATGTGCACTAAAAAGAAATACTTAAAAGCAGAGTGCAGCAAATAGCCTTGATAGCCTTGTTCTTAAAAAGAACTTGTGATGGAGCTCTATGCTAGGAACAAGCCAAGAAAAATTAAAGATGTGTGAATATGCCTTTCCTAGTAAAACAGCACAACAAGCGTATAGGGCCACCAAGGAACCTGTAGAACATCAAGATCATTTTAAGTTTCACAACCAATGAAACTTGCAATTTAGGGATGATTTTCTAAATAAAACAGTAACCAAAAGGTGGGGGTTTAACAGCCATTTTCAACAGCAGAAAAAATAAGAACAGTTGAGAAAGAAGGTGCTAGCAGACAGTACTTACTGATCTGTAATAAATTTGTTTTATTTAGTAGGATTAGTAACACTGGCTTCCCTATACCACCTTTAATATCTAACTCCTTCTTCCAGATATGAGATTTTGCCCAAATTTATGTGTCTAAAATGGACTACTCACAAAGACATAGTAAGTCAAAAATTGTTGCTCCAAAAAGGCACAATGTATTTTTAAGAAATACATATTCAAAAGGATAAGAAATGTGTCTTGAAAAACTAGAAGAATATTGCCAAAGGAACCTCCAAAATGAAGCAAAAGCTGTAGCAAAAAACGAATGACATTTTTTTGTCCTTTTTTTTTTTTAACTTTGGAAGGAAGCATGAGGAACCCACAGTAGTAGAAAATGAGTAGTTCACCACTCAATCTTAAAGTCATTTAAGGACTAGTAGCCAATTAATTACTGGGTTGAACAGAACAACATTCAACATGGTAACAAATTACTGTAATGGTAAAAAAAAAAAATTTTTTTTTTTAAGAAAGGAAGATTAAACAGACAAAAAATAGGTTTGCATCTCGGGTTCCCTGATAGTGGTAGAATGGAAATCACCCAAAGGCAGGAACATACTCATTACGATGTACAGTAGAAATATGTATCAATAACCTCGAAAAGGAGGAGGCAGAGGTAGGTGTAAGAACAACCCCGGGCATAAATTCACACAACAGTTGTGTGCCGTGGGCAGATATTCTTGAGATCAGCCTTATAAGTAGCTGAGCTGCTGATGCAGCTACAGAGAATCCTTACACTTACATATAACCATAATAATGTATTCTATTTTTTGTGCCTTATGTTTCATTAGCACGAAACACATTCGTAAGGCTCTGGGTTTTACTTTTTGAATTCCAACTTTTCATTATAATAACTGTTATTTTCAGTAACCTAGCACAACAAGGCACCTATCCTGGCAGGTGTGGCAGGCCTCAGAGTGTGCTCCTGCAATACTTGCTCGGGAATTAACACCTTTGTACCTGGTCTCCAGGTATCTAAAGATAATGGCACAATATGGGCCCATTTAAAAGCTGGCAAGGCAGACAAATGAGACAAGTCGTCGCCTCAATGAGCAGTGCCAAGGAAAAAATTCCAGCATGTGCAAGGCAACAGAAAACAGGAGAAAGTGTGTGAGGCACCTGTCATGTTAGCAACTAGCAAATAAAAGACTTCGGAGAGTCTGGAAAGATCTTGTACCAGAAGCTTAACATATATAAGCATGAATTTACACACCCACCCGAATAAAGGCTGTATATCATCAGCCTCAACAACAAAGGAAGGTATGACTAAATAATTAAGTAAATTCTAGGACATGATAAAAAGAAGGATTCTAGGGACAGATGCCAACATAAAATATAAATTTCTTTGGAGGAAAAAGAATACTGAAGAAACAGAAGATTATGTCATAAGAAGAAAGATTAAAATGCTAAAAAAAAATTTAAAAAAAGGAAAACCATGGGAGTACGCGTAACAGGTACATCCAGTTAGAGGCTGCTGCTTTTTCTGCTGACTCAGGCCACAGAGCCAGCAGAGAAACCACTCAGAACTGCAGCACGACTCTGCTGCTGAACTGGTGACTGCTTAGGGATGCCTGTACTGGCACTCTAGTTGGGTTGTGAGATGTTTTCTGTTTGAGTTTGATAATTCCTTAAAGCTGTGCTTATGCTACTCTTGTTATTCACAAATGCTTTCTATTGCTTAACTGGTTAGTTTGAATTAATCAGCTTAATTAAGGTAAATGTATACCAAAAAATTTATTTGGTCTCAGAACTTATATTTCTGGGCAATGATAATTCCGTATCTACATTTCTTACAAAGTTTGACTGTATACCCCACTTTATCATTTTTCCTTAACACTAAATAGTGTTAAGTACAGCCTTACAGAGGTTTCCAAGCTCTCACAATCAAGTATTTTCTCTGATTCTACTTTGTAATACTAAATTTACGCACTATTTTGGAAAATTGAGGGGTTTTCCTTATAGATTAAGGTCACCACTAGGGGTGCAGTTCCTGCCAAGGTCTCTCAGACTCCTCTACCTCAGCTGCCTAAAATATATGAAAGCCGCAATACCTGGGGGCTTTTATATTTGTTAGTAAGATACAAAAGCTTGCAGTGAAAGGGTATCATCCCACCATCCCACCCCACTCCCCCCTCTTTTTCTTTTCCTATTAAAGATGCAGCCATAGGAACTGGGGAGGAGAGCTAGGAATGTCAGATCTTGAATAGTCAGTACAGACTTGCAGGAAGCTCAGTAACATTAATTCTGAAGTAACATAGCGTACAAAGGGGGGAAAATATCTTAAGGGTCAAACTAATGGACATAGTCTAAGCAACCTTGGTGGCACTGTTGAATGAAAACGTTCATTTAGTAATTAGTATGATCAAGAATAACAAGAAGTTTGGATCCAGTAAGAACAAGTCAATGAATTATATGAAAAATATTCTAGGGACTTTTGATCAATTGTTGGAACAGTTCTGGAATATTCAATATTCTCTCAGATTTTCATTTTCAAAAAGACTTCACCGCCCTCCTGAAGTGTAAGAGAAGATTTCTCTTCAAAGCCACTTATGCCCTCCTCTAGGGAAGATTCAAATGAGTGGGCCTGGTTAGCTTTGAAAACAGAACAACATGAGGGAAACCAAGGAAAGGATAAGGGAATGAAAGAGTAAAGGGAGAAGATAAAGAACTTTCTGTTTTTCAAATTTTAAAAACCCAAGAGGAACTACTCAGGGAAATTAAAGATAGCAGATTAAAAACAGACAGAAGGAAACACTTTTTGACATCATGTGCAGTTAAAACTGCAGAAAATATGATTACCACATGAAGAATGACAGTCAAGAACTCAGCAAGATTCTGATGGGTTTGCAGGTGTAGAAGGATATCAAACACATCAAGAGCAATTGAAAGCTGCGGGAAGGCACATGTATTTCTACAGGGAAAACTGTCCAAGCGTTTTAAAACTGCACAAAGACACGTGCTAATCAGAGTGAGATACAAAGAACGAGGTCTCTGTGAGATAATGCATCTGCAGGATGCCATTAAAGAAATGCCACATCCTCCTAAATCCTTTGCATTCATTCTCTCTCCCTTCCTTTAAAGAAACTGCACAGAAAGGGACAATATCAACCCCACTGAAAGACCATTTTGTTTAGGTTATTGTCTGAGCTGAAAAGGTGTCTGCCAGACATCTCCCCAGCATTCTGGCATTTCAGCAGCCTTCAGAGTGTCCCATGTATCTGAAAATGTATATTTGCCTTGAAATTTATATACCTGGTTCTACAATTAGCTGGATGCTTTCTAATTTTATGAGCTCAGATTGTTTTTAAAAGCAGAAAGCACCATATGCAGTATCTCTGTAATTTCTCATCTTGCTTTTTTACATGACTAAGTAGTCACAGTAATGTTAGTTTCTTTTTATGTTACATCATGTTAACTGTACCTGCACTGTCATGTGTCACAGAAAAAAATCTAAAACTGTGAGGTTTTTTTCATTTAAATGAAACAATTTGTAAACAGCACCACTGAGTGCAAATGAGGCCAAAACAGAGGGAAGTGTTATAAGCAACTTAACAGTAGCATTACTCTGATGCTGCATTTATAGCCTTCCTAAACAATACACTACAGTGCATTTTTTCCCTAGGATCTTTTTCCCCCATATTTAGTCTGTTATTTATATCCTGTCCACTAAGCAGGAAGAGATTATTCCCTTTCTCTTTGCAGCTTCCTTCTATGCATTTCAACGTGCTGCTTTATCCCTTGAACTCCAAATTATATTACAGTAATGTTGACACCAGAGATTGATGTTACCCTAGCAATCAGACGGTACTTTGTATACCAAAAAAAAAAAGAATTTTCTGAAGCATAAGGAATGTCACAAACCTAAGTCTGGCATGATTGGCTTGAAACTCTGAAATGCTAATAATAATGCTGGCTTAGGGCTATTATTATCGCAGCCTCTACTGGAATGCACAGTTGCTGCTATTATGGCTTCAGATGTCTCCAGTGTTAAGATCAGAAGAATCCCATGTCCTCTCTCCTTATCCTCCTTTCAGTGACAGAAACTTTTCCACATTACCTTTGTTCAAATCACTTCAAAACTTTCCTCACCTCTCTGCTTCATATCCAGGTTTATAGAGATAGGCTGTACGTAATGGGAGGAGATACATCCTCTATAGGGACTGTTTGATTGGTTATACAGCACTGGTGTCACATCTTTGCCTTCAAATCATCCCATGTTCCTGCACCGAGACTTACAGCATGGCACTTCACTGATGGAGAATCAATGAAAAAAAATATCATGTGCTGCCATTAATCCTCACATCAGTCATCACCTTCTTAGAGACAAAAACTCTCTCACTGTCTGCCTTTGAAACTGTAAAGAATAAATTCAGGAATAAAGTAATATATCTGACATAATACAAGAATAGCAACATTAAACTACATTTGACTCCCTAGAAATCATCTAATTCTTCCGAAAACATACAACCAGGAGGATAAAACTATTTTCTATTACATTTTGGCAACGCTTAACAAACTTTCCCTGAATTTTCAAATCAAACGTTCCTTTAAAAGACAAGATGGGAGAAAAATGCTATTATTCAATAGTAAACTGTAAGAACAATCTGTAAGTACAATGCTCTTGTCAGTTCTCTGACTAAGAACCCAATACTAAAATCCCAATTTACCCAATAGTAATGACTATTTACCATAATATTTCTTCTCCTGTTTCGTTATTTGGTTTTGAATAGACGAAGATACAATCTAGACCGGATCAAGAAAGAAGGTGAAAAATGTGCAACGAGACAGTTGCTGCATTCCAAATGTTTGCTACAGGTAAGATATCTTTGCCAGGAGATAAAACATGTAAGCAGCACGAACATTAGCTAGACAAGGAGACACTCGCCAGAGGCACACTGGAGAACTGTGTATATGCAGAGGCAACAGAACTAGTTGAGATGAATAACAGGATTGTGAGTAAGATACGCTGGAAATAAGTTAAGATTTTTTGTTCAGGTTGGACTAATTTTTTTTCAATTACTAGTGATAGAATTATGAAATATCGTTGGCCATATATTTTGCTGGTTACACAAGGTATTATCTCTGATTGAAAAAATATATCATTTTTTGTGCCTCTGAAGAATGAAGTGACCACTCTCTAATGTATAATGGAAGGAACAGAGTAAGAAACATACACCAAAGGGATGGCTGAAGCAACACGGAAATTTCCCATGGATGCGTATCAATTAACCATTCAAAGAAACTCTCTGACAGCTTTAAACAACCTTTAGCAATTCTCTTTCCATTAAAGTGTAAGAACACACCATCTCAACCACCATTATGCATCCCCTCACCAGCTTGTCTTGGCTCTGCACACTTCCCATGTGCTCAGCAGAAGCCAGCGGATTGGCAATGGGGCAAGGCAAAATATATCTCAAGTTTTCTGCATTTTCACGAGATTATCATGCCAGCTTGCAGCCACCTTTGAAAACTGCCCTGTTCCATCTCCTTGCTCCCGAATATGAGGTTTCAGCAACCTCTCTGTTATCAGAACTTCCATAATATCTTTCAAACAGATGAACACATGAAACTTCTACCTAAGTGAGTCCTATTTCATTCTACTGTCTTCACAGTACAAGACAGACTGGAGAGATGACATTCTCTGTTTTACCATTGAAACAACAGTTTTATCCCACTATGTGTGCAGCAAGGACATAGCTGTATAATTAAAAATCCACAGTCCATGCCCTTAGTCTCAGTAAATCCCCTATTCATGAAAAATTGCAAGAAATTCCAGTTTCCTCTCTGGAACTGGAGATGCACTGGTGGGGGATCCACACTTTGAATGCCAGAATGCTCTTCCTTCAATGGTCTCTCATCCAAGGAAACCTTTCAGCATGTATCACAGTTATACTGGAAACTTGGTTTTCATCACACTTTTGTTGGAGTGTCTTTTTTTCCCCCTTTAATTTACCATTGACATAAGAGTAAATTTCTGTAACGCAAATGCTAATTTTTAAAAACTGTCATTTTATCCCACCTTTCCTTTTCCAATTTTATATTTATGAATGGTAGTTCCAATTTCATTATCTTCTTGCTCTCTGAACCCTACCAAAGCTGAAGCAATTTTTGCTGTTTCACGTTTAGCCCCACGTGAAATTGCTGTGTCAATTTATGCAGATGGCTCCAGTCCCTGTGTCATAAACAGGATCTCTACAAGAGGACAAGCCTAATGTGACACTTTTACAATGAAATAAAGTTACAGGACTAGCAGAACTAAATTTTCAAACAAATAATAATGCTTTTCCTGACCAAATTTGAAAAGGTTAATAAAATTCCCTTGACAGCTGGGATTCAGCTCCAAGACTGCCTAGTGTACCATCACTTAGAGCTACTGCCATCCTTTCAGGCTTCTTCACTTTACCAGCAGTGCCCTCAAATCAATTTTTAGAAGCCGGTAAGAAGAGATTCCCTTCAAAATGTTGTGAATTGCAGAGTTTTGATTTCAAAATAGAGTCAAGAATTCATGAAATTTCAACAAAATTGGCTTAAGAGCACGTCAGTTAAAATAGGTTTACATCTAGCATATCATGCTGCACTTCTAAATGCTGACTAGCTTAATACTTAACACATTATGCGGACTTGTTGGATCAGATTATTTGGTGAAAGTGCAGAGGCAACTTCACTTTCAGACATTACTGAATTTATCCTTACCTGTTTGGAGATTTCACTCCTTTCCCAGGTACCTTGGGAGCAGGTATTTTCTGTACTTCTCTTATAGTGTTCCACCCTGTGAGGAAGACGTTACCAGAAGTGGCTAAGGAAGTTTAAACTCAAGAAATTTGTAAGGATTTTCCAGTGACTGTCTGGTCTTCACTTCTGCTGTGCTCGCCTTGCACTCTTTGGTTAACCATTAACCACGTGCAGCACCGTGTTCATCAGCTTTTATCAGCCGTTCTTTCTCAACAAGGGAAAACCGGGAAACCCGTGAGCTCATTCAGCGGCATTTCACATGCACTGGGATGGGAGGAACACGGGACTTTTCACTTACTCCCAGAGCCTCAAGCGTCAAATCCAACGATGCGAGGGACAAGAGCGAGCCGAGAGCGCCGGCAGGTCCTGCCTCTGCCGGGTGGCGGCCGGGCAGTTGCGCTGCCGAGAACGTCCACACAGCGGGGGTGTCCGACGGGTCCCACTGAGGGAGCGAGCGGGACAATTTGGGACACCCCGGAGCCAGGACTGCCGGGGGGAGAAATCCGCACGTTCACAAACCGGAGACGTGTTCCCCTTGGAGGGGCAGGGGGAGGGAAGGGACCAGCACCCCAATGCCAGCCGTGCGCCAGCGCTGCCGTGTGCATCAGTCGCCCCGCCGGGGGCACCCTGCCTACACTTAGAGCTGTTTTACAGCAGTCTCATAAGAGACAAGGCCCAGGGTGCCGCCGTAAAACAAAGGAAACCCAACCGAGGAAAAGCCCCCGACCCGCACGTTTAAGGCCGGCCCGTGCGTGGCGCCCTCTGATGTGTTGCTGCTGGGGGGCTGTTCGGCAGCGGCATCCCCGCAAGCCCTCCAGGGCAGGGGGTAACCGGGCTGGGCACCAGCATTTGATCTCGTCAGTGCATATAAATATCGCAAAGGTGGGTGCCAAGAGGATGGTGCCAGACTCTTTTTGGTGGTGCCCAGTGACAGGAGGAGAAGCAATGGCCATAAATTAAAACACAAGAAGTTCCACCTCAACATAAGGAAGAGCTTCTTTGCGTTGAGGGTGGCAGAGCTCTGGAACAGGCTCCCACCCAGTGGCAGGAAAAGCTGCGTTTTCCCAGGAGAAGCTTCACAACACGTTCCTGTGCACTGCTGAATGAAAATACCCATAGATATACCCACAGAAATACCCAGAGATACCCATTTATGCGCAACTTTTAGGATACCCATTCCAGACTTGAGAGTAGTACCTATTCCCAGTTGAGAGCTCATTTTAGAACACAGGTCGTAAGCTGGTCTTGGTCCCTGTCATTTATCACCCCGTTTTGGGGCTGAATGAAGCCAAAGGCTACTCTTGAACAACTTCAGGGCCCTGACAGACTTGGCTGTGTTGTAGTAGCCCCCACATCCCCAGGAAGGCTGGAGAGGTGGATGGTACATGGGGACCACTGTTGCATCCCATTCCTGGGATGGCAGGAAGCATACTCAATACTGACATGGCTGTTTCAATAAGGGCAGCCTTAACCTTAACTCAGTCAACAGGAGCCTCTAGCTGATTACAGAGCAAGTTTTCTTGTTTTTCCCTCAGCTATAAGTGCTACCTTCAGTAGATTCTGTATTGAGCCAGCCCTCATGTGGATACATGCACTAGAGCAGATCAAAAATCTCTCTACCCCCTGTCTAACACTTAGTAGTGGACATGTAGGGAAGATGTATATGGCCTGTTAAGTAATGATTCTTCCCCTCAAGACTGCTCTTGGCACTTTTTGGAAAGTGACCAGTGGACTTCCAGAGTGAAAGATGGTATTTTTGTAGTTAACATCCATCAGCTGATTTTTCTCTATCATGATGTTTAAAGCCCTTTGTGAACCCATGGGAACTTTTTCCACATGCTGCATTTTGTGATTAAGATTATATGAGCAGTCTATGATGAAATATTTCTGGTTTTCCTGAACTGGGCCCCTGCACACTTCAGGCAACTTTGAGTTTTGTATCAAAAAATATTGTAATTAAATGTTTTGCATTCTGCTCAGCTGCCTATGTTTATCTATGTCTATTATCCTACCCTCACTCTTTGTTTTCTAGTTGACCAAAATGTCTTATTATATCTGATTGTTCCTCTGACCCTCATGTCTGCTCTTCCATTTCTGCTGCACCCCAAGTCTTCCTTTCTGCTCCTGCCATAGGAGTTCTGCTTTCTTATACTTTCAAGGACAGCATGTTCTAGGATTTTGTTAGTGAAGGTATGTATTACAAGCAGAAGATGCAATTCCTTTCCAGGCACATGCTCTTCTCTGAAGCACCGTTTTCTAGAGCAGGTCAAACGCTTGTTCCAGCAAATGATAGTAAATATTTTGAGGCAAACTTTGTAAGCCTTCAATGATTTTCATCCTTCTTTAGCCAGCTGTCTTCACAAACCATGTTTTTAGTCTTTAGTGAAAAAAACCCAGTGTTTCTACCCACCAATTCTATACTTATCAAATTGCATTCTTCCATCACTAGATCTGTTGTGGAGTTATTTTTCAAGAAGCTCTAATCCTCAGAGCTTGCCTTGTTTCTATATTTGTTTTTGCCTTTGGACCTGATTTGAAGAGTACTACAGCAACCTGAAAAGTAGGAGTTGTTAAGTGACACAGAGCACATTAATATCATGTTAATATATTCAACAGCAGAGACTTATGAGGGAAGTCTGAGGGAAGCAGAGAGGACACTGACTCTAAGAGACTGCTGAGCAGCACTTGGGCACTGCAGCACTGTGTTCACCGTGTTCTTAGTCACACCCAAATCATCACTTGGACCATACTGCCTAAGAGAAATTCTTTTCTCCATTCCACTTTCTTTCCCAGCTGAGCTGAGCCTCAGAGCCCATAAACCCAGGCTGTACTCCGGCTCAGAGCTGGCAGCTGTTTGTAATTTCACCTTCCTGTTCCCCAGCTGTGGCACCAGAATCTTGCAGCCAACAGATGGAAAACACCTGATTATAGCAAAGCACACAAACCCGTGTAACCAACAAATGTTGCAAGACCCTGTTAATCACAGCTTAGTGTCTTCTGTGAACCGATCTTTCTTGCTAAAACATCTGCTAGTATCTGTGCAAAATGATGAGCAATTAGAGCAGAATGTCTTCAGGCTAAGAGTTTGCAATGTGAGTGTTACACAAGCTAATTCATTTTGAAGTCTCAGATGTGACTAATCACAATATCTAATGAAAATCATATAGCTCTTGGACATAGTTGTGATATATTGGGTTTTCAAATACTAATTAAATTGTGCTTCAAGTTAAGGAAGGAAGACACAAGATTTAGGATGCAGAAGCAATCCAAATTAAGGCAATATGGGTATTTCAAAGCAAGATGCTTTTCTCCATCTGCTGACATTGTTACTGAAGTTTCCAAGACGTCACACAAACAATGTCCAAGACACAAAGCAATCTACAGACTGGACATTGACAAACCAGATTAAAACATTACTAAATTAGCAATAACGAAGACCCAAAGTCATATAAAGTTCTACTTACTTCAAGGGAAATGGCTCATTTTGGGGATGTTTTTCTCATCTGGTTGTACGGGTACAGGCTGAAGCAACAATTTAGTGTTAAAAGGAACTTAGGAGTTCTCTGTGTCAGGATGAAAGTGCTGCAGCCACATGCTGTAAAACATTAGTCTGATAGGAATTTACTTATAGGTCCAAATGCATTTGACCTGTTTTGCCAGGTGAACTTCATGCTAGAATGCTTTATGTGGCATCACATGTCTGATTATGCCTATTGTTCTGCAACTAATGTGAAAGCAGCACAAACCTTCTATCAGGCAAGTATTTCAAATCTGTACCACAAACCCACTTCTGGCCCAGACTAGTTTTGCACTAGTGATGTTCTGATAGCACAGATAGCACCTGCTGCTGACGTCAGGGGACAGATTTCATGGGTATTGTGTTGCATTTGCTATAGGGGTGGGCAGTTTGGACAAACATGCAGACAGCACTACCCTACCATTGGGCAGGCTTACCAAGAGCTTCTTCTTGTGTTGGTTTTGTTTTCTTCTTGCCTGTTCCAAGTGCAGTATATACAATAAAGTAAGCTGAGGTTTTGGGGTTGATTTTTTTGTTGTTGGGGGTTTTGTTTGTTTGGGGGTTTTTTGTTTTAGTTTGGGTTTTTTTGGGGGAGGGGGGTTTGGTTTGTTGTTTTTGGGGGGGGGGGGCTTTTTTACAGGTTTGTGTAGAATTGTAGTCCTTGACTTTTAATGATTACAGAGGGGGCGAGTTTCAATGTTGGCTCCCTTTAGCTAAGCAAGAAGTAGGCATCTTCAAACCTTTTGGAAGCAAGCATTAACTCAGTGAAAAAATAACTTGCTGTATGCAGGATAGTGAACTCTAAGGACTTTAAGTTCAATATGCATCTCCAGATAGAAAAAAACTTGGCAAATATCAAAACCCAAAGGAAGTACTCTGCCTCTGTGTGCTGATGAATTTCATAATGCTAACACACTAAGTCATGCCACAGTACAGTATAAACTCACATGAAGATGAAGCATGCAGAAGAAGTCAGAGCGTGACAAAGTCTTGAATGCATTTGATGGCTTCTATGGATTAGCAAGGCAGAAACAGGAAAGGACTGTGTCCACCTAAAAAGTGAAATATTCCCAACCTTCTGTTATTCCATCTACCAGAAGAATGACCAATTGCCTCTTGCCCAATCTGAATTTTTTAAGGAAGAACATATTTTGTGCAGATGTGCTTTTCCAGAGAAATGCTGATAGACCACTCAAATACAAGGATTACAGGCATGAACAGTTGCTTTCTGAAAGCGCTATTAAAAAGTTTTCTGATCCAAGAGGTATCAGGCCTATAAAATGTTTTATGCAGAGTGGATATTTTCACTGAGTTATAGCTTTATGACCCAAAAGATGCACATGCTATGTTTTCCTGATTTGATTCTAGCGGCCTTCCCAAATGAATAAATATCGTAGCAGAATGTCCCCAGTAATTTTCCTCAAACAAAAGGGGCAAACAAGTTCTTTTCTAAATGAAGTGCAGTCTGTCCTAATAGGACTCTTAAGACAGAGTACCCAGAATAAAGGTATCTTGGGGATTGTGTTTTCTTTCTTCAATCTTCTTAAAAGCTGTTTAATGAAACCCACCCAATTAACTCTGAATTAAGGCAAGAGATACGTAGTGTACAGATATATCCAAAAGATGACATTCATTCCAATATAAAATGAATAGCATTGTATTAACGTTTATTTCTAATTACAGGAAACAGAATATCAGTCCCTTATTTGTACAAAAATACCTGAAAGATTACAATTAGGTTCACAAGCCAAAAAGCTATTTACAGTATGAAGCAAAGCATATTGAATAAAGGTTTTGTCTCTTAAGTTAATACCTTTTGCATTCCCTGAAACTTTAAACTTTATTCCATTTTACAGTCACTAAATCTTGCATTGTGACAATATAATTTACGATAAGCAAGTCTTGCCACTGGAAAGGTGCATTGATTGGTCAAACTGTCAGGTATTTAGTGCAGAAAAGATAAGACAAAACATCTAAACTGAGGCACGTGTTTCTTCAAGATTAATTAACAAATAAAAAGTTTTTTTGTACTTTAACACCTATCGTAACATAACTTAACTAGTAACCTCATTACCAAAATGGTTTGGCATTTTCCTTCTCAACATATTCAAGATTGCTACATGAAGTATTTATTTAGAAAATAAAATCACAGGCAAAAAGATAAAAATTCAACAGGCTCCAAAACAACCCTGAGCATCCCCTTTACATTCATGTCATTTAAATACAAAAATAAGAGTCAAATGTCCTTCAGTCCTTGGTATTCTGAGCTGGCAGCCAGCTGAATCTGTTGGAAAACTAAGGTGGCATTGACTGTTTTCCAGCAGAAAGAAGACAAAGCAGTGATCTGCTTAAGTAAGATTGTTGCCACTTTGAAGGTGGTCACTTTCTCAAAACAGCTCACTTTAGCTGGGAAGAGTACAAAATACTAAGTCAACCATCTACATACAAAAATTATGGTTCATAGTCAAACTTTTATTCTCAATTTAAATAAGATGCAAGGTTTTTGTGTTTTTTTTTTCATAAATATGAAACACTGCAAATACTATCCGCCTACTGGGAAAAATGCATGGTTGTCACTAAGCTATGTAAACAGAAAAACTTAAAACTACAGCATAAATGGTCTTATTAAACTGGTAATGTAGTCGATACAAGTATCTTTTTTCTCCTAATAGGGGCCAAATAGAAGCATGCAAAGTGAAGTCAGACTTAAGTTAGCTTAATTTCAAGGTTTTAAAATACATTGTCTAGAAAGCAGGAACACTTATTTCACTATGTACAATTAAAAAAAAACCAAAACAAAACCAAAAACAACAACAAAACAAAACAAAAAAGGCTTTTACTAAAAACAAAATCAAGTTTCTTCATTTTTAGTATCTAGACATTGAATGGGAAAAAATACTAAATGTGTTCTGTAAACTAAAATACAGTGTTTCTATACCATTGACATAGTTTAAGCTGATATGGATGACTCAGGCAGGTTATGGTTTGTCTTAAGCTATTCTTAACACTACATGAAGACCTAAAAGTGTAGGATTGGATTTCTTTCTTTACCCTTTCAGATGGCTAGGATTTCAAACCCAGTGGCAAATACTAAAACGAAGTAGCCCGTGTAAATCATTTGCCATCCTAAGAATGCTCTGTTCTGCACGACACTCTGCAAGTTCCCAGGATGGAATACTCCGCACTGTGGCCAATGGCACAAAGCACTGGGAAGTTGTGTCACTTAAAACAGTTCCTGCACCAACCATGTTGCTGAAAGAATGGTTTATTTGCAACTGGAGGATCAAGGTGGGACTTGTCCAACTTTAATACCGATTTATCATCAGAAAGAGTTATTGTGTAAACATTAACTAATTCATTTAAACATTAACAATAAAGTAGTTCTGATGACAAACCAGCAACAGAGCAAGATACGTGCCTGTCTGCCATTCAGTAGCATATATGACACAGGGATCACCAGTTATCTCAATGGATGACATTGCCAGCAGCTAGTTCACAATCAAATCTGCTTCTATTCCCAGTATATTCTTTCTCACCATGTAAACTTCCACGGCCCTACAAAAAGCAGAAGGGGTTCAGTTCTTCTTATGCCCTATCCCCAGGAGAGCATTGTGTCACTGTAGCTTTACTGTATGGAATGAGCTCTTTGAAACAGTCTGAAAATTCAAGGAGCTATAAAGCTAAAAACACTGGTTTTTAATTTTTTTTTTTATTTTGTCATACTAAGACTACCCGCAGAAGACTCTTCTCACAAAAAATGGTGGTTTCAAATACAAGTGTAGTCATTCAGTCCTATTCTATTTAGTAACAGTAAGTTTCCTCAGGAAAACAGTCAAAAGGCTGTAAAAAACAAACCACCACTCCAATAATAAAAATTTGTGCATAGAATCTAATACAGTCTTTGCATGACTGGACGCCACTAAAATGCCATCAACACACTACAGCCATAATGCTACAGGTCAACAGTTTTAAGAGTATGTATATTGGTGGTATGTTCTTTTAGAATTGTATCCTCATTGCTTCTTCAAAGACATCTGCAGATCATTGAACCTCAGGTCTCCAGAGAAGTATTGAGACATGCGCGCGCACACACACACACTTCTTGATTTTCTTCTAGATCCTTTTAGGCTGAAGCATTCCATACATTTTAGGGTGCAGATTAATACCCAACTCCTGCATGAATTTTAAAAGCCACATCAGCTCCTAATATAGGCTGCATACAATATCCGAAACAAAGTAGGAGTGCAAAAAAAGTGATCAATACAAAAAGTAAACACACTAGTCTCAATTGTCAAGATTATTCCAGGGCAAGAGTTCTTTTCAAAGATTTCTCTTCACACTTGTTCCTGTTAAGTGGCCCAGCCAAGATAGTTTCCAGTTTTGTTTCAAATTTACTCATTGTTTTACAGACCCTCCCCCCATTTTTGGGATGCTGGGACACTCAGCAGCAATCACTCTTAGGTGTTAGACAAACCAGCAATCTTGGTCTGTTGGCACCTGTCGAATCCATCCCTTTCAGAGTCCCAAGGTGCATAATATTTATTTTTTTTTACCAACTTACAAATCTGCCAATTCCCCAGTGTCAACGTTCTCTTACAATTACTCTTCTAGCAAATCCAGTCTTCAGTGAGAGTCAGATTTGAGGTCATAAGGCCACTCGGATACAGTGGTGTTTGAGTTTGCAGGGCAAGACTCCTTTGTTTAGTTGATAGAATTCAACAAGCTGGATTAGATCACTGAATTTGGTGTTCCCATCATCCAGGCTGAAAAATATCTGTCCATCATCTTCACACTAGGGAAACAGAACATCCTTTTTAAGTTAGACTGCACATGAAGGATGCAAGTGTGGCAAAACAGAGCATGTGTGTTATGTCACACCACCAGTGTGTGACATAATATAAACGACGGGCACTGCCCAAACAACCTAGTTCCCAGAGTTCTTCATGAAATCATGCACAGCACTAGAAAAAACATATGTTAACTCAACTAGTAATATTTCGTTTACGAAACTGAAAGCTCATAGGCAGAGTAATTGAAAGTTGTAGAGACAGCACTAGGCTTCATTATATAAAACAAAAATACCCTAAAAGTATTTATTAGCTGTTTGTAAAACTGGCAGGCTAAACAAGGGAAGAAGACAAATAAAAAGGTTCACACAAAAGTTTTTGGTGCTTTTTTGATCAAGATAAAAATCAAAATTTTTCCCAGCATCTCAGTGTAACATTATTTGAAGCCCAACGTTATTGGACAACCTCTAGAATAAAACTTTTTAAAGTTTCCCTAAGTTATTCTATGTTTGTCTAAGTGACAGGCAGACAACAGCTGCTGTTGCTGTTGTCAGTCACAGAGAAAAGGTTAGGTGCATTACACAGACTTGTAATTTTTTCCAGGCAATGTTAACAAATAATTATAATCAGACATTTCACAATTGTAAAAAAAACTTGCTAATATACTTGCTAATAGAAACATCCCTGTTAATTACATCAGTAATTAATAAGAGGTCTTCTCAGACGTTGACAAAAGCTTCACGATTTAAAATTTCATTTTTTGTTATCAGTATCAAAAATAATCTACTTACCGGCAAGATTTGAAAATGCTTTATTTTTTGATGATGGCACAGTGTAAGTACAAATGCCTTTGGATTGCTTTGGCTGTCCCGGAGAAGAAATAATCTAGGAGAGAACGTTTTTAAGAGCAAACTGAATACTGCAATCTATTTCTTCACAAATAATCAGAACTACTAAGTAATTTTGTGCTAATTTAGTTGCATTAACAGGTGATTCCATAACTGGCAGTTTGCTTTCAATTTTTATACTATGGCTATAGAACAATAATAGATGAAGAAACAAGAAGTGAAACATTCGTGACAGTAATTCTTCCCCTAAGAATGTACATATGATGCTTTTTTTAAGGTTCTCTCTATCTCAGCTTTCAATCAGTGACATGCACTCTCATGAAAAAAATGTTATCATTTTACTCCTGAGCAAGTCTGAATTTCTGTAGATTGGAAAGTAATATATGTGAATCTGTTCCCACTCTCCAGTATCTTTCATCAGTCCACAGAAATCCAGTGTGAGCAAACTTACGTGTAGGTTAAATGGCTGCAATTGCACATGTCTAAAAATTACTTATCAATTAAGAAGCTTCCACATTATCAACATGGGGAAAACACACACTGATTTTTCCTCTAGAACAGTCACAGTGTTTTTCCCTCAGCATCACTGGGAAAAAATGTACTTTAGCAGTACAGTTAGCAACACCATACGCTATCTAACCGTGACTTTTAAGTTGACTCACAGAATTGAAGTCCTAACTCAAATGGTTAAATACATAACAGGAAGAGGAGAAAAAAATCTGGCTAAAAACCCCCACATGAGCCAAGGAAGCAGATCTTCTCCATGCCACAGGAAACAAGAATATACTTTTGGCACAAGGCTTACAGCACTAATCACTAGTGGATTTTTGAGATGGCCAAATACAGTATGGGGGCAGGCCTCAAACCCTCTTAATTGCTAATCACTAAGCCAGGAACACACTTTTCCAAGGCTGAGTTGCGGGAACTGCTTGTAGTCTTAGGAACCCAAAAGAATTTACTCCAGCTCCTCAGAACTGATTGAGAAATGTCAGTACCACAAAAATGCACCATCATAACCACTGTCAGTTCAGTAGTCACAGACAGGCATGTCTTGCCACCATCAGAAACCATGAATGGTATTTGACATTCCTTTTTAGTCCTAGGAAGACCAGACGTGTGGCAAAGGGACAAAAGCCCTAATACGTTAGGATCCATGTCAGGGAGAAAGGTCTTACCTGCCCCATGGTTACTGCAGTTCATGCAGGGACCTTTAATTATCTTTCATGTAACTGCTTCAGATAATGCATGTTACCATAAGCTGGTGGCACAAAGTAAAGCTCTGCATAACTGAAATTGCAATTGTTTACTCAACCTCTGGCAAGCAACTGGCTCCCACACAAACAATGACTACATAGATGCATCCTCAAAAATAGCTTCCAGATACAGTCAAAGATAGCAGTATCAGTCGCATGTATCTGTTGCTGAACCTCTTCTGTGAGCCATGAGGAGACTACCTTCTTTCTACCTTCTTTTGCTCAAGAACACACAGCAGGAAAACACAGGCAAGATTTTTCTGTCCTGAAAATCACAATCCTTGGATCTTGGAGCACACAGGTAACATGGTTCTTTTGTCACTGCTAACTGACCTTGCTATAGCCAGACTAACCAATCTTCACCATCCATGGTGAATAAGCTGACTAGGCACAAATTTAACACCGCCTCAAAGGCATTAACACAACACGTTTCTGAAAACTTCATGAAGAACGGGCCACCAGATTCCTAAGGCAACAAGTCAAAATGAGCCCAAGATTATAAAGATCTGTAGTGTGAGAGAACCAGGAACCCAGCAAGATAGCAGTGCTCCTTTGCTTTCTCAGCCTCTTTTCTCTATTTGACCTGTGAAGCTAAAACCTAATAGTTTTAGCCCAGCCAAGACCCCAAAACAACAAATAAATGCTGCTTGATAAATATGTGCATGCACTACCAACTTCTATTTCTCTAGTGTATATTATTCTTCACAAAGATTAGTGTTCTGAATCAGAAAGTCAGAAAAAACAAAGAAAAAGTTGAACTTCACTGTCTTCTGAGAAGCCAACATGGACATTTCTACCTTAACCCTGACTGCAGTGAGGTTAGTGAACCGAAGGCAACCATGCTTTTCCCATCCTACAAATAAAGAACTGCTGAATGCAGTTCAAGCATTTTCCCTTCAATAACCATAGCCCCATATAAACGAGGGAAACGACAATATAGAAGATCCTTAAATCTCAACTAAAGACATTTTAGAAAGCACTTAAGTTACTTTCACTTCTTTGCTCTAAAACAGAAACAAATAGTGAGAAATCACCATTAACTGCTCTGATTCATGCAAAAGAGCACAGATGACTGATAATAAATTTGTGGCCAATGGTTAGGTACAGCTTTGTCTAAAAAATATATCCTCAATGTAGACTAAAAAAATTAACTATTTTCAAATTCTAACAGTCTCTAAAACATGATTGCCTCTGTTAGAAAAAAAGAAAGAAGTTTAAGTGTATTTCTAAGATTTTATTTTTCAAATTAAGAGTTAGGATCCACTCCTACAAACACACACTGACTTTTTGAAAGACAGGTAAGTTATAATGGGACTACTCAAGAATGGTGTTACTCAGAAACCTATAAACCATCACCAGCAGAGGTGGTGCTCTTGTCTATAAAGCTTACCATCAGACCATAAATACTGAGCAACAACAATACCTACCCATCTACAAGCCCTTGTTGCTTAATAATCCTGTGAGATTCTTCTCTAGAGATTCTGCCGTGAAACCAGTGCTGTGTCCTATGAATAACTGGAGGTGAGAGGGAAAAGAGGGAAAGAGAAGGTGGTTAAAAAGCTACATGTGCAACATTTTTTTCCACATACTAATTATTTAAACATTTTAAAAGTGGGTATAGCTTTGTTATAGATATATATTATCTTCCATCAATCTATATAAAAAAAGTCAATATCAAAAAATGCATCTACTTAATATACCAAGTAGAGAGGCATTATTTCATGTATTTTCTGATTTGCAGATGTACAATGAAGTTAACAAGAGAAATCTCTTATATTGCCTTTTCATTGCTTCTTGAAAATGTTGAGACTAACAATTCTTAGAACAAAATATATAAACTAATGAGTTAGAACCAAGTCTCTTTAACTCTGAAATACAGAAAAACACTTTAGCTTATGCTTCCAAGAGTAGAGTTTTCCCCAAATATTTTATGTCTATTGTTTATTTTTCAAATAATATTTTAAAATTCTGTTCAACGGAGTAGAAACACAGAATAGGAACAGAGAATAGCTGTGTTTCCTTTAAGAAGTTCAGGATATTAATATGAAATTTCCTATTATTTTAATAAACTTAACAATCTCAGATGTTCAGGACTTGCATTACAGGAATACATATTTTACATTATTCAGTTATTATGGAATGAATTCCATTTTGAAAACTCTCATTTTTACTCTTTAAAGATTAACAGATCATTCATTGCCTTTTCTTGTCTGAAACGGAGAATTAATTTCTGGATTGTTTTAAATGGAAACATTTATGAAGTGTTTATTTTTGTAAAATCTGAGCTTTGAAAGACTAGCTCTGAAGAAAAGCTTGAGTGTGCCATCAAAGGAAAACAAGTTCCTTCTACTATGTCTGTATGGGTAAGTATGTTAATGACATAGATACACTGTTTATGTATCTGTTTATCAGTAGCTTCTGATATCAATACTACATGACTGCATTCTATATGAAATACAGCTTTTCTTTACCCACAGAGGTCTCTGATACCAGCAGAATTTACCTGTACTCAGTGTGGAAGGATGGAGTGGACTTTGGCTACCCAAGATGTTCATTCTTGTGCTACGTTTCTACAGAGAAAATGAATTACCGTTAAATCCACACTAATGCCTCAACAGAAGAGAATTAGTGCACATGCAATACAGATTTAATTTACAGGAAACTGGGGGCTGGGCAAATTTAATGCAAGGATGAGAAAAAGAAATGCAACTTTGAAGGGGGCTAATCTACAAGCAGCAGCTCATTTCAGTTGGCTTAAAACACAAGCCAGATGTTAATGACGAAAGCTCAGTATCTAAAAAAATTTAAAAAAAAAAAAAAAAGGAAAAGAAAAAGGAAAAAAAAATGACAGAAAAAAAAAGAAAAGTCTGATATGTCTCTGCTCAGGCAAAACACCAGGCACTCAGTAAATCAAGCAGTGTTTCCCTCCCGTACATAAAGCACCAGCTAATGCTTCAGTAATGACTTCTTTTCCCTAAAAGACGAGCATGTGGGAAAACTTGTACTGCAGCTGTCTGTCCACAAGACACTATAAACAAGTTACATCAGTTTTCATTGCAAGAGGTCCTGCCTCTTGTATATTCTGCAATTAAACTTACTGGGAGCAAGCCATTAGTCAGAGCCCCAGCCTCTTCCATGTGGGGAAGCATTTAATTTGACATATTCCTCCTCAGAGACTGGTTTTGCAAACTGGCAGTAAAGTTCTGGTGGGTCTGCTTTCCCCCTCAACTTTCCTCTGGACACTAGGGGGACAGAGAAGCAGTGGTAGAAGGTTGTTGTGAATGTGACAGTTTTGCTAAAGATGGATATTGACTTTCAGATCTGCATGCTTGCAGTGTGATTGCTTCAGGTCGGAGCTAAGCTATACTGTGACCAGCACTGCACTAACATCATAGCATACTCTGTGTTTTGGCTCTCAACAGACACTTACTGATTGCAAAAATAGAAAAGAAGAGAAGATAGATACCCTCCAAGCATGTCCTTCTTCCAAGGCAGCACTCTGTGCTTCAGCAGGATTTTCAATAACTCTTCCTATTTGCCCCGAAAAATCCATTGCTACTAGTGAGTTTTCAGATACACTTCTCTGCAAAGGAATTTTCACTTGTTTCAAAAAACAGGAAAAGAAAAATCCAGCTTGAGAGTTTAATTTCAAAATTAAACTTTCTGGTTTCAGAAGACTGTCCAAGGTTCTCCTTCAACATCACAAAAAATAAATTTCATTTTTTTTCCCTTTTCAGAAGATTCACTGACACAAAAAGAGGTGGCTTTTCTTTTTAGGCCATAGGGGAGGGAGAGAATTCAAAGGCTGAGAATAAAATCTGTATTGCTCAAGTTGCCCACTTGCCCTATTACTGTATTCCAGTAATTTTCAGGGCCAGTTGGGATCCAAATATAGGATCTTCACTTTTAGATAGTTAACAGTCAGCTCTTGGCCCAGCCTATTTTAAGAAATTTACGTGTTAGTTTTGCCAGACCTAAGCTGGCTTCTGCAGAGACAGCCAGATGTCTCTGTACCATACATCTCAAAGAGCATGACATAGCCAAGATTTTTCAATCATGTGGATCATGTAAGCCTGAGATAATGGAGAGCCAACGACGGAAACTGTACTCATGCAAAACATGAACTTTACGTTGATTTGCTACATAATGTTGAATTTACATTTCTTAGCGTAAAATTTTCCACTTTTAAAATGCAAAAGCAAATGTATCTTTTCCAACATCGTATGTCAATGAGGTAAGTTCATTACTTACTACTGGAGTGGAAAAGTGCGGAAGCATGGCTTTTCGCTGCTGGGGAATTCTGTAATTCTGATACAGTAGCATTCCATACTGCAAAAAGAAATGCAAGGACACTATTATTTAAATATATACCCTAGGAAAAAAAACCTGTAGTGATTTCATAATACCACTTACACTGGAGCAAGGTGCCACCAGTTTATTATTTTCCTGATCAGAAGCTGTCCCAAAGCAATTTGCACTGAGCAATAGCAATTGGCAGGTGGCACTCCAGCAGTTAATAAAAAACGCACAAGTTTTATTTAAAAAATAGAAGCCTGAGTGAAATACCACAGGTAATTTCTGCCACTCTCAGCTATCACCAGAGCTATCACTCTGTTTTCCTTGTAGAATATAAGTTTTCAGTCGAGGTCAGAACACACACATTAATTGCCTTCTTTTTACCCTCCAGTAATGTGAATTTAAAAATATTCTGCATAAGGCATTCAAACTCAGTTTTCGAAATGATAAAAAATAAGAACCTTTCTAGTTCACTAGCTCTTTTAATAAATTTCAGCAGGAAATAACACTTGGTACTTTTCGCATCCTTATAAAAATAAGGTGATTGAATTCCAGTCATGCTCCTCGTTGAACATGATAAATTTTAGCAACACTAGTAGCTGGGATGGTAGGAAAACACCTACTCAGTGCATTCCCTAGAGGCACAGTGCTGAAGTATAGCAACATTGCTTACTGAATGTTCTAACTGAAATGGTTTATACAATTTGTGAACAGCGTAATATAAGACTATGGAAAGCTAAAGGTGAATAAAAAGAAGGGTCACAGACACAGCCTTGAGGCACAGCCTTAATTTTCACTGATTGTACACCCTTAATCATCTTTCAGTGTTCCTTAAAAACAAAACCTCTTTCTCTGTACGTAGGATGTAGTAAGGTATAGAGAAGAACATAGCTGTTTTCAAGACAGCATATTCAGGGAAAGACTTAAAACCAAATCAGAACTTATACATATTTTCCAATGAAGACTAGGAAGTTCTCTGCTTCAAAGGGCACCAGGTGGTCAACTTTCTCCTCAGTTCCCTCCATCCTCATTTTGCTTCAAAAAAGTGAAGCCTCCTACCCTATTATCAAGAAATTTCACTGGTTGCTCTCAGATATAAATTACTTTCACTTGGAGAGAGAATTACGTATTTTTGTTTCTTCTTTTAATAGAGTCTTTAGAAAATTTAAAAAAAAATTTGCAAAAGGCACTCTGTTCTAGTTAGGAGAACCATTATCAAAACATTTTCTTTAGCTTTATGATAACTTGCAAATACCTTGTTAAGGTATTTTGATTCATTCACATATCTCAATTTTGGATCCAAAACTAAAATTATACTTGATTCATATGTGGAAGGAATAGAGCTCAGTCCTGTGCTTAAAATCTTACGTGGGACAGGCCTGCCTGGCATTTTGCTCTTATCGGTCTTGTTTTGGGGCAGACGACATTTAATAACATGTAGGTAATTTCTCATGAACAAAGTAACAAATGCAACTGAACTCCAGGTGTAGCCTTGCACAAGTAGAAGAGATTGTTAGATACCTTGAGGAGTCGAAAGGCTGTCATCCAGCACGTCCTGCTTTGCTCATCTTCAGCACACAACAACCGCAGTTCCTTAGTTTCATTTCTCACTCTGTTGGGCTTTAAAGTGTTAGAGTGAAGTCAGCTATATTTGATAGAAAACCAACAGCACAACTAAGTTTACTGCAGGGGAAATTCAGGTATAGTATTCTTAAGAACTAGCCAGAAAAAGCTTACACCACTCTGAATTAAAGCTCAGGAGAGGTTAAGTGTGCTTTGAAAGAAATCACTTTCTCAGCTGCATCTAGCAAGATAAATGTCAGTGCCTTCTGACCTTCAGGAGTTAGACTCCTTGAGGGTCCCTTCCAACCTAGGATATTCTATGATGCTGTGCTTTGAAACAACTTGCAGTTCTGGCAGTTTATAGGAACAAGGTACTCCTAAAACCAAACCAGGGCACTTAGTTTTGTTGGTTTTGGTTGTTAGGGTGGGTTTTTTGGTTGTTTTGGTTTTTGTGGGTGTGTGTTCCCCCCCCTCAAATCTATGAGAAGTTTGGTAAGCCCCCATTTTGAGATGAAGGATGAAAGTTTCCGTAACTGGCTGAGGATTGGTCCTGCTGACAGTCTCTTTGATGCAAACCCTTATTGTCTAGCTCTAGAATAGCTGGTAGGAAGGAGATTACTTCACTGCTGTCAATAAAACCAGCTTCCAGCCTTATTTTCTCCTCAGAAAATTACACTTTTCAAAGTTTAGAAATACTTTCCAAACCAATCTATCAGCACAAGAGTTTTAAAAATTTTCAAAGGCAACTGCTTATTCTTATTTTCATTTTTCCAAGACAATCTTCCTCTTTAAATAAAGGCAAACCTCTGGCCCATAATAATGATAAAATTACTACCCATCAAAGCTTGATCCTTTGTTGCTGTATAATTTTGGTGCTCACTGTCCACAGAAACGTTTCTATTCAATTAGAGTACTTGGAAAAAGTTTTCATCTGTGAGGTGAACCCAGGCCACCTCGCAGGCACACCATGCTTCAGCACTGAGCCGTTCTTGCACAGAAATTTCCCAAACCAAAGGAGCACCAGATAAAATGTTAAAAATGTCTCATAAGATGATGACAAGATTCACAGGACATGCCTGCCAAACGAAAGATCTTAAAGATCAAGTCCTCGTGACAGAAAAGGCTTGCAGAGTTTTAGACACAAATTCCATTTAGCTGCGAGTTGGGGTGACTCTGAGCTACCATCACCATCTGGAACTTTGGAAGACCTCCATGAGATTTACCTTTATACAAAATCCGTACTCTGCAGGTGCACTGTACAACTTCTTGCCTGCTATCAACGAGAAGATATTGCTGTCTTCCAGGTCAGCCAACAATTGCAAATGTCTTGGCTCCTGGGGAAATAACGTGTTTTATCACAGGTAAGTGTAAGGTTTTGGAAGATCTTGTGCCAGCTTTGCAGTCTCTCCAGCCTGGCCTCCAACAGAGGGCAGTGTACGAACACTGTTCCTCTCCCGGGCAGCCTCAAGTGGACACGGAGCTGTCAGCTCTTGAATATCCGCCTACCAGCAGAAGGTGCTTGATACAGGAAGCTTACAAAATACTGCACTTATGCAAACACATCACATTAAAAATGGTATAGCCTGTGACATTGCTCCAGAGGAATCTGAAGGTTAGCACAACTTCAGTAGCCACAATGATGTTGCCTGGCTAGTTTGGCTTTATTTTATAACGAAGCAATATGGCTATGTTCACGCAATGAGAGCCCAGAGCCTGACTGCCTTTTGATCATGGCTTACTTATCCTTTTCTATGGCATAAAAACAGGGAACACTGTGGAGATATTTAAAAATCAGCAAAAACCTGCCCACTGTAAAAGCAGAAAATGTTTTCACATGCTAGTACTGTGCAGCTTCTTTTTAAATCTTACCTTTGAAGTTCCTTTTGTAGAACAATAAAGTCCTGATCTCCTCAAACACACATACAGTTTCTTCCATGATTTCCTACCCAGCTCTTTCACATGCAAGAAACCTTGAATTTCAGGGCAGCTACTGGAGTTTAAAAAGTTCTGTTGGAGAGGAAAATGTAAATGAAGATTGCATCCTATGGATGGATTATAAAATTGTCACTGTATTTGCAGACCAGAGAAGTAAACAGCAAATCACTTTGCTGATTTGCTGAGGTGCAGTTTCATACTAGGCTTAAACTGACCTAGATGTTTAATCTGATTTATGACCAAAATGGAAATTCCTGCTCCTCCCATTGCATCTATCTTGCTATCTGCTCCCACCACTGACATCTTTCTGTTCTCTGTGTCAATAGTTATATCTCTAAAAAGCTAAGCATTTCTCTGTATCCCCATTCTTCTTGCACTTGGCCTGAAGGGAGAGGAAGTCTATTAATTCCTAAAATAATACCTTCTCACAGCAATTTTGGCAAATTATCTAACTTGGAAATATTGGTGAAAATCTCCGTCTTTAGCATAAAGTTTTTCAAAGGCAAGAGCCTATTTCAGGATTTCTGGCATTAAAGTTGTCCCAAGACAAGAGGTATGGCAGACAACAGAATATTTAATTGAAAATGAAATGTAGAGCAGTCAAATAAGTGCCAGCAATTATACCAGACTTCAAGATTCAGAACCCTTTAAGTTCTTGACATAAGTAGAAGGACCACATATGGAATAATTTGATTTGTGATTTATCGCAGGAAGGAAGCATTAAATTGTGGTAAGAGAATTGATGGATTTCTCCCTTATTACAATGGGCCAGATGTTTAAATAACAGAGGGCTTGCTCAGTAAGTTAAATACCAAATTAATAAATTCAACAGTATAAGAAAAATGCATAAACCTGTTTGGCTAGATGCCTCTGATAGCCTTCAAGTTGTGTTTTGGTGTTATCTGGTGGACAATGCCCATAGGAAACAAAACCAAAAATCAGTGCCCTGTGTCAGAATTAAAAGCTATTTTTTCCCAGTCCTCCGTCTCATCTCATCTAACAGCATGGAAAAAAACAGTCAGTTTTCCTGCTATTTGTACTGTGAATCCACTTCTCAGCTGTGAAAGGGAAAAACAAGAAGAAGAATATGTTCTTTTTGTCCAGTCAGATAAAAGAAAAGTAAACTAAGATGCAGGTTTTTTTGTGTATCTGAGACAGGTTGAGACTAGGGAAAACAGAGCCTGCTGGTTTTAATGCTATTCTTAAGACTAAAAATACTAGCTCTTAGTACAGTATATGATATCATGAGATGATATTTAATATTCTTCCCTGTTCTATGTGTAATTAAATGCCGTGGAATTGTTCAGTGTTTAAGGTGGCCTCAGATGCAACATGCTTAATGATTACTAGGCTGCAGGAAGTTTACCTTCAATAAATTACAATTGCCACTGAAATTCTGAAAAACGGTTATGTGAGTTTTTTTTAAGAAAAGGAGTACGTAGTATAAACACTTTAAGGAAGATTGTTCTTTTATGGTTAAACAATGAAACAGAGTGAATATACGTATCCTCTTTTCTTCCCCCTCTCGTGTTGTTAACCCCCATGAGTTTTGCTTCTCCAGGACCGCACCTAAGTGAGCCTTCACAGAAGAATACTCTTGTATCTCAAGAGGTTGTAAGGTTTTCTTTTTGCTACCATTCGAATTACCGTAGGATCAAAACTTTTGCATCTTCAAGAACATCTTACTCTCTTAGGGAGTCCTGCCGCTTGTATTAACAAGCAAACTCAATTCTCTACTTACACTACAGGAAAAAGGGTCCAAGATGTGAACACCTCTCTTCCTGCCAGTCTGTGGCGATGCCAGTCCATGACAGTTTTGGTTCCTAATTACAACCTTATTGCTTGTGCCTTTCATTTTTAATTCCATAAATTGGGTTGATTTTTTGTTTGTTTGTTTGTTTGTTTGTTTGTTTTCCTGATGAGAGTGGACACTAATGCTTTAAATTCTTCTCAGTGAACATGATACCAGAATTTAACAGACTTTGATATGGTTACAGAACAAAATAAGTGCACTGTTTCAAAACTCTTTCAAGTGGAAACTTGTTGTCTTTAAACAGAGAGTCAGTGCGTATTTGCAAACATGCGAAATGACAGAAGTCAAGCTAAAATCAGTTATTTGTATGTATACGTTCTTCATATATTTGTGCCTTCTGCTTTATAATTTGCTGGTACTCATGGCACTGTCTTCCAGGCACCATGATCTTATATTCTTAATACAGCGCTCTTTGAATAAACTGTGTTTTGAGTTGAATGTCCTGAGTTAAATGACCCCAGTTTGAGGAAACAACTGTAATGAAAAGATTTAGACTACAGGGTTTAGGTTGCAGCACACTAAAACTGAAAGGTTTAAGTGAATCAGCTACTGATCAGAGAGGTAACCCGCCCTTCAACACCATCCTTGAAGGCCAACCGTGTCACTACCATGGTTCCTTCATGAGCAAGCAAGAAGCTCTACAGTGACATCAGAACTTTGGTATAAATGCAGCGCATGTGCCACTACCAGGCAGATTACACTACTCTACCAACACGTATGCATAAGGTACACACCCCTGTAATTTAATCTGGGAACCTTTAAATGGGATTACCTTGCAAATACTATATACAAATTTCTACTTGTACTTACTTCTTAGGGCATTATTTTTCTATACAAAAAAAGCAGCTAATTGGCTGACCCTTGGGAAAGTTGGTCCTTATTGTTAATTCTTGCCAGGCACAAACATGGGACGTAAAAAGTAAAAGCAAAACCTCTCATCATCTCAAACCCATCTTCTAATCTCCACATGCATTTTTACACTTTCTCCTGCGCTATTATGTGGAGTATAGAGGCGTACTTCTGTTCTGCTTTTTATAAAAGGGATGTTTGTTTTCCTAGAAATATATCTGCCAAGACTGTTTTTGGAGCGACATCAGGTGGCCAAACCAGATACCCACAGAGTAAGTTGAGTATTAATGGAACAAGTATGTCTGAACATAGCTATGAATACTTTGTGTTTACAATTTACATCTCAGTGCCACTGGGTAAGATCTTTGTCAGACATTTTCAACATTAGCACCATATGCTAACTCATTACACTGGTCTTTCTCTGACCAACTTTTTCCAGACCCTTGAATTCTCCCTTCCTTCCTCTCAACCTCCCCACTCCAGCTCCAAAACTTTTTTGTCCATACAGGTAATTTACAGTACCTGCAAAAGTTGTGACTGTGGGATACTGCCATTTGTTTGCTGGCACCAGGCAACCATTTGCTCTGGAAAGAAATTCTAGACAAAAAAAGAGAAGACAATAGAAAGTCAATTTATATGTGAACACTGACACAAAACTAGTGAAATTTTCTTCCAGTCATTCATTTTTTTGGAACTATCACTATTAAATCAGTTTGGAGATCCCCTGACACAGAAAGTAATACGAGCGCTTTCAAGTGGAATTCTTCACTTCCTTCTGCTCACCAGATGCCCATGAAGACAGATTGTGGGTTTTTTAAATATCTGATATGCAGCATTTCATAAGTGCATTTTGCCATCATTTCCTATACTACTGAGGGCTTTTGGGGATCACTAACAGCCTCTACTTTCTTGGAAAGGACAGGATGAATGGTCCTGCAGGTTGAGTATGCAGTGATTCCTTGCTTAGTGCATCAATGACTTGACTTCAGACTTAATCCTCCAGTTCCCCTTTCACTTGCAGTGTTTTAAAATGCTTACATAATTTGGTACAGTGAATTTACTATACACAGCAATGACATGAAGTCATTCCTGAAATTTTTAAACATTATTTGAAGCATGGAGACATGCAGAAATGACTGAAATAAAAGAATGACATTATAACAAGATGAATCACAACAAAAGCATTTCCAGTTTAGAACACTTGTCAGTCTTCGGGCAATATAAATTTCAGTCTTTAGGGAATGAAGAGAAGGACTGAAAAGGAATCGCCCTTCTGCCAGGTAAGTTGCACAAGGAGTTATGAAAGCTAACATTTACAAGCCTCTCTTGAGTAGAAACAGTGCCATATGGCAACAGCTAATGCAACGGATAGGGAGCCTTCGCATTCTTACACCAAAAGAATGATTTATTCTGTGATCGCAAGAGCCTGGGACTGAATGCCAAGCATTCTGGGTTTTACTCCTGTGCTCTGTTATTAATTAAAATAGACCACATGAAACCAACGTGCTAGCTCCTATGATACCAAAACGTCTACACAACACTCAGATGTTCATAGGTTATCAAATGGTAAGATAAACAGAAGTGGAAAATTATGAACACTCCATGCACAGAAATGTTTCAGTAAGTCAAGGTACAGACTCTGAAACAAGCACTAGCAGATGACAAATGTACGTGCAAGCACACATGTGAGGATGCAGCAACTGTGCATTAGCATCTATGAGAAAATGAATGAGTTTATCATCTGCAGTTACTTCAGCAATGAGTTTACATGTGTATCTTTTTTCTTCTCACCTCACAAATGCCTGACTGACCCAAAATCTGCTCCTACCTAACCACATCGGGATTACCTTTTCTCAACTATCAAGGTGGGTTACACCAGGTGATACTGTTTAATGTCAACCACTCTATTCCAACTTTTGTTTAAACAAAATGCGAAAAGTCATCCCCAGATAAGCAGTTACACAGTAACCAGTTTAAAATTACAATTCAAAGGATCCTACAAGTCCAGGAATAAGTATAGCTATGACACACAATACTTTTCAACCCTGGATATACATGAGGACATAGAGAGAGCAAGCTACTATGATGAGTAAGGAAGACAGAGCACGCTAGTAAAACACAGCCATAGGCGAAACAATGTTCAATATACATAAACTGGAAATTCCTTGTATATAGTAAGTGCTTTAGGATTACACAGAGGGGTTTTGGGTGTACAGTCAGAAATTAAAAAGTTTGGATACTGCATGCTCTGCAATCAATTTGCTTCAAATCAAGTAACTTTTAAGACGATGAGTAAATTGCACTTCTGATTGTTTTTCTTAAACCAACCAAGACTTCCCTGTCTTGGTCACCCTCCAGTATAGCAACAGACATTTTGAAACAAGTATATTTGGTAACTTGAAAACACTTGAGGTTTTTAGGCTGGGAGGAGAGTAAAAGGAATTTAAACATTGGTTAAAATTTCTTCAGAAAGAATTCTGTTAGTTGGTTGCCTATTTGTTTTTAATAATAGATGTTTAAGACATAACAATGCCCAGCAATGTTATTGCAACCCATTCCCCTGTGGTGTAAACAACTAAGTAATGAGACTCACCATGGGATTTTTGAAAAATTCATATTTTGCATAATTCTTCCTGAACAAAAATTTACTTTCACTTCCCATTGTGGATTCAACTTGAACTATGAGCTCATGATCTTCCAAGCACCTCTCTGTGGAAAAAGAACATGATGTTAACATGCAGCCAACCAGCAGAAGGAGAGAGACCAACTAAGAATAGCAATAAAACAACCCAGTGTAATTCCATTACCTCTTAAGAAATCAGCAAAACACATTCTAGCTTTCAAACCACATTGCCAGGAAACAATGCTTTACTTTGTGAAGCATTACAAAGTTTAACATTATATGGCAGTGTTCTTCAAAGATTTCCTATATCAGGGCTTCATAAGCACAGACTTTCTCAAAAGGAATATATTTTTTTGTGTGCAGAAGCTTAAATGATAAAGAAAAACTTCTTCGTGCTGGCTGTACACTGTGAAACTAGCAAGGTGGACAGATTTAAGGGGAAAAAAAGTTACAGAAAGGCCACTGTTAGGTCTTGAACGATCACAGAAATACAGTGTCCTATTTGATCACACTCTATAAAACCAGTTCATTTCAAGGTGAACTTCAGGCCTTTATTGTAGATGCTAGACAATGGGGTTTATTATGAAAGAGGTCACAGGATCTACTTTACAGGAATACTGACAGAGACAAACGTTTTGTACACATGACAGGGCAATTTTCTGCTCTAGATTTGGTTACAAGGTAACTCCCCATAACCACCACTTCTCTGGTCAAAAGAATGGCACATCAAAGCATGAACAGATAGCTTAACAAATCCAATTCACTGAAAGCAGTAACTCGAAAGAAGGCAACTGGCTAAGTGTGCACTACTTAATGAACTCATTATCTTGGCAAGTCTTCAGAAGTTTCCCTGAAAATATTTAGGTATTTTTCAAAAGTTTTAACTAGTCAGTGCTTTCATCCCTTACATAAGACGAAATTAAAAAATGAGGTCAAACAAAACATAACTTTTGCAAAGCTTTGAACAAAATGCCTGTGACTTGCTGACCAAAGAAGTTTGGAGAGTCCCTTCCCCACTCTGTGTTGCATTCCTACAGTTAGAAATGTCATGGTGCCATCCAAGCTCTTGGGGCATTTTCAGGATAGAAAGCAAGCAGTCATTGGCTTCTCAGAAAGAGTAAGCTCTTGAATGTTACTTGAATTATTGAACTTAGCAGATTAATGTGTGTTCTTTGATTGAAAATTTAACCTATGTCTGAATGATCCCATTGTCTCTTTCACCTGCATTTAGGTTGTCAGTCATCACCAGCTCATTGATGACTTCAGCATTTACTGTGCATTTGCAATGTTTAGCCTTGCTATAGACTGTGTTTTTCAGGGGTTAACACTGAAAAATTTCCACAGTGGGCTGCTCTAGTGCATCAGCTATAACACCACTTTTAAGGGGTATTCTTTGACTAGTGTGTGTGACAATGCTTCTACTGGTGGCTGTTAAGGAAGGACGTTTTGCACCACCTCAACATTCATCACCTAAACCTACACATTACCTAGGGGCTTCACAGGTGAAATTTCAGATATTGCTGATCTGTTGCTACTATCATGGTTTTAAGCAACTTAATCAAACCTCCTTCACATTGTGATGAGGACTGTAGGCCAATGAGGGTCTGTTTTTTACATTATGTTTCTTCCAAAAAACATTTAATTACACTGGTATGAAACTTCATCACAGTATGAACCACAAAATACCACGTGTCCTATTACCATCTGCTTCTGTTACCACACAAAGTTGTGCTCTTTGCTTTCCTAGTGCACTGAAAATGGCTTATCTAAGGGCAGGGACAAATTGTTCATTCTGTTCTGAGGAAATGCAGTATAGATGACCATTTGTCAATTGGTTGTGTATTTCAATGGTTAGTTTCTGTAAATATACTCAGTGCCTGTTTCTTAGACACTTTAGGCAACTGACATGTATTCTGTTACTAAATCAAGAACCTTTCCAGATTCTGTGGTAATACTCTTGCTGATTTAGTGTTTATATTTTCGTTTTGATGGTAAAAGCCATCTTGAAGAAAGTGTACAGCATTTCATAGCAGGTACATGTAAAAAGGAAGCCAGTCCTGGTCAGTTTACTACTACTTCATAGGAGTTGTACACCTGGAAAGTCCTGGGTAATTTGCAGTCAGTTAGTACAAATGGGATGAATCACCACTTGACACACTAGCAACTCAGCCTCAGCCCTGCTTTGAGCTTCCTGCTACAAAACTAGACACACAGATGTCAGCCTGCTAAGTTCAATAGGTCAGTCTGTCTTCAAGTGGCATTGCTGCTGAAGTGACCAGAAATGTGTCCTTTCAGTTTATTTGATAGGCTCCATTCAGTCTCCTCTGCACACATCCTAGAAGAACAGGTTTCCCCAGTTCCAGGCCTGCCACCCCCCCAAGATTGCTCTGTATTTTTATCAAAACTCCTACGAAACTGTAGCAGTGATACAAGATGGGAGAAGGAGCTGGATTCCATCATGAACAACTCACAGGCGTGGCCCAAAATCCCCATATAGAGAATCACTACAAATGACAGGTGGACCCCCATATGAAATAGCCCTCCCTGTGTGGGCTGTGTCTAACTGTTCAACTTTTAATTCATTCATATTAAGGCATGTAAACAAAAAAATCTATGTACAAAACTGCAGCAATGCTTTCATCTAACCCTTACATATTTCAGACCCCTACTACTTTTCTTTCCTGATTCAACTGTATTTAATAAGATGTATTGTCAATTCTGGAGCTGAAAAATCTAGGTTTGTAGGTAGGGAGTCTTTCAGTGTCTGGACACATACTATTATGACATGTCTTCATCATTATTATTTCTGGTAATGTCCAATACAGAGATTTCCATCCCCATCCTAAATTAACGATAGTTAAGCGCGAAGTAGCACATAAGGAGGATACCACATTCCATGAACAGATTAGGTGTACTTCTCACAGCAAATGAAATAATGGGACCAATTCAAGCTTCACAGACTGCTAAAGCAGTGGTTCAGTGCAGCAGGGACCACTTTCAAATGTCAGATCTAAGACTTTCTGAGGTCAAATTGTCACACCTTCGCCTCCAGTGAGAACACAAATTCTTTGTGCAGCTCATCTGTTATCTGAAGCCATTTGCAAGCACGCATGTTATTTGGAATATACTTGACTACGCGTGCACAGTAAATAGTCAGGTGAAGGTTCCTTACAAAGGGGGACCTAAAAGACTACTGCAATGATAAATATGCAGCTGCCTTCAAAAATTTGACCTTGTCCTCAGTCTGCCCAATAGTAAAAAGATGAACTGGTTCTGCAAACTGAACTCTTTCGGAAAGTAGAATTTGGTGGGCTTAAAGATTAGCACCTACAGCATTAAGTTAGCAAGGGTGTATTGTGTAAGAAATAATGTCTTCTGGAAACACAAAATTCTCACTACTCTTAAATCATGTTTCTTTTCACACACCATTGTTTCATACTTATACTAGCAATCTTATATCTAGAGAAAAAAATATGGAACATCAGACACCTGATGACTTCACCTAGGATGAAGGTCTCGATCTGACAGTCTCTGAAATACAGGGAAGCATTTAAACTACGTAGAAGCTAGAAATCAGCAGCCAAGTAATACAAAATTCAAACTGAAACCAAAAATTGTTAGAAGCATTAAAGTCAGTATTTAATTTTTATTGACTATGTCACAGTGGATACTTTGGACCCCAAACACAAGAAACTGGATGAAGTGGTCTCCCATTAAATGAACTCATTTATTCTCTTTTCTGTCCACATCCTTTCAAATATGTGAAATCTGTATAATTATATCTTTTTTGATTTTTTAGATGCTTTTTTTCTTTGTCTGGTTGCTTTATACCCTCAAAGGCTGCAACACTTTTCACACAGATCTACTGCGTGGCATACAGAGGACAGCCCTGGAGCAGTCCCTGTGGAACAAAGTTTGGTGGCTGCTGAAGCCCCAACCTGCACACCCCGCTTCTCTGGGGGCCCGCTTTGTGCTTCAGTGTGAAACAGAGGTCCAAAGCAGGCAGGTCCCCATGTATATAAATGCAGCCCGATAAGTATCTTGCTCTTTTCCCATCATTGTTAATTACCAAGTTATTTGTGTGTAAACAGAAGCTTTTGATTTCCTAATCAGCCCCCTGCCCGATTCATTCAGAGATGTCACACACCAGAGTTTGACAGCACAATTAGTCACCATGGAAGCTATTGTGATGTCACAAACACTGAATTGTGGCATCATTGAATGAATCTGGCAGGAGAAGGATGTTGGTTACAAAGGAGAAGGCTTCTGTTTACACAATACCTTGGTAATCAGCAATGATGGGAAAGAGAATATAGAAAAAGAGAGCCTGGTAGTTTAATGAGCATTGATAAAACTGAAAATTTGTAAAGGGTTTTAGAAGTGCATGTGGCATATTAAGCTACAGACATAAAGGTTCTGTAATTTATACCTTAATTCTTCACCTCGTCCTATGTCCTCAGAACCGAAAGTGTATCTTAGACATATGCCAGTGAGTATTTAATCTTAATTTTTTCATATATTCTACATTAGGAGAAATAATAAAACCATTAAACAATCAGACTATCCTATGGGTTTGGGGTCTTTTTTAAGTGTTGGTCTGCAGAGCAGTGCATTTATTAGCATTTAACAGTATTTGTTTAGGGCATTACACTTCCAGCAAATGGTTCCCTTTTTTTATTTGTAAGGGTTCTGAATTACATTTTTAGACATAAAAATCCCTCTGTTAGCTACAGATAGCATTCACAATTCCAGTGCTGGTGATCACAGGTTATGATTTGCCTTCCTCTGTTTTCTAGAAAAAAATTTCCCGTGAAGTATATTGACTAATACCCCAAATGCTACACTTTCTCAAGCACTATTGTATGCTACGTAGAATTATAGATAGCGTTATCTGAGTGATATGCAGTTGCAAGCTGCATATAGCAGAACCCTGCAACTAATCAGTGCCACAAAAAAAACAGGAAAAGCAAGACTGAATAACATGAGATCCTTCCAGGTACTGTAATTAAACCAATTCACGGTGTTATTTCGTTCCCCACGGTTCTTCCTCTTGCTGCCTTCTTGAAACTGTAACCATGACACCTTAATTTCAATCAGGTGGAGGAGCTGCTGCCTGGAGAGCAGATGCCACTGCTGGTCCAGAAATTGCCCATGGATTTGCGGGTGGTGCCACCATTTTTTCCCTGCCTGAAGTCAAGTTTAGCTAACCCCCTCCCCCACCTCAGCATGTCTAGCTTTCATAAGCATTACTGTAGGTATGCAAAGCTGAGTCTGTTCACCCAGGTCTCCCAGCTGGTGATGAGCTGAGCTGTTTCATAGGACCGTACTCTAAGGATCAAGCTTAATTTGCCTAAGCTGTTTATTTGCAATAGCTTCAGACACAGCAAGGTAGCAACAGTGCCCTAGCGTGAAGATTAGACAATTCTTATTTTTTTATATAAAAAACCCCAGAGGATGGGAAATAACAGGAGGACTTAAAATGGCTTAAACGCTTAACACATCAAATTGTAATACATAGAAAGCATGTATGTGGCTTCAGCTAATTGTACAAATATAAGCAGTTGAAAGAAAACGTTCCATCTGGAAGCACATTTATACGAATTGCACATATTTTATGTTCCCAGGTAACCATGCCACCCCTTTGACCATTCCCTACCTAATCCTAGGTGAGGGTGATGCTCCACTAGAGTCCAGCTGTTATCATCCACACAATGACTTTTGTAAACGAGCAGCTGACAGAGGTCCCTGGCTGTCATGTCTGCTAGAATCTCGACCACTTTGCTTGTTCCATCTTCACTAAAGACTTTTACATCCTGCAACATAAAGGGTACACTTACAGATCAACAGCTCTGAACATAGGCAAACCACACAGCTACTGTAGAAAAGCATCATCCTCTTGGCGTGAGGGTTCCAAGCACCTTGGCAGCCAGGACAAATTAAATGGATGATTCACTTTATAACACTTTCTCTCGATGCCCCCTAGACCTATTTCCCCTCCCCCCTCCCCAGCACCTCCCTGCACTAAATAAAGATTCAGCAGGGTTAATATGACCACGTACACAGAGAAAGTGAGAGAGCAGGTTCTGAATAAAGCTGTGTAAGGTAGGCAAACGTGAAACAATGTCAGAAGAGTACTTTGGCAACAGTGGGCGAGAGAAATCACATCCAGTCAAACACACACAATTTTCACTGTGATCCCATCAGAGGCCTCTGAACATTCATAGAAGAACAGGCCAAGACCCCAAAGATTAAATATGGCTCTCTTGTTCCCCACTAACTTTTGATTGTTTCATGTGGGGAAGTCCCACTTGCAGTTTGCCGGCAGATCAATGACCTAGCACAGTCCACAGATTTCTCTCTCTACCCTGACTTCTCTTTTGATTCTCGCCTGAAAGTAGTTCGAAACCAAATGTGCATACGCTGCACATCCTAAATATTAATGGGGATGAAAGAACAGGTCAGGAACCTTCTCCCCACCTCCTGAATTATACAGATGCTTTCTTTCCTCTTTGCATTGTTCTGCTCAAGCAAGAGACACTTGCCGCAAAATTATTTCTGTGGGCAAACGTACAGGTCCCAGATTTAAATGAACTCCGTGTTTAAAATGCTCCACATCCTAGCACGAGAAGGAGAGTCTAACAAAAACCTGGAGGGTAATTCGATATGGAAAATCTTACCTCAACAGCACGTAAAAGGCAGCAGTCGGAAGAACAAGATGGCATTTTAAATAGGGATTGCCTCTTGAGAGTTAGTTCTCTGCCTCCGCCGACCCTGTGCAGCCTGCGGCTGGGCGCTCGGGGTGCCGGCGGTGTCAGCGGGTGGCTGTACCCTACCTGTCACGTAGCCCCTGCTATGGGGACTGTTTCTGGGGAGGGAAACAACTCTGCCAGGGCTCCACTCAAAGGGTTACACGCAATCTTTGCGGTAGTGAATCAAACCACACTGTGCAGACCAATCCTAGCCCTCCCTCCGACTGATGTAATCATTTCCCACACACTATCAGACTTCCAAATTATTCCCGCCTCCCCCCCCCCCCCTAAAAAAAAAAAAAAAAAAAAAGAAAAAGGAATTACAAAGGAATTTTTTTTTTTTTTTAATGACGACCTCCGGGGCGTTGGAGCCCCCTGGGGCCGCCCCGGGGCGGGGGGAGGCCGGCACGCGTGTGCTGCTGCCCCGGGGCCGGTGCCGAGCCCGCCCGCAGCCCGGCCTGACCGCGGCTGATGTCATCCGCCTGCAACTTGGGCACTTGAACTTCTCCTGCCCGCGCCGGACCCGCGCCCGGACCCGCTCCGGGCCCCGCGGTGCCACCGGGCCGGGACCGAGGGGGCGGCGGCAGCGCCGCACGCCCGGCGCCTTCCCTGCCCCCCCGCCCGCCGGTCCCCTGGCCGCGCACAAATTCGAGCCCAGTGAGGGAGGAGTTAAAGCCCCATCCCAGCCCAAGTGACTCAAACCCGCGCGTTCAGGAAACGGCTTCATCTGACAGCGGGGATGAGCCAGCTCTTTCAGAAGTGGGCTCTGGAGAGGAGAGGAGGGGGAATCCCAGTCGCTCTGGGGAAGGCATGCGTGCTGTACAGTGCTACGGCTGCACTCCTGCCAACATTTACCCAAGCCAGAAGCATCCTCGCACACGCAGGAATTTGTTGGGCGTAGGGGTGCCCCCGTTTTTTTGTCCTGCGGGCAAGCCTTTGTTCTGTCACTAGCCCCCGTTTTGCAGCAGAGCCCCACATCACACCCGCAGCGGTCCCGGACCCCTCTGCCACTCGCCAGCGCACCCGTGGAACCGGGGGACACGAGTGGATGGATGCCCGAGACACCCCGCAGGCATCACACCGGTTTGCAAGTGGGCAGAGCAGCTCTCGTGTTCCCTCCCTGGATGTGCAAGCACACCGAAAAGCCAGTATTCAACAAGACAGAAAGTAGCTATTTTATTTGTTTTGGGTTTAGTGGGGAATGGGAGGGACCTAACGCCCGCTTGATTCTTTTTTTTTTCCGTCTACTTTATATAGTATAGCTATAGATTGGAAAGGAGTGACACAAGCAAAAAGTTGGTGGTGAAAGAATTCCTTTCTACTTTCCGTTTACTCTGTGCACTTAACTCCACTTTCTGTATTGAAACTGAACTATTTTGGATGGATTTCCTGCCTCGGGAACCAACCTGGTGACATCATTCATTCATTAGTCACGAGAAGCACAGCCCTGCGCTCGCTGCCTCAGCTTTCACAGGGGAGCCCGAATCAGGAATACGCCACAGCAATTGCCACTTTTGCAACACCTGGAGCACAAAACCCCCTCTTTTCCTTCCCTGCTGTTTTGCTGTGAACAAGTCAGTGATACAGGACAGGTTGCACCTGATCCTTGTCAATGCCAAGTCCCAGAAGAGAGGCAAAGCTGTTCTGCTGCAGGTGCCTCTCCAGCCTGTGCAGGTGGAAAAGAGAGAGCTGTAAGACAACCACCACGCTTTTCTCTGCTCCCAAGCATGGAAAGACTTAATGGCGTATGGCCACTGGAAGAAACTGCAGCTGTCGTTTATGTTCATTCATGCTATGCTCTCTTGCTATGAAGTAAAGGGGTCACGGGTGCATGTTCCAGCCTCCCCTCCCTTGCCCAGAGCCAGAGCTCATGCCGATGCCAGCCCCCCTGAAGTACCACAGCATCTCAAAGCAGGTACTGGATACCCAATGCTGCAGTTCAGTGTGCCACTGCTATAACGCCATGTTCTCTCCTCCTGAGAGCCAGGCCCTGCAGGCAGCATCCGCTACTCCCACGCCACAGCCACTATGGGAGTGGCGTTACAAACATGGATACGTTCATTTGTGGGACTGGTCAGCCTTTGGGGTTTTAACAGCTCCTTTAAAGGCCAGGGACTGGAATGCAGCGGGTGGGCAGCGTGAACGCAGCAATGAGCAAGTTAACTTCACTGACTATTAATAGTGCTGTGTTTGCCATCAAGGACAGTGCAAGGCCGTGTATCACCACTGACATCAGAGATATAAAACACTGCATCAGGAGGGGATGTAATGGCCTGAGCTGAACCCTGCCCTAGGGAACAGCAGAGAGGCACAAGTGAGATGAAACCCTGTGCCTTTGCAGAGGCAAGAGTGCAATGGCCCCTAAGAGGCTTAGGTGAAAGCTATGGGCATTTTATGTCCCCACACAATGCTGCAGAGCATAACGTACAACTACAAATATGAAACCAACTTGAAGACAAAGCTTCACCTCCAACTTCTGACAGCTGTGACAAAAGAGGCAGATAACAATATTCCTATATCACAGAGGGGATTGAGTTTAAAGTCAATTAGTCAAATCCAACCCTCTCACATTCCTTTTTTTTTTTTCCTTGAAGGAAGCACCTCCTGCTTTAAGATGTTAAGGGCTCTCTATTCAAACTTCCAGCAGAAACGCTGTTTCACTTCCAAAGTTGATTTGGGTCTTATTATCTACACAGGAAAACGAAGCATAATTCATTCTGAATAAAATACTCCAATAATGAAAACACTTAGCCTGAAGAGAGGTTCAAAAAGTTAGTCTGACACTTTTGCCCTGCATCCCTCTGAGAAATGCAGTGAAATGCAACAGCAGACTGCCTGCAACAGTGATTTACAAAAGGCCCTAATTACGTCAGCGGCACAAGGCACCTTCTATTCAAAATTAAGGTTAAGAATGCTAAGCCAACCAGAGCAGTATATTGGCTGAACATTCAGTGCTTTACAGTGCAAAGGAGCAGATAACAGACTGCACCATTGTTCTGGGAAGAATTCTTCCCCCAAGCTTTCTCTTTTTTTTTTTAAAAGGCAGAAAGACTTAAAAAAAATTAAAAATTTAAAGGAACATTAATATTCATCACTTCAGTGGTTTCATATAATGGGTCATGTATCTTGAGTATCATCATGGCTGTTTCATCTTCCAGCCTCAGTTCCTCAACCTCATTGCAGTATTTTGCGTGCATCAAGTAATGCAAACATTTTAGGAATGCGGAGAAAAAATAACCCAAAAAACAAAAAACCAAAACAGCCATGTCACAGTCACATTATTTCTTCTCCACTTTTCTATTTGTTCTATTTCTTTTCTTTTTCTTCAAAACAAAACCTATGACTATATACAATGATCATAAAAATTCATGGTTTTAAATGACATTATGCTGGAAATCTCCAGCATCAAACAGATCTACATTTACATTCTACAGTCTGGAATTAAACACAGTGTAATTTATATCAGTTCAAACCAATCTTTGTTTTCCTGGGTTATGACTCCAAACATAAGAAGAGAGTACCAGTTATCAGAAGGCCCTCTGACTGAAATCCAATAGATGAAAGGTTTCAGTACACTAGTTCTTCAAAAGTTTCCCTTTATAAGAGATGAAGATCAGAGACTTCACAGTAAGACATTAAAATACACTGAAGAGTCATTACCAAGAGCTGCACAAACTGCAAATCAGTCCAGCAAGTTTTGACTTTCATCCTCCGATTTCACTCATCAAGACTGTTCAGACACGAGAACCATACAATCAGTGAGGTAAACTGAAGAAAAGTGGAGCTGAAATTCATGTACCTTGTGCAAGCAGAAGTAACTATTTATTGCAGAAGGCACCTATGTACCAGGCAGGTACTTGCTGTTTACACTGGAACCCTGTTTTGATGAGATCTTTTTTTCAAAAACTTTCTATAATCAAAGCTCATCAGCTCACAAGAGTAGAGTCAGAGCCACTTGGAAGAATGGGGAAGCTTTCAATTAGGATCGGTCAACTCAGAGCTGCTGAAGACTCAAGCTCTGCATGCAGGCTACCTTTGAACGTCTATTTGCTTAGTTGAAAAAACCACAAATTAGAGGAAGGTTTTGATTTCTAAAGTTGCAAGCCTTTGACAAAGAAAAGCCTCTAGGCATGCTCTGTGCACACCTGACAGGCAAGCAACTCAGTCAGCCACATGTACACGCTGGAGCACCAGCCAGTCCCCCCTTACTTGCCCAGCAGCAGTAAGGCAGCTTCATAAGACATGGGAATGAATTTCAAGTGCTGCAATAATAATATATATATAGGTCAACCCTGTGGCTTTTTTTGCCTTCTCTGTTGCACTGCTTGTGGAGGAAAAAAAGCCCTTCAGACAAACAGCAGCAGTAACAGCAACACATCGTGGATAAGATCACTTATATACAAGGTATCAGATAGTACTTCCTTATAAAAGAAAACAATGGTGAGTTATTTGATAACTGCTTTTTTTCTTTCCTCCTACATATACACATAAAACCCTAGGAAATGCTGAGGTTAAGGTTCTCATAGCAACATTAACTCTCTCCTCTGGCATATACTATATTTAGGTACACATTTAAAAACCTATGAACAACAAAGGAGAACAACTGTTAAAAGATCAAGATCTTACTCTTCGACTTTCTTATTCAGAACAGCAACCTCAAAAAAAAAAAAATCCCACAAAAACCTACTTAAGTTGGCCATGTTTCAAACCCCTGATTCTGTCCCTCTTCACTGGGCTATTTAAGTTTAAACCCATTTCTGACTGTCAGAGCAATAACCTGACTTGACAGGGAATCACAGGATCATTTTATGTTCAGTGGTCATCAAACCAACAGTGGTCACCAACACTAAAGTCATGAACTCCATGAGGGCTGCACCAGTGAGAGAGGTTTTTGGAATCACAACTGTGTGGGCAGAGAAGGGCAGGGCAGGATTAACACTGGGTTCAAGTCAGCATCTATATTTGGAGGCTTAGCTCTTCTGAACCCATCATGTATGAACACCCAGCTGCACATTGATCTAAGTAATATTGGAGAGTTAAATTCCTTCTGAAGGTAAAGGAGAGCGATGGAGTAACTTAACATCTAAAGCACATGATGAAGGCATTTGTGTCTATCTGCTAGCTACAGAGGGAATCTAGGCTCCTGACTCTGGACTTAAGCTGCATGCCATAAGCTGTATTGCCTGAATTCAGGCCACTGTGGTGACTAATCAAGCAAACACGTCTCTCTGCACTATTCACATCATGGTTTAACCCCAGACAGCAGCTCAGCCCCACATAGCCACTTGCTCACTCCCCCTCAATGGGATGAAGGAGAGAATCAGAGGGATAAAAGTTAGAAAAGTCATGGTTTGAGATAAAGACAGTTCAATCAGGAAAGCAAAAGCCATACATGTAAGCAAAGCAAAACATGGAATTTATTCCCTACTACCCAGGGGCAGGCAGGTGTTTAGCCATCCCCAGGAAACCTGGGGATGACAAATGCCATCACTCCAAATGTGTCCCTCCATCCTTCTTCCCCCAGCTTTATATGCTGAGCATGATGCCATGTGGTGTAGGATTTCCCTTGAGTCAGTTGGGGTTGGCTGTCCTAGCTGTGTCCCCTCCCAGTTTCTTGTGTCCCTCTCACTGCCTCTCCTAGTTGGTGGGGTGGGATGAGAGCGCAGAAAAGACCTTCACTCCGTAAGCACTGCTTAGCAGTCACTAAAAAAATCCCAGAATTATCAACACTGCTGTCCTCGCAAATCCAAAACACAGCCCCATACCAACTACTAAGAGGAAAATTAACTCTACCCCAGTCAAAACCAGCATGATTACACACTGCAATTGTTGATATTTGAGCTTAGAAAAATAAGCAAAGTGTGTGATGTGGCATGTACACAAAGCACATTTAAAGGAACATATACAATGAGCACATTTGGGGTACTATTAAAGTTTAAAACATGTATAATTCTAAAAACAAGCCAAAGCTTTTCCTTCTCTAATTCAAAATGACGTGTGAAAATGGTTACTTGTTAGGCAGGCACTGAATAAAATCTATAGTCATTATCTGTTTCTATCTTCTCAAAACTTGAAGTATTATTGCTCTCTGTACAGCTTTACGCTTGTATAGCAACTGCATCAAATCTTCAAAAACCTCAGCTACTTACGTGTAACTGTGCCATATACTTCTAAGAAAAGACTGTACAGAGCATGTTTAGAAGACAGAACCACTGCCTGCATGAACAAAAGATTTATTCCAACATGTGCTCACATACTTAGAGGCTGAAGGTTTGGAAACTGTAAATTGCTACCCTATAATTTCCATATTTTAAAAATAAATAGCAGAATGCTGTTTTAAGTGATGCATACCGACATACAGACAACACATCAATTTTGTGACAGTACTCCCAAAAGCTGTTTCACTCTTTCCCACTTTGGTTTAATGCTCAGATGTTCAGATAGATCATTTGACCTGTTTGACATTTTCACATCTTCCCACTCAATTCCTCGCTTGCCTCTCATTTTTAGGTAAAAAATAGGAGAAAGACTAAATTTCAATCCTTTTAAGAGTAACAATAAGCCTTTATGAATTTTGCTGAAGCTTCAGGGTATTTGCAGAATGCTGAAAGACAGAAAGCTTGGGAAGCAGTTTGGATGGGCTTTGACAAAGTACCAGTCCACGCCAGCAGCAAAAGAGCACAGCAATAGCCAGCTCTCCCAGTTCCTGATGTGGGGGTCCAGACTGTTCCAGCTTTATCTGTTAGTTTTGATTGTAAGTCTGGTTTCCCTTCTCTCCACACAGCTCCTCCAACAGCAATTACTTTTTATGCAGAAATCCTTTCTGGTTTCAAGATCCTTTACATACAGAAAAAAAGATAGTTACAGGCACTGTTACACTCCTTTGATTATGTAATGAAAGACATTAAGTGATGTTGCTGGCATTAACCTTTGTCTTTCATATATTTTATTGTGCAATTCATCCCTAGATAGTTTGCAATCTTCCTCAGCTGTGCTTACAGAATGCATTATTTATTGTCTGAATTTGCTCCAAGAGAAAGGTTTAGTAGAAAAGTTCTTGCAAACACCATTTAAATCACTAACAACCCTAGAAAGGGTAATAAAAAGAAAAAACACAATAATTTCTTGATTAAATTCTTAAGTAACCAAGCTAGTTACTGAGTATTTTAAATTGCTCTGCCATTATAAATTACTCTGTAGAAAAGGAATCATTACCACATCTTCCTTGCTGCGCAGGCTTCCAACCACAAGAACCACATTAATTTGAAGCTTGGCAGAGAGTGCAACAAGGCTCCAGGGAGCAGCTTCCCATAGGATTTAGAAAAATGGTGCAGGTCCCGAACACTTGGATGGCTCCTTCCTTCCCAGTAGGACATTGTGACAACTGCAGCTGAGGCACTTGTCATCTAGTGCCCAGGCCACCCTATGAGCCAAGAAGCCATTTCAGCACAGGGTTTGGCAACGTGCAATTGGTTCTCACTTTGATTTACGATTATCCGTGTAGAACTTCTACATGGGTATTCCACAAAACCCCATTCCCTTGCACGCTTTTCTGAGCAGAAAGGAGCAGTGAGGTTGAAGAGCAGCCAATGGGAACACCATTAAGAGCTGCATATTTAGCTAGACCTAGCACTCCATTTGCATGTACTGGTGCAGCCATGTATTATTAGGGAAGGGACCAGCGACTGCTTTCAAAGATGTCTTTGGAAACTGAGGATTAGCATTTGAAAATACATGCATTTTTAATGCATGGGAAAACCTTTGCGGCAGTGACTGTCTCTTAGCTAATAAAATGGGACCTAGGGATTTTGACTGTGGTTGATGTAATAATAGAAGTAAAATAGAACAAAACCAGCACCTCAGTTGGGGACAATGCCAAGTAAGTTATATTTGGAATGTCCAGACACAACAAAACAAACACATTATTTTAAGAATGAATAGTTATGAAATTTGTCTTCAACAAATGCAAACCAATTTACCTCATCTAGTAGCAAAAGAATCTAAGCAAGCATAAGATGCAGGGCTGCACAGAAATTGCAAACTCAGAATGCTATAGGTGAAGACAAAGATAGACCTTCTTCCCACTGCCTGTTTCTTCCTCCATCCTCCCCAGAAAGCAATCACAAGGAATGAAAAAGCCAAGGATTTAAGGACTTGTAAATCTGTTCCCTGGTGCTTGCAAGTGCAGAGTTCCTAAGGTTTTCTCTGCATCCCTGAAGGCTAAAATAAATTTAAAAAATTAATGAAAACAAATTCTTCACTGAAGACCCAGCTCCTGAACCTAACTAGTTTTGCCAGAATTGTCTAGAGCAAGAAGAGTCTTCAGAGACAGATACAGTGGTGCCTTAGATAACAAAAAAAAACCCCAATTATCTGTATCTACAAGAGTTGCTTTATTCCTCCTACATCCTGAGGAACCAATACTGACATCCCAGACCAGGCAGTTACCCCAAAGGTGCAGGAGAGAGGGGGAAGCTGGAAACCAAAATAAAAAAAGAAACTTTTAAGAAAAACTCCATGAATTTAATATGCATAGCTTGATCAGAGAAGAATCAAGTATGGTATGTCACATGCAGACACAATACAAGGGCTACAACCAACCAAAGTGTGAAAATATGAGGATGAGAACAACTTAGGGCAGTGAAAAAGGTAATGGAAGCTACTGGAAAAAAAAGGCAAAACATGGAGAAAGACTCCTAATAAAAACTGGCTATAACCTCCAGACACTCAAGGAATGATGACCATTTAGGGGTGGCAAATTGAAATATAAACACACTGAAAATTTATAGCATGACATAAGGCCTCCATGTGCTTAAAATCCCAAAAGCTCAAGCACATCTTGGAAATACAAATTTCCCGCACTCCAACAGCATCAGTTGCAACCCCCAATAGGTTTTTCCAAGAGGGCTGAGTTCATACTGCTCTGACAATAACAGCAGGGTGCTTTATAAGGAGTGGGTGACAGGCTTAACTACAGCAGCATGGCAAAGCATCCCTAATGCCTGGCCATCCGCTGCCTCCTCACTGTACAGTATTCAGCAATATTGCTTCACTTCCCGTCTCCCAAGCTACCGGCTCTGGAAGCTGGCGATTTCAAGCAGTGAGTATCAGCTAATTGTTGCTGCCTGCAACGTTCAGGGTGTTTTATGGGTCAGTTTGTCACACGCACACAATAAATGCTTTTAACAGAGCTGCTCGCGTTGGGGGGGTTATTTCTGCTCAACTGTGTAAGCATTGATTGTGTGGCCAGAATTAACCCCCTGCAGATCTTTACCCAGGAAAAGTTACGTCAATGGAAGAAGAGGGCTTATGTTATCCTTTCCCCAAAGCATGTATAATTCTCATTTTCACCAATTGCTTTAATGGGAAGGAAACTGGTCCATGAAATGGCTCTGCTGTTTAATTTTTGGTAGATTTAAGTATCAGATGAAAACAATGGTTTTCCACAAATTCGAGAATGATACGGCAGAAGTTTCCAGGGCTGATGAAAAAACTAGGGTTATGTCACCATGACTAACCTGGATATTCTCTCTTGAATACAGCTAGCCCCATGCAAATCTCACTGTCTTCCAACCTGCTAAGAATTATTCATTTTCAGTGGAAAAAAGTGAGAAAAATATTGGCATAAATCCAAAAGCAACAATACAAGAGATTTCTTAACATACAGTGTCTAACTACCCTACCGCAAAACACCTAATAGAGAGATCCAAGTTACCAAGACATTTTTCACATCTCTCACTGCTCTGCTTCACCCATCCCTCCATGCATGCTATGGTAAGATCAACTCATGAGTTCAAGTCCACAGCAAGTGGAGTCGAACTTATCTATTTCCAATTTCCCTCTCCAGGGCTTGATCAAGACCATTTCACACACCCCTTCCTCCTAGAGGGGGCACCACAAACAAAAAAACAAACACAAAAAAACCCCACACAACCCAATCCTTTGCTTAGCTTACAGGGACAAATTCCCTGCTGCCATGGTTACCACTCCAACTTCTCCTGTGGAACTAGAAATAAAAAAAAAAAAAATAAAAAAAAACTTCCCTGAGAACAGACGGCTATATGTTAGCTCTTCCTCCCTCCCCCTTCACTCATCATTGTTAACTACTAAATCAGCTACATCTGGCATATTTAATTTGGGCTAAATAAAATGTCACTAATTAAAAAGATGCCGAACAAGCAATCCATGACATTATAGAAACAGCTTAGTATTCAGCCTATTATGAACTGAATCAACCATTTTTTACCAAAAGCTGAGAAACAAAGGCAACTAAAGGGTCCTCTATACAATCTTACTCTCAACAGTCCTCCGAAGCTCTCCCTGATCATCTAAATATACTGAGGTTTCCAAGCACTAATTCCTGAAGCAGCAGTGGCTCAAAAGTGAAGTAGTTAGCTCATTATGGTTGGTATTATTTCGATGGAAGTCTGCAGCATTCATGCCAACTTTTAAAAAGAAGGTTACTTTGCTAAAGCTACAATGGGTAAGATCTTCAGCAGACATACACACAAGTTGCTTTTTAAAGGACCTGTGGCCGTGTAACTGACTGAACAGTAACAGCCTCTCCTCTCCTCTCTCATGTTCTCCTCAGTTTTCATCAGCCTGATTAGAAGTATCACACACTGCTCCGTCCTTCCTTTCATACAACTCCTCTCTTTATCCCATTCCTGAAGAGTAACACATCAGCTCTCCGCATCTCCTGCTGCAGGTCATAACACGGAGATGTGAGCGCTGCTTTGTACTGCCGACTGACACAGTGACCTATTCGAAAGCAGATCCTCTTACCTTGACATCAATACACCCTCCCCACCCAGTCATTCCCATCACACTAGACCAGGCTTTCTCCTTTACAGGTACATCATTATCAGTATTCCACTGCCACTTATCAAACAGATTTCAGTGCAAAGCTGCACTGAATCATATAAACCTCTTTTCACAGCCCTTAAATGTTTTCCGTCATCTTTTTTGCCAACTGGTAATCTTTCATTCTGTCCCTTATGACTAGTTGAATAAGCATTTGAGTGATGTTATTTTTAGTGCCTCAGAGGCTGAGGATTTCCCATGAGAACAGATCATCTTCTAAGTGCTCTGGTCCAGGTTCTCAGCATTTATAAATCAGACAACTGGTTCCTCTCTGTTTTTACTGATGATAGAACAGATATTTAGGTATACTTTGATTGCCATTGCTTAACTTCAGTACTATTCATGGTCAAATAAGAGTGAAACATTCAGCAAAAAAAATTCCCCCTAAAGTAAATTTTAATAGAATTCTTGCAAGATGTTCAAGTAGATTATGTTGATAGTGCTGGCACGTGTCAGGCAAGTAAAAACATACCTCTTGGAAACTAAGTAGTTATAAATGAATTAATAGTGAGCTTTATCCTCATAATTCCAAACTTCAGTTTTAAAGACATAACACAGAGATGGTCCACCCCTGTAACTCAAGTAGGGTCACCTAGAGCCTGTTTCCCCGGACAGCATCCAGATGCCTTCAAATATTTCCAGGATGGAGATTTCATGATTTCTCTTGGCTGTGACTGACAGCAGTCAGACACCCTCATAGTTAAAAGAGCATGATGCTCAGAGGGAACATCCTGCATTCCTGTTTGTGCCTGTTACCTCTGGTCCTGACACTGGGCACCACTGAAAACAGCCTGGCTCTGTCCTCTTTGCACTCTTCTTCAAGGTAATTATACACATTCATAAGATGCTCCTGAGCTTTCTCTTCTCCAAGCTGAGCTTCCCTGTTGTCCCAGACTTTCCTCATAGCAGAGATGCTCCCATCCCTTAATCATCTCTCTGGCCCTTTGCTGGATGCTCTCCAGTATGTCCATGTCTCTTTTGTACTGGGGAGCCCAGAACTGGAACCAGTACTTTACGCGTGGCCTCACCAGTGCTGAATAAACCTCCTGCTAGCAACGCTTTGCCTATGGCAGCCCAGATATCATCAGCCTTATTGGTGGCAAGGGCATATTGCCGGTTCATATTCAACTTGGGAGTCCACCAAGACTCCCTGGTCTTTTTCTGTCATGCTGTTTTCCACCTGGGTGGCCCCCAGCATGTACTAGTGCCTGAGGTTGTTCCTCTAAAGATGCAGGACTTTACACTTGCCCTTGTTGAACTTCGTGAGGTTTCTTGCAGCCCATTTCCCTAGCCTGTAATCTCTTATACAGATAGTGAAAAGTTATACAAACACCACAGTATTAACTAAAAGCATGAGAAAGATCTAATGACATTTGATCATTGTTTAGGAACTCTAAATGGGTCTTTCCCTAGGATCCTTCAGCAGTATTTTCCCAAGCCAGGCCACAGTGGTTCAAAGTTCACTTTAAGTTAGTGTTATGATCTGTTTGTTAAAGGCAGATGAACTTAAATGTGTAGGCACAAATTTGAGGTAGTGGCTGAAACCAAGTTACAATCATAAAAATGCTTCCTGATATAGAACTAGATAACATAATGCTAGAGATCTGATGCCAAAGCTTGCATGAAAGAAAATGCTACTTCTTCATTCAGCATCTGCTTCAGATTATTTTACATGGAAGTCACTGCTACTCTGAAGCTGTCAAGGCACAGTTAGCTTCCAATTAAGCTATCTTATCTCTGAAATTGATTGGAAGCAAAGCTTTCTCCTCCCTATAGACATCCCCCTAAAAGCAGGTAATCTGAGATAATTTCTAAATGTATTTATTCTGTGCTGTCCACCCAATTAAAGATCTTACGCAAATGCAATCAAGGAGCCTGAAAAGTTTATACAACAGTTTTCATGAGGATCCCATTAAAAATTTAAAATAATTACCCATATTAGAAAGACAATTGTATTCAATAGCTCAAATGCCTAGTTTCTTTGTTTGGAGTAGGCATATGAGTATGAAAAAGATCCCCAGGGGACAAGACCAAACACTGGGCAAATCTTTTCTTTAAGAGAATCAACACTCCCTAGAAACCAATTCTGCATGGTATTAAGTGGGAAATCTTTTAACAGTGGCCTTACTACCATAGATGATCATAGAAAAAACAACCATTTCAAGACTCAGGAAGGCAATGACAAGGGAGTTGACTCTGTATTTCTATGTGCTATAGATAACACTTAAGAGTAGTTACCTTCAAGCATGCTCCCTTTTTCCACTTTTCCCCCTCCCTAAAATATTGTCAAGAGGTTAAAGAAATCGTTATGCAAAGATACCAGTAACTTTATCTCTGTTCTGGCACAAATGAGAATTTTTTTCTTAAAGGAATTTGATGGCTCTGTATTTATATCATGGATCTTCTTTAAGAATGGTGCTGAGAAAAATCTAGGTCATTGAAACCTTCTTGAACTGAAACACAGAGAAACTGAAAGAGAATGTAAAGGCATTGGTGTCAGGTTTACTTTGCCTTTTCACAAGCTCATTTTTCTCCCCCCAGATTGACTGGAAAAAGATAGATCAACCTTTGGACATACTTCTTATTCTGAAGTTTCTATTTCCATGAGTGAGTAACTCCATTTCCTTTCAAAATAAAATGTTTTTTTAAATGCTGTGCACTTGGCTATCAGTCCCAGCTACAGAAGTACAACTTTAAGAAGCCTAGACTTAAAGGGCAAAAGTGCAATTTAGATCAACATATAATAGAAGACACGTAAACGTCTCATCTGAGGATCCTGGGCAACGTAGTAATTTAATAGTCCCTTCTAGACAAAACTTTAGTCAAATGTATTTGAATGTAAACAGGGTTCTTCCTTTCCTTCCCCACCCCAAACACTAGCCTGTGTTTGTTATGAATCTGAATACTAAGATCTGCTTCTTTTAGTCTATCTGCTTATTGCAGTCTTATATTTATGTAAACCAGTAACATACATTGAAATATCATTCTGTACATTTAAAATTTCAGTATCTAATTCTTCCATTCAATCACCATGTAGAATTTTGTAGGTTAAATACATAGTCGTACACATGAAAACTAATTTATTTTGAAGTGAAGTGTCCTTTGAAAACATATAGTATTAATAATTACAACTGGCAATAGTAATTAATATTAGCTATTAATTAATACTGCATTTCTAACTGTGACAAAATCTGCTAACTTCAGCAAATCTCACTAGTTATCACTCTTAATTGATTCACATAGCGGCAATTCTACACACAGGAAAAACTTTATTGCCTTTTCAAGCTTCAGAAGGTTGTGTCTTTGGATGGTGGCTGAGCATAAGGTTTCTTACTGGAGAAAAATCTATCTTGCCTTTTGTACAACGTAGAAGAGTGTCACAACATTTGTTTCTTCCACAACTCCTCCATCTTGCTGCACAAGATTGCACATGGCAAAAGTAAAAATTTTTGGCTAGCTGCAGAGTATTAACAAAAAATACTCAGTACTGAAACTATTTTCAGTTCAACTGCTGCTTATACACCCTTCAACATCGCAGACACTGATCAGACCCAAAGTGTAACTTGCAAGAAATAAGTGGTTTTGTGGGTTTGTTGCCAGAGTTTTGCAGGTTCTTCCTTCAGTGCACCCAGCTGTACAGAAAACAACCCAAGTTTGCTTGGCTCACATCAACTAAGGCTTTGCCAACCTATACACCCTATGAATTTCACTTTTTAAAGCATAATAAAGTAGCAAGTGCATGAACTTCCTTAGGCTATACCGTGAAAACTGTGTTTAAAGAGTAAGTGAAAAGGTATATACTTCTTCTAGTTGTGATATAACACACTTCCCTTCCATGGACAGTGCTGCATTAAGCCTAACATCCTAATCTTCTCTGTAAAGAACATTATTTTCCATATGTACAGATTGGATTAGATAAATTACCAGGTAGCTTCATTCTGGGGTTCAAGACTGAAACCACTTTGAGATGACAAATTAAGATTTCTTAGTTAACTAAAACATCCGAAATAGATCTTAATGACTTTGATTGTGTATTGCAAAGATAATCAATCAGGTGAAATGAAACCTCCTTCTTTCTTCAGAAACCGACTGAAGTTTGTTGCTCCTGGTTTTCTACACAAAACAAAACTGAGGGTAGCTTTCCCTAGCACAGAATCAGAAAGCAAATCAGAGGTAATTTACTTTCTGTAATGGTGGTCCAGTTCCACAGCCCTCTACCTTAGAAACTTCTGCTACTACTTTTCCTCATGGTCTTACTGGCTCTTAAAGAAGAGGTATTCCCCTCACCAAGATTCCCATTTGTTAAAAAAAAAAAAAAAAAAAAATTGGCATCACGATTATGTATCAAGTACCAATGGCTAAAAGTATCTGTCTGTGAAAGTCTGTATTCTCTCCTTAAATTGTATATATATTCCTCTATTGAAAATGGCCACCTCAGGTGTCTGAACACTACATACTGAGGTTAAAGCATGAAACAGACACGCAGAAGAGCACTGACTTCAATTTGCTCAACAAGAATGTGATTAGAAACTGAAAAATTTTCATCACAAGCCCCTAGCAGATGATAGAAAAAAAGTCAGCCCTGGAGCTGCCAGCATCTCTCCAGATAAACAAACTCTTCCAGGAATAACAGAGGAGGAGGTCGGCCATTCAGACAAAAGGTAAACAAACATTTCCCACTTAGAAACAAGGCCCGACTTGGTCCTAATAAAACAGCTTGGTAACTTAAGGGGAAAAAAGGATCTTCATCCTCATAGATCACTACCTAGTTTAAGGTGTGGTTTCCATTTCCAAACTACACAGAGTTGATAGTAATTTCAGCTGTCACCAGCTACCTCAGTCAAAGCACATCTAGTCTTCAGTAGTCATTCAGGTTCCTAGAGTGGTCAATGGAAAGAGGAAGAGGGACTCTGCAATTTATCATCTTTTATAGCTTTGTACCATAAGACAACGTGAATGCACTTCAAAGGTACTTCCCTATCTCACCATTAACTGCAGATACCCAAACAAGCAACCCAAATAGGAAGTGAGAAGGAACAGAGCACACACAGAGGTCCCTTGGTCAGACATGAGGCTCTTCAAGCAAAATGTGGAATGCAAAACGTTCCCAAAATAGCACTTGCTGTTAAGTTGTCTTTAACAGGAAGCAAGCAGCTACCTGAAAAGGTCTATGAACAGAAGGAGAGTAAAAGGCTGGGACTATCATGTCTCATCTGACAGCAGGGATCTGACAACCTAAGGGTGATTAAACCCAACACTCTTCCAGAGCTTAGAAGAGACTTATGCACTGAGTTCAAGCCAACTGCTGATATGAATATTCACGATACAAAGTTGGACACAAAAAGGTGAAGATTACCTTCAGCAAGAAATCTCAGTATCTTCCTCTGAAGTCAAAGATTTCAATCTCCACTTTTTGCAAGCTGAGATTCAAGAAAGGGCTCTCTATAGGTAGGCAAAACAACTACGTGGATATGTTCATTAGTCTACATGCCACTTTCCAGCAGCAAAAAACCCACCACTGCACAGCAAATAATATGAAAACATGGCCATTCCTACTACTTGTCAGCTGAAGGTAAAGACCTCCAAGTTTGTCTTACAATAATGAACACCTTTTATAATTCAATATGCAACCAATAATTAATATAGGTATTTAAGTCCAGATACTGGTAGTTCAGCTACAGCATGCAAAACTAATTAGCAACCATTTTATGCAAAGACAAATATATCCTTCAAAAATACTTTATTGTGAATGTGGTGAAAAAGCAGAATTGCTCAGTATAAAGAAATACCCTGCAACAACCTTTTAAAAGATTTGTTAAGTCACTGAAGGAAAACTGCCTTGCAAAAGTTTTGCAGCAAGAGAATTGGTTTTGTACAAAAGTAATGGAAGAAGTCCTTCCATATCAGTGTCAGAGTTCTGCAAGTCTGAGCCAAGCACTCTGAGCTACTGTCAACTCAGACTTTAAGTACCTTCTCTTCAAATATTTCTAATGTATTTTTTAAACTCGGTGAGACCTTACAGGTTTGAAATTTTAGGTAAATAGTCACATAATTTAAGAGAAAAAAAATACTTTCTACTTCCCTGCATTTTCAGATTTTAAAATAGAGTAATGAGGAAAATCAACTAATTCCCCTGCAATCCATCAGTCCTCATATCCAGATATTGGTTCTTAGTTCCACCTAATATGTTCAGAAAAGACATAGCTGTACTAGAAATGAACTTATTATGCAGAAAGCAGAGACTGCTGCAAACTCAAAGAATGCAGTCATTGTGTATCATGTTTACTATCATGTGAATCATGACACTATGCAAAATTTTTTGTACTATTTTTGCTGGAATTTTATTAGGGTCTCCCCTTTTTTAATGGCTACTATTTGAATGTAGGGCTATTGGCACTTCAAAGACTCTGGCTTAGGGGAAAACCAAGACCTTCGCATGCACACCATCCTTAAGCAAATTGATAGACAAGGTAAACACCACGGCTTTTACAGCTGCATGTTGGAGAAGGCTTGAGAAAGAGGCAAAGCAGAGAAACTGATGTGAGCATGTTTACAGTGCTGTAAAATTGATTTCACCATCTTCAGAACTACTATATTATTTATTTATTTAAGAGATAAAAGTAACATATAGAAAGCCTATGAAGTTCATTCAGCTCTTTCATTTTAATGGTTATACGTCAACACAGCAGTCTTTCACCTTGGACCTGTTTGGACATCTGTTCGATGGATGAACTGCTAGAGATACTCAAAGCCAGCATCTGCTGCACAGGCAATTTCCCTACTCACTGAAAGACTCTATCATGCCCTGTCTCACTTCTTGCAGAATTTCCTGTTATAACTTAAATCCTAAAGGTTTCTCCTAGACAAAAAGCCATCTCTGAAGATTGCCTAAGTGCTATTCCACGGACATAAAGAGGGCAAGCCATAATGAAGCCTTACAGACACAGCAGGTAGTGCAACCTTGGGCAGAGCACGAACTTAATTTCTTGTTAGCCAGATTGGCTTGAAGTTCCTCTGTGTTACTTGAAGTGTTGCAATTAAGTACTGCTCTAAGCTATGCTAATTAGGCTGTAAGTAAATGCTCATTTGTAACTTGCATGCAGTGTAACGCAGAACTGAATGTTCGCTGGTAGCAAAGGGAAATTACACTGAAGGTACATTTGCACAAATATAGCTGGCAGCCTCCTGATTTTCCCCTTCTTATTAATATCCTAGAAAATATTGAGAAATGTGTCATACTGTACAAATTGTTAGAAACAGACATTCTTTATCCCTGGAATTGAATGTGGTGCTCTTCTGCCTCCCCAGCTGACAAGCACTTCACTTCGCTTCGAATGACAGCCTCTCTCTGCAGAAGATGAAAGACCTGGGATTTAGACTACCTTTTTCATCTGTGCAGACATTAAAAAAAAAAACCAAACCTCCCCAAAAAAACCCCAACAACCCAATGCCAAAAAAATAACCACAATCCCCAACAGACTAGGATGCAAATCATGATAGACAAGTATATATATGATATAACATCTTTTCTTATCAAAGAAAAACAGTAAGCATAACCCAAAACTTTCAGCTAAAATATTGGCTGGATCTACATTCAGGAGTAAAACCCAGCCTTGGCATCTCTCATGAAGATGAAAAAAGAGGTTCTCAAATATATTTAGGACCTTTTAAATGCTGCAAATGGAATAACATTAGCTTCAAGCACAGCAGGGACATTTTTCAGCAACACATTATTTGAGGCTATCTGTTAGAGGGTGCTCATTTGACAAGGCTGTAACACAAGCAAGCCTCAGCCTCATTTGGATGAGCTTTACACAGCTTTGCCAAGCTAGTTTGTTAAAGAAAAAAGTTCAAAGGTTAGCCAGGGAAAAAATACATAGAACAAATCAGCGTATAACACAGAAAAATACTTGGAGAATATAAAATACATGGTTTATTTGCATGACTAGATGTTGCTATTCCTGTAACATTAGCTTTTTTTCCTTTGCCTCATGAAGGGGAGGGTGACTTTTATATATTTAAAGTCTATTTCTTTTAAAGCTGTTCCATAAATCCATTACAAGGTGTGTGACAGTATTGTAAGTAATCTTTTGATCTTCTCATACATACGGTCATATATATATCTATATATATATCTATATATATATCTATATATATATATATCTACACACACTTCAAACATCTAAATTTAACACTGGTCTGGAATTTGGGAGAACTTAGTAAAACGCATTCATAAACTGAAGCACAACAGGTATTTTTCAATGCTAAAACTGTGCACCTGATATCTGATGCTTATCAAAAATCCCAGCTATAGCTTGCTTAACATAACTGAGCACTTGGTGAACGGGAATTGCTCAAAACATCTGTAAAGCTATTTATAACATCTAGAAATACTGTGGTTGGCTTGCTTTCAGTGGATTTTATTAAGCATCAGGGAAAGTAAGTGTGATCAGCAACCATATGACAAGCAAGTTACTTCAGAGTAATTAGCTGCTCTTAAAGTTTGCAGGCAAGGACATGCTAAAAAATGACTCACAGAAGCCCAGGGGCAAAGTGTCTGTAAAGTTAAATAAGTTACATCCAGGTGTTTTACTATCAGGACACTGATGTTTAGCTTAGAATTCTCCTTTTCATAATGTTTTGCACCTCATTCTTTTTTCACCATTTCTTTTTAAAGCAAAGTTTGTTCCTTATGAACGGCTTGTTCTTATTACCTATTCTGACAAGGATGGCAGGGAACTCTGCTTTTTAAAGGTGAATATAAAAGGTGAGAGGAAGATCACATGCAAGGTCACCACACGGAGAGGCAGCCAACCTTCCTCAGTGGCTGTCAGGCACGCACAGCAGTCCCAGCACTCAAAGCTGTTTCCTCACACTCATGCCCTCTGCGGCTCCTGAGAGCAACTCAGTGAGCCCAGTGCCTCCTGGAACAACATAGGACACTTGGAAAGCTCGAGGCCATGGGTAGGGATGCTGTTCCTAGATGTCTGGATGGACAGTGCGCACGGTAAACTCTGTGTGTGTGCAGGGTAGAATAGTGTCCTCATAGTATCTAAATAACCCCAAAAGACAGAGTAGTTCCTCACTCTGTCCAGAGAAGAGAGCTAGGCAGATGAAGGGTTGGCTGGCAAGATATGGTTGGTTTAAAGCAGCATCTGTTTAGTAAGAAAGCGAAGCAGCTTTTAAAGGTCTCTCCCACTTTCATCCCCTTCCCCCATAAAAACTTACAGAACAGTGCTTGCTTTGCTGCTAATGAGACTTCACTGGTAATATGTCTTCTGTGACAAAGTTGCTTTATCCACATTCCCCAGAAACATCCCAGGCTCAACATGGGATCTCGCATCCAAACCTCCTAGCTTATAATCAATCAATTTTGCTATTCATTTCTCCCTCAGCAATACCAGAAAAACCAAACACTCCAGGCATGAAGCACAATGAAGGTATTTCTAACTCTGTTGCTTCCTGAAATGCAGCAGGAGAAACCAGCTCCAGTAACCCTGGCAGCAGCAGGGTCTACCACTGGAGAGAATAAGCAATACTAATGCCAGAGAAACATGACATGTAGCTTTTATGAATGATGACTTGCCTTTTAACAAGTCCAGATTAAACTCACTTTTATGTAAGTTTTGTAAATGATTTTCAGATTACAGTGAAGCTGAAGCAAAGATTGAAGGTACTTACATTAATTAAACAAAATCACTTTTTAGTACAGTAATTCTGCACTCCCATTAGGAGAAAGAATAATATCATAAGAATTTGATAGCAATAGGAGACTATAAATCAAGAACACAGAGAATTGAAACTCATCCCACAATGATTTAATTAACTCAGCTGTATTTTTTTAATAGAAAAATGCTATTAAATTCCAACTAACATTCCCTTCTGTTTAGCAAATGGAACAAAATTGTATCTGCAAGCTTTGCAGCAATGCAAAAACATCCCATTGCCAAAACAATGAACTCCAAGTTCATTCTTCCCCGTGCGTCCACACACATACACCATCCAAGTGAAGATGGACATTTCAAACAGATTTTCACTTTCATTCTGGGCACAGATCACTGTCCAGGAAATTACAAGTCCAAAGAACTCTTTACCTGCTGTGAACGAATAGCATTACTTCTGATACTTACGAAACGACTGTGCTGATGGTTTGGAAATGAACAAAATAAATACTGGCTTTGCTTTCCATCCCTAGAAGTAGATGTCAGCAAGCAAGCAAACACTTAGGTGTCTTCCCAGTCCTGCACTACATACGTCCACAGCATCCACGAGGGGATCACTGGCAGCTCAGCCACAGGTGCCACCACAGCTCTGTAAGGGCTGCCACAACTCACTGCAGGAAGGACCTCGTGGTCAGCTCACCTACCAGTTGCTGCCAACAACATCATGCCACAAGGTCATGCAGAATACACAGCAGCAGTTCTAAATTATGAGTTGGTGCTTTCTTTCATCTGGGTAGCAGAGGTCCAAAAAGGTTTCTACTCAAAATGTCTAAAGTTGACCTGAACTCACACCTCGAGTCCAGACAGCACAGACATCAAGGAGAGCTGAGACTTAGCGTAACTATTCTTACTATGTTGAGTGACTTCTTAAAGGCTGTCAGCAGAAAGTTATGACATCTCAACCATTCATTTATGGTATAATTACAGTCACTCAATATAGTTCTGGGATTTTTTTTTTTATTCCCTACTGCACTTAGGTTTACACCAAACGCATTCCTGCCTGCCTCACAAGGCACAGAGGGAATTAGAATTCCTCTCATGTTATGTTTTCCCATTTTTCACCACACTCTCAGCCTGATAGCTTTTCAGTTCTGTCAATTCCTGATCAAAGCATAGAATAGCTAAGTTATATTCTCACTGTGCCATTAATAAAATATAGCAAGAATAATGTTGTGCAACAAGAATGCGCACAGGCACACATAACGGATGCACGCACAAAAATCTAGTGTGAACACACTAATGCAGTTACTGTGGCACATACTACAGACTTCTCAGCATTACTTCTGTGCAACAGCTTCTTAAAACAACTGCAAACGTGACTGTGTGGCTGCAGACTCAGTGGGGGTGCCAGCACATGTGGAGCAGGGCAGGTTTGGGTCAGGTCAGTCCCATCCTGCAGCATGTGCCAGACCTCCTTCGGATGGACAATGCATTCCCATGCGTGCTGCTGCTGGTCCTGACCATGTAACCCTCCTCCCAGCACACTCCTGCTGCCGCAGCATCGCTTCCGGGTAGGGAGCCAAAATGCTCCCGGGAGCTGGGCCAGGTTTATGTCATTAAAAACAAAAAAATCCCAACAAATAACATACTCTTGGGTTTGAGCGTGAGATGCCCTTAATATTTCCAGTAATTCAAGTTGGGACGGTAACTACTGTTCTGGCACTTTCCAAAAGCAGGAACAAAGAGACTAATTTCTTTCTATCACAAAGCTTCTTGCTGTAACAGGCGTGAGGAAGGAGGAACAGCAGCTTTGACTCTGTGCTGATCTCAGTCTCCAGCAGGCCACATGGGGCTCCAGCTGGAGAGCCTGCAGACCCACCTGGTGATCAGCACCAGTGGCACTGAGGACTGCCAGTCTCTAGCTTAGTCCAGCAGACTCGTTAGTCTTCAGTTACTCCTCACTTTCTTCTTCAGTAATGAGTACATGAGCCTTTCAGAACCAAGTGAGCTCACTCCCTACCCCAATTTCTTCAGGACTAAGAGGACGACGAGGAGTAATGCAATGTCTTCCTACACTACCCATCAAATTTAGCTTGTTTAATTCAGGAAAGTATTATTTCTCCAAATGAGAGAGCGGCACCCAGGGAAGTGCAAGGCCTGCTTTCATGGACTTATATCAGAGCCCTGCAGCAGAGGCCTGCTCTTTCCCAATTTTTTCCAAACACAATTGCAACTTACTTTAAAAAAGGCATCTGAGTTAAACATGCTGCAGAGCAATATATGTATGATTTATTTAACTAGCTTAAGAGCTTTGCTTTAAAGAAAGATTTGAGAGAAACACATGATGTGTCATCGCAAATACCCATGAAAACCCATATTTTAGAGTTAGGCCAAATGGAGTGCTTGGACCTGGACCTAAGGAAATGTCCTGATTACATCCTACTATAGATTTGGTTTATTTAGAGGAAGTAATAGCCTGTTGGCTCATTCTGATGTCAGCACTTATTTTCAAAATGTCTTCTTGTTAAAGATTATTCCACCACAAAATCTGCTGTCACACATGCAAAATCTAACAGTACATAACGCTTGCATTATACAGAAGTTTGTATTTTTATACAGCTTCTCTTTTGGAAATCAATATCCTTGTCTTCCAAAGAGCCAAAAAAAAGTTTTATGGGAAGAAAAATAAAAAAAATGTGCATCATAACATGCAATTAGAACAATTAAAACTAAGAAGTCTGTTTACAGAAGTTCCCCTGAAGGGCAACTAAATCTGGAAAAAAGAATGGCATTAATTCATACCCTTTTGTGAATTTAATTTGCTAGAAAAGAGTAAATAATTTTGGTACATCAAACTGCTTTTTGGAAGTTTGCCTGGGCTGTATAGAGGGGGGATGTGAGAAATTTGCCCTATTTTTACAGTTGAAAGCTTCATTGACTCACACAAGATACTTAAGCCTAATATCCTGTGGCACTGCAGTGACCTACATGTAATTATTGCATGCTTTTTCCAAAATATTTGTACACAACCAGAAATTATAACCTAAGTTACCAACTAGTTCTTAGTTTATACCAGCAACACAAAGATGGACTTCAGTTGGCGGTAACATAGCTGTCTGATGTTTTTAGCAATCTTTTGGACAAATGTTTGGTCTTGGCTTGGTGTAATTTTCTGGTTTCCATTTTTCTTAGACAAACATATTTATCCTGTTAAGTGAACAATGTTTTAAAAACTTTCAGCTGTCCCTTCTCCCAGCCCGCAACCACTGTCTCCCTCAGATGCGGGGTGACCTTTTGCTTGTAGGTGTGCATGAGCCGTACATACAAAGATGTGGGGAACAGGGAGATGAAGAAAAATATCAGTTGGTCTTGTAGTGTCGCATAGTGTCACCCAGAATATGTCCTTTCTGCTCCCACCTTTTCTTGTCCTTCCTAAGCATGGAAAGTGGGAGCGCTTGCATGCTCTCAAGAGGTCTGCTGAAGTTTTGGGCTCTGTGGGGAGGGGCAGATGGGTGATACTTGCAGGACAGAGAGGCGCATGATGAAGAGAGGAATGCTTGGGCATGCATTGATCAGGTAGCTTCTCTCCTGTCATCCTGTTTCTGTCCAAGCTCACAGACAACACTGCTCTCAACTTAAGAACTTAGTCATGCTTTCTCCAAACACAAGACATCTGCAGTGCCTCACTCATCCCACCACTACCTGAAGTAGCTACTGGCTCAATAGCACGTGTAGTTGGTACTTTTCATCCATGTACGCAGGTGCTTTCATCCAGCTGGTTGGCTACATTACTAAAACTTCAGCAGTGCCAATTTTTACAGACCCCTGTGCTGTTCACTATCAACAGGTCAACATCTAGCATTTTTCACCGCAAAACTTAGCTCACAGTGGCCTGTTTCCACCTGCAGACCTGTAATAAAGGATCCTAGTGCTGAACTCCAAAGAAGCATGTATCCCTTTAATTACAAGTAATTTCTTAATGTCTACCACCGGATGTGTTTAGTGACAAAACTGTATTAGTGAAGACACTGCCGCTGTGGAGGTTGTTCACTGGAGGATAGCCTTTGAAATGTAACCCAAAGATTCACAGTTATTTTTCTTTTAAGTCTTTTACTACTGAATTATGTGCCAGTTTCTCAACTTGTCTATATGTGCTCAAAAAAAATTATCTACAAGATCTTTAAATTTAAGGGTTTTTTTTCTAAAGCAGAGAAGATTATCCAGAGTTTAAATAAAAAAATCTAAATAAACCAAAACAAAGAAAAACCAAATCCAAATCTGGAATGATTTTGATAAACCTAACATTCCAGTTTTACCTCCTAGATTGTTTCTCCCATTAAATGACCATCCCATTTGTCTATGTGTGTTTTTAGTTTTGTGCTAATACAGAAGACCTGTTATTTCTCACTGTTCTCTGTCTTCTGGGGAGCAGCTGCAGTGTGCTGCTGCAGCCATCAGCTTTAAAAGCACTACTCACTGCCTGACTGGCAGCAGAGCCAGAGGTGGCATCTTGCTTCCTGCTGTGGTAAAATTAGTGCCATTACCCAAAAGATCTCATAAAAAATACTTTAAAAAAATGAAATTATACCTGATATGCACAATTTTTTGACTAAGATTAAAAAAATGCTTCATCATCATGAGATAACAAAAAAAAACAACTGCACCACAAAAAAGAAAGAAAGGGTTATTACAGTTATTTTTCACTGCTTTACTCCTTTTACCTTTCTTTGCTGAGCAAAGAAAGAGTATGAAACTAATGCAGAGCAGCGCAAAAAGCAATGCTGTAAACCACTTGTTAAAAAAAAGCAGTAGCAACTGCATGAAAAAAATAAGGTAAAGACTCAGAAGCAACAAGAAATTTATATCTCAGGCTCCAGCTACATGAATAAAATTTTGTATATAGGAAAAGACAATATCCATTTTTTCAGCTGAAAATATAATTCAAGCTTTGTGACCTGAAAGCTCCTTTTTCACTGTTTTGTTCACACATGCATCCTTTTCCTACAGGGAACAACATCCTGGGAAAAAGTTTTAGTAAAACTCGAACAGAACTGGCATTTCTTTATGCTCAAGGCTTGGCAATATGACATGAGACTCTTCTGTGTTTAACAAGACTGGATCTTTAAATTCCTCTTGGATAACCACCACTAGGTTTTATCACTGCAGAGCTGTATTTTACTATTATTAAAAAATAAGACTGAGGTGTTCCATGAGGAACAATACTAACAACACTGCATTTCTTATGAAGTTGTATCAGACATCCCAGCTTCCCAATGACCCCCCACTGGGTGGGTCAACATGACACGGTCAACAAACAAAATATCCACTCCTTTCTGAAACCCCCTAAATCTACACTAACTAACCTGTGTCCCTGTCAAGTGCCCTAGATAGGAGCTGACCAAAGGCAACACTTTCTCCATGCCATGAGTGTGTTGTGATGCCCTGTGTGATCAGAGCTGCAACACCGCTGGCCAGAACTGCTATTTGCTTATTTACCTGCAAACGCACAAAAGGAATCACTTTTCACTAACACCTCATATATCCCATGTATCCATGCTCCTTGCAATCTCCAATTTTAATCTTTGTTTATAATCTGCGAGAAGAGAACCTGAAATTAAGCATCTTGATATTTAACCTTGGTTTGCATTTATTATTGTATTTATATTTTTCTTAAAGCACAACTTATTTTCACTAACTTCCAGCTCTTAAAACATGCTGTTGCAGTCCTTTAACTAACTTTAACCTTAAAGCTCATCACTTATTTTGTTAACCAGTTGTCGTGGGTTTGTCTAGGGACAATTTTTTTACCACACCCCCCATAAATTGCTCTAAGGTGAGAGAAGGTTTATGCAGACAAAGAGATCTGATTGGGGAGAAAATAATATTAGGATTTATTA
>JAWMRA010000078.1:80908543-80920554 GCA_035584735.1 Pseudotriccus pelzelni
TTCATCTGCACCACAACCTTCTCTTCTGTTTTCTTAAAGATGTAATTGGCAAAGGCGTCACCTAAACTTCTGATTGGTTTTACTCCGGAAATTTACTTGGACAAATTACTTCCAATCCCCAAGGAGGGGGGACCTTTGCAAACCCACGACACCAATAGTTTATTTTGTATCCATGGATATTTATCTAAGTCACAGCATGTCCTAAAATAATTTATTCAAATTCCCAAACTTTATATTTTTTTAATGGGATGAAGTTGGAAAGATGTATAGCATTTTTTAAGTTACTGATTTTTTTACTCATGATGTTTAGCATACTCCGCGGAAGAGAACTAGAATTGGGTTAAAGTTATTTACAAGGAGGCTGATCAGACAGATCATTTTGTTATCCAACAACACTCCATGTTTAAAATTGAGGAACTCAAAGTAAGTTTCCTTCCTTCACAAAGAAACTGAACCTACTCTTTTTTATTTTTGTCCATCAGTACTTTAAAACCAGGGGGGTTTTCAGTTCTGTTCCTCTATCCCTTTATTAACGGGAGGGAAATAATTCATTAGAGAGGGAAAGAACCTTTTCTATTATTCCCTTACCCTAAGCCGGTGTTTCTCATCTGCTCCAATGAGTTGACAAGCTGAAATTAATGGTATATCTGCATCTAAAAAAGAAGTCTCTATTGTCTAACATGTTCTACCTCCTCAGCTTGTACTCTGAAAGCTTTTACCACTATGGATTGTCTTTGATTAAAAAATTCAGCTGCAAGGATATCTATCTACACAATTTAAACTCTTTCATTTCAGGCTTTCAAAACATTTGTCAAAATATTACATTTTAAAATTAGGTAGATTATTTTTTTAAAAAATTATAAAGTAAAATTTAGGAAAAAAATCTTTTATTCTTTATTCACAGCCATCTTCTTACATACATTAAAAGATTACTTTTTTTTTTTGATTACTTTTATATTTCTCTGCTGTTAAACCAGTAGTTTCTAAATTCCATCAAAAACTGACTCAGATCATTTAGGATTCCTTAAGACTTTACAAAGCACTGCTTAGGGTGCCTTGGTTAATTTGAATAAAACATATAGCTAAAATGCAAAGAATCCCTGAATCCAGGAAATATTTGGAGAGGTAAACACAGGTTCATTGGCAACTACAGTATATTTCAGAAAGACAGCTATGCTGCTGTCCTGTTGGCAAGTGCTAGGAGGCAAAATTGCCCCTGGTTTTGTCTCCCCAGAGTCAGATCAACACTGCCTTGGCAAAACAGCCTCTCTGCTTAGGTCTCTGACAGGGCCCTGTGCTAAATTCCCAAGAGGATGACTCAATTTTTCCCCAGTGCATTATTTGTATATTTGTCTATCTTGTATGTGTAAGAAATACAGTAAAACCAATGAGGATGCACTGTGTCTTTCAAGACAGCAGGCAACTGTTCATGGCAATGTAATGCAATACCGAACATGGGAGGGCAAATATTAGGGTCTACTGCTTTAGCTGAACTGTCCCCCCAAACCATTTATCTCTCAAAGCAGATGTAGGAGCTAATTACAAGCTAACTGGACAGTGACACAAAACTTCTTAATATTTTTGGGTACACAAGCACAGAACTATTGTAAGCCATTGTAAGAGTAACCCATCCTTTCATCGCCACACAAGCCAACACAGTTTACAATACAAAGATTTTTGAGCCCATCTTTAGTCTTTCAATGAGCTTGAGGAACAACACAAAACGAGATGACTGTTTCTCAGAGAGTGGAGCTGGACAGAGAAGAAAAACTGCAGTGTTGCTAAGGTTATTGCTCTGGACCACATGACAACTCAGTCTGTGCTATCTTCACTGCCAAGAGCCTAGAGAATGACTCCACCAGCTTTCCATGAGACATCACTCCCCTTAAATCCCATTACAAGGAGCTGTGCATAGTTACATACTTTAAGAACACTATTTTGCTTTTTAAGCAGCTTCATGAAAAATAGCAAAATAAAGCACCACCATGACTTTAAAGAATCTACCTGTTCAGTGTTTGTGTGGCACCTAGAACATGCAGTATAATATGCACAGATCCTTCTCCAACTCTAAGCTAATTAACTTAACTTCTGAATTAGTAAGTCTTTGTATTGAATAACAAAATCTGAAAGACATTAGGCATTACTGCTTCGTTCACAACATGCTTTTATCTGAAAGAGGCTTACATCATTTATACACTTCATTCTTACAAACCTTTTAGGAAAGGAAGCCTATTTGAAGATACTCTCTCGGCCAGTGCTGCCCTACTCACAGACAAAGTCTACAGGTGTTTTTACTTATCTTGAAGCTCTTTTCTGCCATCAAAATGAAGTAGTCCACTGCTGTTTTGCACGCAAATGGATGACCCAAAGCTTTGTCCCATACTCACATGCTTACTAGCAGGTTGACTCTGAGGTAAAGATCCAGGGGCCAGCACTGGAGAGCTTGCGGGGCTACAAAGTTCTGGGAAGGGATTTGGGATGGCTGGCAATGATGATGTTCTGAACTGCTGTTCTTCTTCTTGAAGACGCCTATAGACACAGAAGCACTAAGCATTAAGAGGAGCAAACTGGCATCAATAGACCTGGATCTCCTGTTCCACCATTTACGATTGACACTAAAGACAAGGTCAAAACCACCTTTTTCTAAGCAACTACTATACAGTTACAGCAACGGCTAGAGCTAAGAAGGTAACTACATGTGAAAAATGACCAGTTAGGCATTTATGCTTCTTTTGTTGCTTATCATTTGATTACTTGGGCAACTGAGGTAACTGTGAAAATAAAATAAACAGAAATATCTATCTGTACGCACTGTTGTAAGCACTAGTTTATAAGCTTAAGCTCTGTGTGCCAGAAAGTCAGTAAATAGCTTCCAAACCAATGTGAAAAAGGAGAATACAATGGCTGTCACTTGGAGCCAAATTTCACATGAATTTGAAAACAAATGTGTACCCCACTGTAAAGTTCTCTAAGCTGACACTGAAACAGTATTGTCACCTCTTCATAATACCAGATTCTATCTCCAAGCAACTCGGCATTTTTTTTGAGAAATGAAAAGGCAAAGACAGCTTCAGCAATAAGGTGCAATTACACACTCCCACCATATGCCAGTTGTACAGTTACCATTCAGGTAAGTTTGTACCTACCAAAATAAACCTCATGAGCCTACATAGGACCAACAAGAGCTTCAAGCTCCAGTTTATAATGCACCTGCACTGTCCACACCAACAAAAAGGAAAACTAAAGCCTACTAGAAAAGCTGTAAGACCTATTCATGACCATATAGATGGCTTTAGGTTTCCCTAATGCCAGGGCATCACCACTGAAGGTGCACTAGGTGACTGCACCGGTCTGCCCTTCAAGGCCTGAGCGAGGGCACCATCTAGTGGCAATCATGGAAGTTTCCAGAAATAGTCAACTAACTTCTCTATTTGAAAGACAAATCATTAAAAACTCAATTTGCTCTCATTTTCCCTCACGCTTCAGCAAGCACAGCCTCCCTAACAGAGCTGCCTAGGAGACAACTGCTGCATTTGCCCCTGGCAGTGTGTCCCACTCTGGGTGCACTCACTGTCTTGGACTGTACCATAACACGGGCTGATAAAATTTAATTACTATGAAATCTGCTCCACAGGTAACTCTGTCCTGCAATTTAGTTGCCTTGTGTTCCACAAACAAGCCTTGGACATCCAGAGGTTTGCCATAAATAGCAGGCTCTAACCATAACTATGACAACAACTGCTTGTCTACTTGCCAACAACTGCTTGACCTGCTTGATTTTCTTTTTTTTTTTTGCTGCTCCTCACGTGTGCAGCTCCTTATACCACAGGGTAAAAGGACAGTGTAAGATTTCTTCAGACCACTAGACATGGCATATCAGCAACTGTGCAATAGTGCACTGTATTGCAAGTTTTTGACTGACCTCCACTGTAAGAAGTGGAACCACAGACTCAACACGATTAGAAAGGTGTGGTTTCCTTGAAACGGGAGGTCTCTGTGCTGCACTCTGCTGTGTCTGTACTACTACCAGTGCATCATTTATTTCCTGACTGATACGCACATGAACCTGTGTTCTCAAGAGACCACAGTCAATCACTCTGTTCTGGCTGCAATGAAGATGCAGCCACCCACCCCCACCCCATGGGGGTATACATAAACTTGAAAAAAGTTTAGCCATTATTTTCCTTAATGATAAAACACACAGTGTTCTTGTGCGTACGGAAGTACAGATTTCAGAAAGGCAGAGAGTTCTCAAAATAGAGTTTCTAAGTTTTTAAATGCAAAAAATAGTTTAAATTAAGTGTTTTGACTGAGATATTTACAAAACATCAACAGTTATAGTACTCCAGAGAGTACACTTTCTAGTCCAGTCCTATTCAAGGTTAGGTATGAAATACTTGTAGAATTAATTGCATCATCAGCTGACTTGGTTGCATTACAGTTACTGCATACTACCCATTCAAATAAAAAAGCTGTCTGTCTTTAGTATAACCGTTCCTATAGGTAACACATCCATGTAAAGAACTAGAAGCAACCCTTATCACATCTGGGATTTTTCTTTTATTATATTATTACCTTTCACTTCTTTTAGAGAAGATCTTAACTAGAAGGATATAAATTTATTTACCTACTCATGGTGACAGGAGCTCCTTTCCTCCTGCTGCCTAAAAAGATTTTAAGAGCCTATACATCACCTATAGACTCTCTCATCACCATCAAGTTTTTTACTTGAAGTTTGAATTCCAGTCCTCATCCTTAGAACAGGGGGACAACTTTACCACTTCTTTTTTTTGGCAGTGATTCACGCAATACACTCAAGTGAGACAAAAGTGCTCTAGGAAGAACAATTAAATAACTAAGACATGCTCCTTCTTCGTTTGTCTTGGGCTGTTCAGGAAACCTCCACAAAGAGAGGCACTTCCTGTATATCAAAACTACCTGAACATAGTCTCATCTATCTACACAATCTCTTATGCTTAAGAACATGAATAAGCTGTCAGTAGCACCATACCTGAGAGAACAGGTATGGTTTTTAACAGTTTGGAAACATATCCAAGTATGGCTATAATTTCTGCCAACTGGTACCAATGGTACACTTCTAGACATCAGCTATTACAGCTACATCAAACTTTGATGAAAAAAAGGGTGATAATATGTGGAAATGATATGTCCTTCACCTACCTGGTACATTTTTCTATGCGAAAGTCCAGTCTAACGCTACTCGGTTCCTTACCGAAGCGGATCTCCTATTTTAAAGTGGAGTTCCTTTGAAACTACTTGGTGACAACTCAGCAAAAATGAGGCGAGTCACTTGTTCCTACCTGACTGCCATGATGCGCACTGGCTGAGACCGCTGCACCTTCTGCCTTGGAGACGTGGGCTGCAGTGTGCCAGGTCCCGAGGATGGCAGCTGGCTGCGGCTGAGCTGACCATTTTGAAGGAGCGGAGTGGTTTCCGACTGCATGCTGCATGCGGAATATAGACTTTCAAATGAGGAATTCATGTCATTTACCAAAGCTTCTAGGTCCACATCATCATCTGGAAGACAAAATAAAGGCAATATAATGCACCTGGAAGTCCCAGACAAAAGAAACATAGCAAGAGCAAAGACGAAGTTTTACTGAAACTGTCACATAATTTTATAGTTCTATTTTAACAATGCAAATTTTTATTGCAGGAATAATTTATTTATTTTAGGGCAGAAAACCACAGCTAGTAACAGCCAGCAATGAACATTTGTTTTGTCTTCCTTGGTGAAAAGATACTCACACAGAATGAAGTATTTCTATAATAGTATTTATATATATAAATATATATGTGTGTGTGGGTGTGTGGACACATAAGCAGAATTTGGTGGGATTTTTAATGACAATGCTAATGCAAAGCACCACTTCTCTTACTGATAAACTGACATACATTTCAAAAGTGTATCATTTACAAATATCTCAGTTCAGCTTGTCAATGTATCAAGTTCAGTTTGCCAGTATAATAAACACTTTGCAAGACCAAATAATTTAGAAGAAAAAAATGTAATACAGCGCTGCAGAATTCAATAGCTGGAAGACACACTCATTCCTCTGTTGCATGCATTGGAAAGCCATCATTATATCTTTTTTTAAAAAAACACCTGTATTTCTGCATATTTTTGTGATATGGTATTTTGAAGGGCACTCCAAGGACTTTCATATAAAATGATCTATCTGTATCCTTGCTCTTACAGTGTGATAGACTCCTACCTTAAAGAGCTCAACATAAATCAACAAGGGATGTGGTGTGGGTGGCTGGAGAAATACCAGTCCCTAAAAAGGACACCAACCTTTCCATGTACTCCACCTTACCTCACTGTAAATAAGTAACTTGTGCTCAATCATTCCTCCTTAACGATCATAATTACTCTGCAAGACAACAGAACTCTGTGAGCCCTTTGCACTAACCGCTCTCTGAACTCCTATTGCAGAGCACTGTAATTACTCCCCAGCCACAAGTTACGTCACCTCTATCAGGAGTTCAGCGGGCTGATGAACACACACATCAATATCTGCTTCTGGTTACAGCACAGCCACTGGCTGAACAGCTACTTCTGACCAAATAGAGCTTTATGCATCCAAAAATATGCCCTTATTTTCCAGCTGTATCAACTATCCTGGTAAAATATACCATTGCTGCCTGCAAACTTTCTATCTCACAAAACTTTTCACAACACGGATGGTAAGTAGAGAGAGGCAATGGAGCTAATAAATACTTGCACAGTGCTATGCAGCTAAAACATACCCTATTTTCTGGTATCTGTTCTTTTGTCATGTTTTCTAGGTAAATGAACCACCAGAAGCAGCTATTCAGCTTGCGACTAACTGTAGCAGTTTCTTTTAGATATCATAAATCATTTTAAACAAGTATTAAATTTCTTGAGGATATAATCTGAAACAGCACCACTGAATTTCTGTCCACCAGCAGCATGCCTTGATAACCATAATGGGATCTGAACGTGGCATTTACACAGCAATTGTTTGGGATGCTGACAACCCAAGTTCTCAGCATTGGATGAACAAAAGATCTGCTCAGAAATAAATACGTGCTGGTCCATGTCTCTACACCTGAGCTCTGTTTAGCGATTTGAAATACTATGTTCCTCACTGGAAGTCAGTAGGCTCTTTACTAAAGTAATAGCCACTTAGCCTTCATTGAAAATGTACTCAGAGGATTTCTAGGGTTTAATGTGTCAAAAGAAAACCAACAAAAAACCCCTCACATCACCCCAAAACTGGGTTTATTCCTTTCATTTCTTTATAGTCATTTCCCTCCATCTCTGTACTTAAAAGTTATTACACTATTACTAGGACTCACCTTCACTAGGCTACACCATCTTTTCTGTCTGTCAGCTAGTTCATGCATTTTAAACAATCTAAGCTTTGCTTTGCTTGGATAAAGTCTACAATAATTTGCCTGCTATTTTTAGCGATCTTGAGACAGAGATGTAATTTAAATTTCATTACTCCAGATTCTTGTCCTATTCGGAGAGGACATATTGAAAACACTTCTTTAGCAATCACAAGGTAACCACAGAAGCAGGAGTATAAAGAGGAAGAGGCCAAATTACAATGCTTTAGAATTTTATCACTGATCCAAAGTACCAGAAGACTGAGCTGTAGGGTATCAGATGGCTGTCCAGTAAAAGCTTTGGGGTTGGGTGTAGGAGACATAAAAGACAGACTCTGGCCGCAGAATCAGGGAGTATATATTACAGCAACCAACAGCAATTGTTTGGCAGGGTGAAAAGCAGAAAGGGAAGAAAATCAAGGTGTACATTCAATGGAAGTCCTATGGCTTGGTCCACAAGGGCGCTAATTTATTAACAATTTAGACAAAGCTATTAGCGTGCAAGATCGTTAAGTTTTCAAGTAATTTTAACATGGAAGGAGTGACTAAGAGTCATCTCAAGCTATCCCTGAATAATCAAATAGTTACAAAAGTGCCCTATGTAGCCTAATATACATAAAATGAGGCACTTCATGCAAAATACTAAGCAAACCAACTACATAGATTAAAGAATCGAATTACCATTAGCAGGCTTTTAAGTATATCAATTACACACCTAAATTCAATTTCCAACAGGACAAGCACTGACAAGGTACATATAGAGTTCTCCTAATAATATGTTGTACTAAAGTCCAGAATCTGGTTTCACTCCTCTGTCAACTCCTTTTCTCTGTGGGTGCATCACTGCTAATAATAGCCCTCAGTCTTGCTATAGAACTTTTGCAGGAGCAGAGATCCTTAAGCTTTTTAAAGACAAAACCTGCAATCTTGAATTTCATACAGTTTCATCTCCATACAATGGCATTTACTACTAAATACCATTGCGTTTTGAAAAGATTTCAGCATTATGCAATAGGAAACCTCACTGCTTTAGCCTGCACCTCGGAAGTGCCAGCAGATGTCTCAGCCTGCCAAGTAATCCAGTATGTTACTTGTGATGGTTCTCTACAGAGCTTAACTAAATAAAAATGAAATATGCCATCCATGGGATTTTTAGCTACTTTAACTATCTGCAGGTATGCTGTTTAGAAGGGTGTTTCATACATAGTGCAATCCTTCAAAGTGTCTTTCTCTACCAACCAGTGAGCCTCCAGCAAGAGAACTCTACGCGGGGAAAAAAAAAAAAAAGCAGCTGACAAAACTGACTTTGAGGAGGCTTGCTAGTTAACAGCAAAATTTGTAAATCACAGGGCTTTGAGCCAGCATGGCACCACACTGGTCCTCTAAGTGTGTGCACGCAAATTCTGTGACTGACCTGGAAGGATCTATCAAGCAGAGTAGCAGGTAGCTGAGGAAGCTCTAGATTTCCAGCTATCTTGCAGACATGCATTTCCAGGGCTACAAAAGGATATTTTCCTTAATCTGTCCTGAATTCTGCCATAAGATCAATGAGTATGAAAGTGGATATTCAAGGGCTACTTTTTTGCTTCAACTGAACAATGTAGATGCTACCTTATCACTTCCACGCACAAACATGCAAACAGCTTTTGAATATAATTTTTACAATGGAAATCACTTGCAAAACCTAGCTCTGACATATTTTTCATGGGGACAGGGTACTGGCAGTCTCATAGACTCGTCTGTGAGCAACGTGCTTTCCCAAACTAGAACCAAAGTGCATACACTGACAGCTGCCTGAACTTCATCTTGTTTCTTTGCCTGCTACTTGTTAAACTTTGGCTTTGTTCAGAAACCCGCTCGCTGGGTGTTGCAAGTAATATTTTTGGTAAAGTAAATCATGATTTCAATTACAAGAATAAAATCTGAAAGTTCAGTTCAAGGAAAAAAGGAAACTTTGTTACAAAACTTCTACTGAGATATTGAGATAAGCTATCATCTTCCACTAAAACACAGCATTTTGAATACTTCTTGAACATTTTCAAGTGCACCATTGGAGGGATGATAACCCCTAAATTAGGCCTGAGCAAACTTTAATCTGTGCTTAACCATGTCCCACTTGTCTTTCTCCTTCTAGTCCTTCTCTATCCCCTAGATCCTCATTTATATACTTATTTTGGTAGTTGTTGGCCTTGACATGTTAAGCTCAGCTAACAAGACTAAGCAGGATCCCACTTATTCTGAAGCGACATAAAGCTGAAATGATCCCTGCTCATCTTCATCTGTGCCAGTCTCCCAAAGAAAGAAGGTATTTCCATGGCTGTCAAGGGGCTCATTGCATTGCAGAAATTTACTGGGGAAAAAAAAAAAAAGATGAACATGGAAAGAATCCTGGCTTTTGACTACAGATCAGGATGCATTTCATGTCTCTCAGTGGCAGGTCAGCAAATACCCTCCTCTTTTACGTATGGTCTACAGTTCATAGGAAATACTATGAAAAACATCACAGGACTTAAGTGAGCTGTGATTTAAGAGGCTTGTAAAAAACTTTTATTTTAAAAAATAAGTAATTTCTTTCTCATTTGCATAATTTTTTAATGAAATCATCCAGCATTATCCCTCGTACCAGTTTACAAAGAAGACTGATGCAAGAGCTACTACGAATTGAGTAGAAGATTTATAAAAAGGCTATACCACTTTTCTGCTACCATAAAATTAAGTCTGGTGCTATATGAAGCCTAACAGCATGTAAGTAAACAACTGTCTGATATAGTAGTGCAGCTGTTGATTGATGACCCCGTCCTATTTGACAACCTAACTCCGGCAATCAGTTCCCCAAAATGAGTTTCAGTGCAGCATATTCAAGATCCATCTTGACAAAGTAAAGAAACTAATGTATAAAACTACTATAAGATTTCATTAGGTTTAGCTCAGTAGAGGATGGTATCAAAGTGGTTAGCGGGCCTTCCTGCACACATAAATTAGGAGACAGATGGAAACAATGAAAGAAAAAGAACAAGTTGTAGATATCCTAGATATCTTGCATTGATGATGCATTGAAACACTATGTAAATTATAGGTGATATAGGGAAAATATATTTACATTAAAATGAACAGAAGGACTTAACCAGAATTTGCAAGGGGGGCAAAAAAACCTCGTGATATCCACCTCAACATTCTGTTTCAAATCCTCTAAAACCACATATAACTTATTCTGATTCATATTGGTGATGCAAGTATGTTTTGCAAGGATGCTGATATTGCGGAAATCTCCTGCTTTACAATAAAAAATGCAAGTAACAATTACCACAGTAACATATGTATACAAATTCCTTTTCAAAGGCAACCCCTTATTAAGGGGATCCCTTGCACAAGGGAACTGCAGTATGTCCCTCCAGTGCTGCATCCAACCAGTTTTGATAGGATTTTTCAGAAATCTCAATCATTAAAACTTTTTGAAAGTATACTATTGCTGACAACACACAGTCGTAATGATGCAAAAAGAAGTCCATTCTGGGTAACACTCATACTCCTCTGTTACTTTTTCCCTCTGAGCATGTAACTACATTTCCTATGTTCACACAAATGTCTCACATCCCTCCACAGTCTGATTCCAGATTCCACTAATGCTACAGGTACCAGCTGACCATTCTGATGTGCAATTCTTGTACAATTGCTACCTACAGCCCCACCACAGATGCATGTATTTAGCACTTGGCAGCTTGTACACCTCTGAGAGATGCATGCAACAGAAGGTGGATGATAATAAGCAGATCTCTTACAATTTTTTAAAAACCCCACAGTGACCTCTACAGCAATGCTACAGCTGAATGACACCCTCTGTTCCCAATATCAGCTCCAATTCTATGCAATCTCTCCCTTCCTAATTTCCTGAAAATTCCACTCAGATGGATAGTTTTGCACGAGAAACAAAAAGACAATATAAAAAATATTTGCAAACCCTATGCTCTCACACTGTTCTCCAGGTTGGAGAATGCTGTCAAATCCAATTATAAAAATATCAAGACTGCCTTGGTTAAACATTAAAAGCTTAAAGGTTTGTTGTTCATTTCAAGTGAAACCAGAAGACACAAACACAACTTTGTGTTCTAGAGGCATCACCAACTCCAGAGTGGTCAGTCTGAATTAAAAATTACAAGCCTGAACCCCAAAACTTTATGCACCCTGTAAGTCTCCTTATGGATTCTGCACTGACAACTCCTTTCCTTTATTACATTCTAATGCTCTTTAGCTTAAGTGAAATCCTCTACTTTGTACTGTAACTATGGTTGCTGGCCTAGAAAATGCCACATCAGTGCATGTGCAGCTTCCAAAATGCTAAATGGACCATGACATGGAGAGAAGGGCAAGAAACAGAGATGTTGGTTGGTAAAAGAGCATGAAATTGAGATAGGCATCTGTGCTCTTTGAGCACACTGAAACACCACACAGAGAAACACCACACAAAGAAATCAACAGCGAACTTGTATCTGCTCCACTATCCTCTTGGTCATTTTTAAATGCACATGCATCTATTTCCATTTCTGCCAGTAAGGCTGTGTGTGGCAATGGATATACCATATTTAGGATGGAAAAAGTCCTGTCAAAGATGGACTGGTGAAGGAAAGGAAGAAAAC
>JAWMRA010000078.1:80920654-80976327 GCA_035584735.1 Pseudotriccus pelzelni
TCCCTCTGAACCCTATATAACCCTGTAACCCTAACAATAAACTCTCTTTCGCTCGTCTCCCTCTCCTGTGGTCTGTGCAGCTCACTGTGGGCTCCCAGGATCACATGGCGGGGGGGCAGTGGGAGAACACTTTCCCCCCTCCAATTTAACTGCTGCAGCTGTGATGGCTAACACCAAATGTATGTACATTAATTTGAACTGGAGAGAATTCCCTTTATAGATACGTCTTTTCTACAGATGCATGGTCGGACTCCAGATATGTTCTTAAAACCTGACAGACTTCTTGAAATAGAAGACAAACTAAATTGAACAAAATTAATGTTGCTAGGTAACAACTATAGGAATAAGCTACATATGAAAGGTGCTGGTAAAAAAAAGTCAGTGTCAACAAGTAACAGGAGCAACTGGCTATAGGTGCCCTACAGCAGGAAGGAATGAAGCTGTGCCCTTAGACTAATGCATAAAATGAGTTTCAGGAATTCTGATGGAAAAAAAAAATGGACGGTTAGAAAATGGAAAATTCAGTTTTTGTCCAGGCCACACATCTTACACTTGACATCATAAAAAGTAAATGATGAAAGCTAGGAATTTGTGGGGAGGGGGGTGGATAAGGAGGGCTTATTTGTTTAATTCCAGAGACAAATTAAGGTAAGGCATCTCTGTGATGGAGATTTTAATGGTTTTGTCTTTAATGAAGCTGCAGTTATTCACAGACAGCATTCAGAAGCAACTCCCAGTGTGCATGATCCCATTTCTAACCCAAGAATTGTGGAGTCACATTGGTCCTTCTGTGGAGTGGATGGGTGTTGCCTCGACAGATGTAGATGTAGATGGCTACACCCATCCGCTACCACCACTACCAGTGCTGAATACTTGTTTTACTCTAAGGTACTCACAAGTGTTGAAGCACTAATGGCATCACTGTGAGAGAGGGGTTTGAAATCCAAGGAAAACATCTAAACTACCTAGTATTCTGATTATGCATATTGCAACTATAAGATATAGGATTAAAATATTTAAGTCATGGCCACTCTCTTTTCCAGACACACACAAACCCTTTTAAAGCAGAACTGAGACTTAAACTTCGAGATACTCATTTTCTTATAGGAAATTTGCAGCTTTAAAAACCAAAACCAAACATCAACACCAACAATAAAACCCCCCATCCTACCAGCACAACTAAACCAACCAACAAACAAACAAAAAAAACCAAAGTAGGAAGAAAGCATACCTTCCTAAAAAAATCATCAGGTCAAAGTTTGAACCCAAAGCCAAACATGTCACCAGCTGATCCTATGTGACTGCACGAACAGTGGAACCGCCCATCTCCTGCTGGGTGAGCACTCCACACCCCTGTGTAATTATCACTGATGACAAATGACAGCAATCACAAGCAGCTGATGGCCTTTCAAAACCCTCTTTTCAGGCCAATGCCTGCACAACCACTACTGCACAGTAAACACATCACTTAAAGCAGAATATCAGATTAAGTAGACCTCTGGGAAATTGTCATTCTTGAGTTGATTACAAAATCCAGTAAAGAGATTAATTTTCAAGAAACTGGTAACATCTGCAGCTTTCTTCCACGAAGTTCAGTGGTTCCCATGTATCGTTTTCTCATGACACTTTTAGTTCATAAATTTAAGAAAAAGGCTGAAAAAGACCTTAAAAAGAAAGCCTTTATTTTTTTGTGTTCATCAACACAGGGGAAAACTCAAAATAGCCTCAGTTACCCAGAAGATAGAAAATAACATCAAGGATAGAAGCAGCACCATAGTGGGCAGAATGGTATATTCTTTCAAAGGCCAAACCTGGGGTTGGAGTAGACTAATCCTCAAAAAACCCAAGGACTGAGTGGTTACATCGGTGAAGGACACGATACATCACATGGTGTGCAGGCCAGATGGATTTTCCTGGTCCAAAAAGAGTTATGAGCAGAGGGAAACCTAAAGCTTAAATTATAGATGTATGAGGAATAGTCATGAATCTATAGCCTTAATTATTGTGGCCCTTTCTTAACTCAGGATGAAAAACACAAAGGACAGCGAACATGGGGGAATGCATGAGACACAGACAAACAGACAGACTGACTGACATAGGCATTCTCTATTCAAGTCTTACCTTCCTGGTAAGGCTAACTGGATGCTTCAGTCTTGGTGCATTACCTCAATAGCAAAACTGAGAAAGCAAGCCCTGCCAACGCATCCCACAATGATGATTATAGAAAGACTGTCCCTTATCCTTCAAGAAAACATGGTTGGGCAATAGCTGGGCAGCAGATGGGCTCCTAGCCTGTGCAGCCCATAAAAAAAACCACCAACAAACAAACAAACAAAAACAAACAAAAAAGAAAATTCACTGAACCTTTTCAGAAGACATGCAAAACCGTGTTAGCCCACTGAGCCATTAAGATACTTACAAGTCAGAACCCAGGAAGCACAACCTTGGGTAGCAATGAAAAGGAACTGAAATACTGTCTGCTGACCACATGGTAAATGCTTGGCAGACTGCATATTATATTAGACAGCCATATTTATAAGAAGATATCCCGTATCAGTAAGAACTGCAATTTGACATAGTAAAGGTCAGGTTTAATTCCATTTTAATTAAGATGACATACTTCTACATAAAAGAAACAGAATAGAAAGCTTTAAAATACTATGTGTTTCACTTATGCTTACGTGAATAAAAATTATTACTTTTCCCAATTTATTCTACCATTTCCTATATATACATTTCTACTCATAATGCTTCTCTGAAGTTTTACTTGGATAGTTTATTCTTATCACCCTTGTCAGAGAAAAAAAATAAAAAATGAGAGTGCAATCCAAATATAGACAAATAAACAACGTTACTACTCAAGTCACAGTTCAAAAAGGAGTTAAAAATTCACACAGATGAGAAGAGTTACCACGTGTCTTACAAATTTAAAGCTATTGAAGGCAAAGTTAAAAACAGTCAAAGCATCTACTGCTTTCCTTCAGGGAACGTGTGTTCTCCCTGCCTGATTAAACACCATAATACCCAGCTGAGTAATCCCAGTTGAACAATCCTTACAAATCAATATAAGTACCACTGCACGGATTAGTCCCTCCCATTCTGCCAAGAAAGTCCAAGCTTTATCCCTGCTCCGGGAAACATAGTGCGTAACTTCCTAATGTGCTGCTGGGACGCTCCAGCCAATGCCAGTAATGCGTGCCTGCTCTAGCACCAGTGCTGGCGGCTGCTCAGCAAGAGCATCACCCACCTGCCTGGGGAAGTCCCTGCCCTGGCAGCCAGCAACATCCAGGCTTCTTGCATCAGGCGTTTTATTTCACAGCCACTCCACAATTTAAATACAGCTTTCAAGTAAAAAGTGGTTAGATTAACCCAAAAAGTGCATTAGCATTTCTCTTCAGGAAGTGATGGGTCTGCAGAGCTGGTGCTGAAGCATTATTATTATTATTATTATTATTATCATCATTATTATTTGTTCTTGTTGTTGTTGCTATTAAATTAGGTGTGTCTCCCATCACTTGATACCCGAGCTAACCTTTACTCCTACCAAGTTGAAACCATGAGTTTTAAAATTTGCTTTGAACGGGTTTATTGCTGGCTTAGAAAGCATGTTTGAGGGTGTAATACAAGTTCCAAATGTTGCGCACAGCAATTAATGAATCAGCTATTCCTCCAAGTTAATTAAAGATTGCATTTTCAGCACATAATAGTTACCTAGCTGTGACCGATGGACTTGCAAAGCAGGCAACAGGAATATTTCATATTTAAGGTACCTCTTGTCAAAGTTGAGTTAACAGGAACAAAGTTATATGAAAAAAGTAAAATCCTTTAATGCCAGGGTAATTTTGGTTTCTTTATATCAGTAGCTTTAATAGTTTCTTATTAACTCCAATCATCACTTTAGTAAATTAGCTACAAGAGACTGAACTGGAGGAGGGTTGTTTGGTATTGCAACACTGCATCAAAAAAGCCTTCTCTAAGAGCCTGTTGAGGATTAAAACAAATTTACTTATAGAATATTAGAAATTGCCTCTGACTTGGGACTTCTAAACCTGGCACCTGACAAATAATGATGAGCATGCTTGCCTACCTTACCTCTGCTTCACAGATGAAGGCAGCTGCCATCAGGTGTCCTCTAATTGCCAGTGCAGCACCGATATAAGCTTTCTGTACATTTCTTTGCCCCACTAAAGGAACAGTGTTTTCGGGCTTGCATTTGATTTCATCTGCAGACAGATATGCGGTCCCTGAATTGGCTGTCTATTTTAGGCTCGCCCTTCAGGCAACCTGAGCAGTTATTTCCAAAAATCACACAGTCCTTTTGGCCACAGAATAAGGAGATCTCCCCTGGCCCCATCAGCAAAGGGTGGATAATTTGTGAGGAATTACTGCTGTAACACAGCACAAACCTCCACTGCGTGAGAAGGGAACACCACAGTCCTGCCGCACAGATCCCCAGATGGCAAAGCATATTGCTGCAGTCTCATCCCAAATGGCGGTGTGGAGCCACCACTGAAGGTGTCTGTACCGCACACCGCTGATGCGAAAAACAGTCATTTATAAAATCTCTGTGACACTTCCCTCTGCCATACTCTGACTCCAAGAACTCCTGCCAGCCAACATGGGTTTTTTTAAACACATAAAACCCCCAAAAAACCCTCATTCAAACCAAAACTACCAACAATAACCCTGAGACCAGCAGCAATACAAATGAACAAGTAATGTGAATTTACCATTTAAATCTTCATTGAAAATCAGCCTAAATTTATCTAGGCCTAAGAAAACCAGAAACATGCTAATGTTTCTTCTGAGCTCATCAAATTAAGTTTCCTTTTCTTTTAGCTACTCAAAGCCCAGACCTTTGTGATTTAGTATTCCACAGGCAAGCTGCACTGGCAAAAATCAGGCAGGATCAGGCTCACCCAGAGGCAAAAGCTGAAGGTGTGCTACACAGAAGACTCATCACATACTGGTGTGAATCAAAACCAACTTGTCCATTATGCCCATTTTCCTTCTGAGACTCATATGCCTGATTTTACAAGCTATGTGCATTCCCGGTTCAGGTATACAGCATGCCCTGTGATTTTGCCCGCTGCTCTTCTCCACCTAGTCAGTGTTCAGGGAGCCCAATTCCCTGTCTAGATTCACCTCCTTGCATGCCCATATAACAAGGCTGGAAGCAGGACACAAGATACTTTCCCCTGTCTGTCAACAGACCATGTGACAAGGATGTCACCGGCATGCTTGAAAGAGCTTGCAGGGCACTGATGTCCTGCACTGCGCTGTCTTAAGTCACCCTCACCACTCCTCTTAGGAATGATGCCCCAAAAACCTCTGGGTGCAGGGTCAGTGCTCACAAGGGGTGAGACAAGCTGCTCACCTGGCTCTGTTTCACATCTGAAATACAGGCCAGAAAAGCAGCGAAGACTGGCTTCCTCTGCCAAAAGCACGCCCACGTATTTACAGACCTAGAAAGCCTTAGACCTAGAAAGAGGTAATGCGTCAACAGGACAGAGCTTAAGGTAGGCCAAAAGTGTTGCTGTAAAGCCTTAAGGCTCTGAAGGACTTCGCTCGGTGGCTTTTTAACAGTGTCAGCAGCTCTAGGGTAGCCACTGTGGTAGTAATACCCATGGGTGTCCCAGCAGCAAGCTTTCCCAGCTTCAGTTCCCTGACTCAAAGATTCGTCAGTGATGCTACCTTAGCCTCGGAGGTGACTTTACTATATTCCATATTCACCCTCTGATAGGTATGTTTTTCTAACTAGTCTCTAAAACTCATTGTCACCTTCTGAAGAATATTTATAGTTATTCTTGAAGGAATGAAGTTACCTAACTGTAGTTGCTGGGCTCATCACCCACTTGTCTTCGAGTTGCAGACCTTGTAACTTAGAAACCTGGCACTTTTGCTTGCAGAGGGACTTGGAATATTTTACTATGCCTGAGCTCTCCAGGATTTTTGAATCACTTAAAGGCCAAACCGCAAAAACATACACAAAAAGAATAATTCTCTTTTGCTCTTGAACAGCAGCAAGCTCACAAATGAATTGCAAAGATAAACAAAAAAATTAGCAGCCCCAATAAGCGTTGTTTTATATATAAACTTATAAACATCCCAGCTTAGAAAATTTTAGGAGTGTATGTATACGGAAACTCGAGAGCAAGGTATGTCAATTAGGAGTGTTAACAAGATACAGCCAATGTAAGAGACGTCCCTGCGCAGTTACAAATCCTCTCAGACAGTGGTGCTGTAACATACCGTAACATCTCACTGCTTCTAACCTCGTCTTGTGCATGTCACAAATTGCCTGCAATCTTGATTTGGACAGAAAGACTTAAATATTGTTACTGCAATCCTAATACCATTAATGAAATTACATACTAATTGCTTTGGTCAGTAGCACCTTATACACTTTAATTACTTAAGCAGCTGCTTGCTGTTAAGAACTCCAAATTTAGCTACATCTCATGCTATATTTTGACAGGTTTTTTTTATTTAGCTGGTTTGCCCCATTTAACTCTGGCTTTTTTTAGCTGAAAATATAACTAGCTTGACAGAAGCTTGTCCTGTTTAATAGGCATAAAGAGACGTGGAAAAAGTAGCAAATTCAGACTGATCTTCCTCTTGAAGCTCCTTGGCTTTTAAGAAAAGTGCTGCAACCTTCTTCAACCTCAATGCAAGAATGTCAGCTGCCTTGAAAGGATGCATTTCTCAAGTATCCTCACATGACACAGCTTGCCACACTGAAGTGCTGTCATGAACTACTTGCAGCATAATGTTGACATAAAGGCAGAAACAAATACCGTACTGCTTATCACAGTCAGGTAAGTTGAAAGACAGTGATGACTGAGGCTTATTGTTACAATAAGCTGAACTGTGATAAAAGATTTTAGTGCAGAACTGACATCAAATTACAACAGAGTTGTTTTTCTATAGATTTTGCTTATTCTGTTAAGCTATGAAAGTTGAGGGGTTTTCTCCCCTCCTCTTACTATGTGATCTTAAACCAAATCCCAAGTTTGCTGTATCTGCTTTACAGACAAAGTAAGAAATCAGAGAAAAAGAGCTACAGAAATGTAACATTCCAGTTCATTTTAGGACAGTTTTAACATTGCAAGACTTTTTCAAAGCTATAGGCACCATAAATAATGCAACACTATGATATTAGCTTTTGCTATTTTACTCCTCTTTAAAAAATTCAAAAGCATTTTCTTTGGTATGACAACATATTTTCACTGATGTTCCTCAGTCTTTTCTTAGATGAACCTGAGGACACTCTGACTAGAAAAACAAACAAACAGGCACAGACTTTGTTTCCTTATTTGACAAATTTACAACTTAAAGCACAAGCCAAGTCGGATGCAGTATAACATCAGAATGTACAGTTACCTAAAAGTATTTTTAATCTTTAGGAGTAAAAAATAAATGAAGGTTCTTTCTGTTTTCTGATGTGTTTATGCACCTATACATACTTTAACCATAAAGAGAACAAAACAGCAAGCAGTCTGAGAGCAAGAAAGACCTGCACTAAGAGCTTCTGTACTACGTAAAGCACTAGAAACCATTTAAAATTTCCTCTATCCCCCACAGTCCTCCGAAGCGGACATCCCACATGGGCTTCCTTTCAACTTGTGGTGAACTAACTTCGAGCATTATCTTGCCGAAGAGTAACATTTCTTTCGTACTTCAATCAAACTGATTTCAGATTCTTACTGTCTTCCTCTTTCAGCACAGAAGGGTACCATTTCATTGAGAGCTTCTTATGTTCTTTTCTACACTATTAATGTCTCTAATGTCCAGTCTGTCAACAGCACCCCTCAATTCTGCCCTCATTAGGCAGTCTGTCTGTTGGCCTCTCCAAAACTGAGGATTCGCTAGAAGACTGTCTTCCCACATGTTGTCAATAAAATACATTTAGAAGTAATCTAGATGCCTGCATGAGACATGTCAAATATTTTGATCAAGGAATCATTACAAGTAAAAAACACAGTAAAGGGATTACAAACCTATACTGGTAAAAATAAATCCATAGAAGTTTTGAGGATAGATTAACCATTAAGTTTCTTCCAAGCCTATTTAAAAGCACCCATGGCACTAAAAATCTCTATTCCACCTCCCAGATTTGAAACCAAAACTTTGATAGCACAAAAGCATTTCTTCTCTGTCTGTTTTGTGTCAGATTTATTGGCAGGGGGCTGAGCCTTCCTCTGTGTTATAAGGCACAAAAATCAGGCTGGAGCTGAGACGCATACACTTTCAATGTTAACCTCTTGAATCCAGTGCCCTCACTTTGTATAGATCTGCACACTTGCCTGAAATACAAGGAAAGGTTGCACACAAACAGTTCAGTAGAAATGACTATAGATTTTTACTGTTTTTCCTTTTAAAATATCTGTATTTCTAGTTCAGTGTGTCTAAGAATGCTTTTATTGCTGCATTTCATTTCACTTGTCAAACCAGAATAAACTTCCTTCAGAGAAAGTGTTTTTTTGCTATTACAAGTGCATTAGGAAGTGTGCCAGCACAGCTGTACCACCAGACCCCTGGGAGATACCAGACCCTGGGGAATATAAATGGTCTGAGAACAGCCTACTTGAAAGGACATCCTTTTTCAGGGCAAAGTCATCAGCACGGAGATCACCAACTCTTCTTGCTCAAACACCCTCACTGTAAGAAAGGAGGCATTCACCCCAGCCAGGCCTTCAACAAATTTCTCTGATAGTCTCAATTTGCCTTGGAGCCAACAATCTGTCAGATTCATCTCTAAACTTGCTCTTCAGAAAGAGATCTCTCTGTTTTGTATTTCACCAGCTTAACACAGCAGGAGACATGTATCCTGGCCCAAACAGCTCCGCACTATTGCCATACCGAGGAAGGGTTGAGAGGTTTTTTTGTTTTGCTTTGTTTGGTCGTTTTCTTAAACAGAAGGTTTATAGAGATACACAATGGTGGAAAGATATTACCACAAACATAAATACTGTATTAGTAGACATCTCGGCTCCTACAGTAATGAAAACAAATTAGATCTCTTTCAGTAGTTTCATTTCAGCTACATACTAAAACCATCTTAAAGAAACTCCATGGCTTTTCACCATGCTTTATGCCTCAAGTGGTTTTTCCTTATCTCGTTATCCACATTTAATGCCTTTATTTTTTTGTTTTTAGTAAATGTTTCATTGTCAACTGGCAAGTCTGATCACTGTTCCAAACTTTAATTTCAACCCCCAGGTGCACAAAGAAAAAGCTACAGCTACTCTTCAGCTTAATTCACTGACCTCCTCCCCAGTGTGAGTCAAGAATTATGCAGCATCAATCAAAGCACATTTATGTACTTAGAAGCTGCATCATTTCTCACTACTTCCATATGAAACATGATATAAAAACAAGTCAATCTACAGAAAGGCTACTCACCACGTCAAAAAATACCCCGTGGTTTACCCTATGTATTAGAATACAATCTCACATATGTTCACATTTCAGTCTTGATTTCATCTCATTAGAACTGGCTCAATACCATGAACAAAGCAGCACTTCCTCTCAAAAACAGCATGCACGCTACTAAGCAGATCTCAACAACACATTTGACAGAAGTTTTGCAATAGCAATATCCTCATTTTGCTGATGGGGAAAATGTAGGTAGACATCTACAGTGATTTGTTTTGTTCTATGTAACAGTCAATTTGATGAACAAGTGCTTCTAACTCTTTGCTTTGCTTCCCACAGGCACAGGGGCCAACCCAAAAAAATATTTCCCAGCTTCTGCTCGGAGGGGGTTGTGAAGAGCTCATGGCTGCTTCGGTGTGCTCACATAAAGAAACATACACTTAGAAGTGTCCTGCAATGATTTCTGCAGTCTGGTTTCAAGAAAACCGCAGATGAGTCCCATTATTCTGAGCAGCTTATACATGCCTGAGCTACAGATGGTTAACACAAGGGACCCAAGTCTGCTGCTGCCACCATTAACTGCTAGAGTTTGCAACCACTCGTTCGCATACATGCGCGAGAGTCTGTGCAACCCCACAGCACAGGCTTTGGATGAGCGAATAAGGAACCATTCCCCCAGTAAGGACCTTGCTATCAGTAAAGCTGCCAGCCAGCCCAAATCACTCGCCTTCAAATCACCTTCTTTGAGCAAGGACTGTCTGTAAATACAGTCTGTTCTCAGAGTTCTGCAGAAAAGCAGAACTTACAGGAAGAACCATAAAGCTGCTGTAATTGAAGCCTCTGCCATTTTACGCTCCTCTTGCTATCTGAAGTCTGACTTCGTTCATGAATCTTTAATCTTTTTTTAAACTTAGAAAATCATGTTGATATTTAAATAAACAGAACTTTGCCACTAAGAAAGCCTACTTTCACATTCACCCAAAACCACAGTAATTTATTAGCCAAGTATTTTTAGTGACATTCATTTTTTTTTCAGATATACCATAGTATATATTCTTTTTGACATAACTAAGTTAAGCTATACTTGCTGATATAGACCATGAGTGCATTCCAGTGTAACTTGTTTGTCTCAACTAAAGAAGGCACGTTCCCATGCTGGAAAAATCTTAAAATCTGCAGTCCTCAACTTCCCAGTCATCTGGCTGAACCAATTTAATAAACAGATTAGAAAAGGCATTTCTAAGAAAGATCATGTTTAAGCCATAACTTGAACTGGGCATTTTCCTCTCAGCTGTACGATGTGTTACTGCTTTATGTGACAATCCCATTTTTCTAGTATGTAAGCTCCTGAAAATTGTTTTAATACACAGAAAAGGATACAAAACCCTTAAACTAACACTATACTTGTTTCGACTGCTTAACCTAAATTTGCTATAATAGTGTGAGCCAACTTTTAAAATCCATTCAATTTTTAGCACAAGGCCAACTTTTGTTTAGCATTTATAATTCTTCCTCTAATTAAGACCAGCTAACAACTGAAAAGGAGGAGCACAAAGTTTTTGAATCATTAGGAATCCTAAAGCAACAGAAGCCTTTGCCAAGAGAACTGCTGTATCACAAATATGCCCCATTTCACTCTTGCAAACAAGTCTTACCTCACACTCGTTCTGTTTCTTACCCCTGGAAATGTTACTGATCTAGACATTGCTTGCTTATTTTTTTATTTTTATTTTTTAAGAGAGGAGCAAAGTGAATTTCTGTATTCATGTCTAAGATGATAAAAGCTCTGCTTAGAAGAGGAAAGTAATAAAAAGGTAAATTAACTTATACTTTACCTGAGGCACTGGAAAGAAGAGACAGAAGCCAAAGTTTAGGACACTTACTAGGACAAACAATGGAAGGAAACTGTTCTCCACCCTCTCACTACTTTGACAGAGACCAAAAATACAACCTTGAAGGTCAGGGGAAAATAAAAATCCAAAACTTGAATACACGTCTCTCAGAATTGTTTGCAGATAAGAGGGCTATATTGTGTCAGCTATTAGAAATTACCTACCAACACAAGAGAGGTGCATGGCTGGACAGGGACAGAACAAAAATCAGTTCAGTGATGGGGGTGGGTATAACTCAAGGCTTCATCTGGTTAAATGGATCTCCTTCTGAAAAAAAAACAACAACCCTCTGATTCCAAAACCATTAAATATACCGGTGAACCAAGGCTGTTAAAAGCTTTCTTGTGAAGCTGCAGTTCAGCCAATCTCAATTCAAGGAGCAGTTTCTGGCATTACAACTGCCCGTACTTCACCACACCACTGCCACCACACTCTTAGAAATCAGTTTCATAGAAAATGGGATTCCTTTCCCCCTATCATCTTCAGAAAGCAGAGTATGTACAGTTAACACTGTGCTCTTGATAAATCTGTCTTCTTTTACCAAAGTTGAGAGATTAAAAAATAAAATAGCCTTCCCTCAAGTCACAGTGATTTCAAATGTGCACTGCAGATAAATGAAAATCAATTTCTGATCCACTGACAGATGATACTTTTAAATGTCCGAATAAGCAGAATAGATTTATTTCAGACTTGAACACAACAGTCAGGAAACCAGATTAAGGCCCTGGAGCTTTCCATATAATCAGATACTGAAAGGCAGTTCTCTTTCCATTACAGCTGTCCTTGCATAGTGACATTGTACTTTTATCTCAAAAATTAGAGATACTTCTTAAAAGAATATTTTCCAAAGTGTATTTCACAGCAGACAATATAGTGAGTATGCAGATTGTTTCCATCTCTAACTATACCCTTTCCCTTCACATGTCAAAATGCCTTTGAAATTTATTTTGATTTTGGTTAAGGTGTCAGAATTTGCAGTTAATATTCTGACGCTGTAGAGACACTGTTTTTACTGAACAACTGCCATTGTTATGGCATGATTAAAAGCCAGGCTACATAATAAATCAACTTTCCTAGCTGAAAAGCTCATTAGTACTGAAACTATTTTAAGTGCCCACAGCCATGTTTTGACATTTGGCTATGACAGGTTCAAAAGCTTCTTACATAAATACACTTAAAATATTACCCCTAACAGGGAATATGCAAAACCCAAGAACATGCAGGAAGAGGGTGGAGTGGCACAGGCCAAAATTCAACTGAACCACGTTAAAAAGGTCATCCAGAAGCCAACAAAAGAGCCTATGTTGATAGTATTAATTTCCATTCTTCTGCTCTAACATGTTAACAGTAGAAATTTAGTCAGATTACAAAAAAAAAAAATAAAAGCAATAAAGTTATGCCAGAAAACATATGAGCTAATCCCAAGATTTTACAGTTAACTTGCACTGATTAAATTAGAAAGAGAGTATTTCAGATCACTAAGTCAGTTAGAGACTATTAACTCAAATGGAAGAAATAAGCCACCAGAGAGGCAAAGAAAGACCTGAGACCACGAGTGTCTCCATACCCTGAATAGTAAATAAATAAGTATATAAAATGATTAAAAACCAGTGAAATATATTGCATTTGGCTGCTTTAGCAACAGGAATGATGCAATTTGCTAAGTAAATACATTTACAGAGGAGAGAGTGCACCACCCATAGGACATTACTTTTTTTCTCACAGAAGACATGAGGTAAGTGCACAAGAAATAAGCTCAGCTCTGGTACCTGGGAGAAACATCTCATCATGAGTCGATATTGAGACACTGTTTTCCCTCTGATACCTGATTTTTTCCAAGCACACCATTTCCAATGGAAGTGTCAGACCCACGAGCTCAAGCCCAAAAAACGAAACGCCTGGAACAACATCATGCCCATGAAGGTCTTTCCAGGTTGCTTCCCTCCAGGAGCCCTCTCTCAGCCCGTGTAAGGTGCTGTCCCTCCCAAGAAGCCACCAGCAAGGCTGTTGCATCAGGCTGCCAGCAGACAGGCGCTGGCTGGGCAGGCAGCCAGCTGCCCCGACACCATCGGGGTAGTCGCACCGGCACAGAAAGTATTCATGCCGCCGATGACATCACCTCCTTGAGCTGACATACCTCCGGGGAAGCGTGCCAAAGGTAAACAAATACTCGGTGTGAACGTTTGCCTACTGCTAACAGAGCAGACACTCCCAGCAGTGTCTCATGCACCTGCCTCTTGGCATCCCAGCCCCTCACCGAGAGCCCCCGGAGCGTGCCGCGATAGCTGCAGCACAGAAAGACAGTCTTCCACGAGATGCCCAAGAGTGCACACCCCCAGACAAGGAGAGAGGGCATACCTATGCTACCTCTTGCATTACCCAGAGGATGCAAAAAAGCGCCTGCTGCAACAGGTAGATTTGCTCTGCTTCAGCGGCAGCGGGAAATACACGTCCCTTAATACTAAAGACAAAAGTGAATTAAACAGGACATTTGCTTTTACAATTGATTTCTCAGTGTCTCTCATTATTCGATTAGTGGTGAGTTTCTTACAGAGTCATTGCTTTAGGTTTATGCTAGTAACTTGTTTTCCAATGGGTAAAACGAAAGGGGTGAGGGAGGTTAAATGCCCTCTTTTTCTGAGACATATCTGTTAAGAAGCAAGAGAATCACACTACTCAGAGGCCCAATTTACACCTTCACCTCCCAAAACTTTAGACAAGAATTTAACAATAACAAGAAAGAACCTTCTAATTACCCTAAATTCACACCTTGTGAATCTGATCCCCTCTGCCCCTTGATAACTGCAGATACAAATACTGAAAGAGAAAGTTAAGACAATCCCTCTATCTTTAGTATAAAAAAACCCAAACCATACAGATGCCGTACACCCATACAGCTTCAGTCCCTGAGGGGGGGTGATCATGGACTATCTTGAGCAAGGAACTCAATTTCCCAATCCAGCTCCACTTGCTCTCCCAGTGCACCTGCTCTGCCCTAGCAACCATCTCCCTTCCATCACAGCAAGGTCATTGCAAATCTGGTAATAGCTACCATTTTCCCATAGGTCACAGACTGGCTTCAGAGGAACACAATGTTTCTAAATATGTCCAAAAGTGATGATTTGCAAAGCGGGTAACAAAAAGTCAGTACACGAAAAATAAAATAAAAAATAAAATTAAAAAATACAATAAAAATGACAGAAAATCCATCAATTACCAGCAAACATTTTTCTCTGAATATGCAACATTTTAATAATTTTTATCTGTTTCTTCTCATTTCACTGATTTCATTCAATATTCATTATATTATATACAGTCTTCCAGCTAAATTCAGTTTCTCTCTTCCTGCAGCTTGCTGCAAATCTCTCAAACTATCTGTACTAAACACCACTCTACTTTGTCTTCTCTTTTCATGTTTGGGGTTGTTTTGTTGGGTTGGTTTTTTTTTCAGAGTTCTGTTAGCCCAAGGGTTTGGGAACTAATCTAAAGAGGGAAGTTAAACTTCTACACAGCTATTACGGGTGCCATCCTAGCAGCTAACAAGATTCATCACCAAATATAAATGGAAGGGTTCTTCAAACAAAACAAAGGTACTGTAATGAGCTAGGCAGGAAGCAGGGCCTCCACTCTATTCGAAAGATTAGTCAGTGTAAATCTTTTTGGCACTAATCGTGTTTTTTTTCTAAGACTGGACAATGACAACAACAATTATACAAAGCACAAGAATTCATGAATGTCTGGCAGTATTGTCACTGAAATACAAACAAGCCTATCTGTTTTTCACTCTACATTTTCAACTCGGTACCAGCTGGATTCTGCAAAAACATGGGTTAGTTCTGATACACCAGACTCATCCAAGTCAGATCCCACAAGTGAAGCATTTCAGAAGTAGCACCGGCTGTTACTAAACACACTCCTCCTTAGCTACGGGATGAATAACAACATCGCCTCAACCTTCCATGTCTATCCTGGAGCAGATACAAAAGAAAAGATATTAAAAGCAAGTAATAACAACAGTGGCAGAGAAAAAGAGCGCTACACAAGATTATTTCTCTGGGCTAAATCTTAGGCATTGTAATACTTTATCTACACCCATGCTCATTCAGAAGTCTGCCTGTATTTACGTGGGCTTTTTCTGGACCCAGGCAGTGTGCTAGAAGGGTAGTTTCCACCATGCTGACATTTACTGTCTCTACAGAAGTTAATGTATTAGTAACTATCCAGTGAGGTACTGGAGAGCATCTTCCTCAAGGGTCGGCTGCAGTATGATGCAAGTTGGCAGATGCCCTGGATCCCTCCAGTTTCACTGGGAGCAAGTCTGTAATTACAGGGAGGAAATCTAATGTCAACCCAATCCACAACCAAAGCATATTCATTGTCTCACGACAGACAGGTTTTTCTACCATGACCAACCAAGAAAGACTAAAGGCTGAGCTGGCTGTTGACAAAGGGCAGCTGATGGCTAAAACAGCTCATATCACCATTTCTTTTTCACTGCTGGAGATACCTGGCTGTGCAGCCAGAGGTACCATAAGGTTCAGCTCAGCTGTGTCTGCAAACTGCAGTGACAAAAAGCATGGAGTCCAATAAGAGCTCAGGAAAGGAAGGCTGCATATGAAGGCATTAATAAAAGGAAGATAAATGTTTCATCACAGACCCATGGCAAAGCACATTTGTACAGAAACTGACAATCATCCCACAAGTACACACATACAGAAAGTGCCGGAATTGCATGTTTAATACTTCCACTAAAAGGCAAAGTGACAGAATGCATCTTATTTATGCGTGGCTTCAAAATTCTGAATAAGAATCTCAAAAAGTGCATGTCAAGTACCAATAAATGTGTTGCCCATAAACTTCACATCTGGGATTGAAGTTGGCACTATTTGCTGCTTGCTAGAGAAACAAACAGGAAAAATGAGCTCCAAAACATGCCTCAACAAAGAAAATCCCAGAAGTACAGAGTGAAAAGAGAAACAACAGTGACATGGCTGTCAGTTTAAACCCCCTCAAGTCCAAGAGTCAACAAATTCTGTTGGGCTTACAGTTTCTGTAGCATAGTGTATTTTGCCACCATAATTCATATAGCAAAACTCTTCCCCAGTAGCACAGGGAAATCTATGATAGATTTGTCTTGCTACTGAGAGACATTCAAGGTTTGATTTGGTGGCATCACACAGAGCAGCCAAGAGGAACAGAGGCTGCACTGCCAGGGTGCTTGAGGAGAGAGAAGAACCAGCACCATCCTTTGGGACAGGACAAGGAGAACAAGTGCTGAAGCCCATCACCTCTACTAAAAGCCTCAAAATGGCATCTCCATGTGAATACAAGGCTGTTGACTAAAATCACCACTATGGTCCCCGGCTCTACCCTGCACTACCTCTCACTACTGAAGAGGGTACAAATGCTGTAGGCTACACACTGCAGAAAACCTGTCATTGCAAAATTTTAAACGTGTGACTGCTGAATGTATTGCAAAGTGAGATGTGCCTGAGTGGGCTCGTTTCCTTCATCTCCACACTCCACTCCAGAAGGGAAAAATTTTTGAAAAATAACAATACCTGTCCCATCATAACCATGCTCTCACTTTCTCTTTCTCTTGGTGTTTTTAAAGATGGTAAATAGTTGTTGAGATTGTTTCTTCACCTCCTTTCTTTTCCTCTTCAGAAAATGCCACATATTTTAAAACTATTTTTCTTCTCCAAGCCTTTACTCCAAGACTTTACTACAGCTTCTGGAAGGACTATTCCAGAAATATTTAGACTTGTGGTTATTAAATGCCAAATTCTGGCTGGCTGTTAATAACTTCCTATAACTTTTAATAGGTAGATGAAGCATCTTTTACATCAGTGGATATCACTATTCAATATTAGCATCGCTAATACTGCTAGTACTGCAATATTAGTATGGCTCATCAAGACAAAGCTTGTTCTTTCCTATTACATTTAATTTATGAAGTAGCTTATGGGGAATATCGGAAAGACATCACAGTTCCCACTGTTTGCATTTAGTACATCTACAAAATTTGCTCAATTATCAGAATCATTGAAAAGTGAGTACTAAATAATGGCTTAGGTATAAAAATACTTACTGTTAAAGTAAGCAAGCTTATTAGCATACCTACACATAAGCACTTATTAAACTGTTTGTAGGAAAAAATACCATTCCATCTACACTCAACTCTGTACATGTGTTTCACATGAAACTGTCCTATTCTAATGACTCCTCACTTTACAAAAGTATATTCTGCTTCCCAATCTTTACAAGATACTCTTTTGAAACAAAAAGCTGAACAGTTATAAAGCATCTGCTTGTGTAAAAACAGTGATTCAGCAGGAAACACGTACTTGAAATACCCTTCACAAGAAAGGGCTTATTCAGGCAGGGACAGTTGGCAGGGCTATCTCAGTCTCCACTTGAATGCTCTTTTTCCAGTTCATGTTGAAGGGATTCAGATGCCTGGGAAGAAGCTAATCACCACTTTTATAGGCTGTGGAAAGCAGTTCGGGTTCAGAATTGCAAGTGCTTGTACCAAAAGCTCCCCCAAGTGAAAAGCAAAGGGCCAGAAGTTAATGTTCAACAGAAACCGGCAGATCGGCTGCACTCGCTGAGCAATGTGGTCAGGTATGAATTGGAAATGCATACATAAAGTTAAGTAACAAGTACGGTTGCTCAAAGTTCAGCTGCAGCGCTTAACGCACAATACACTGAAGAGAAAAAGGCAGGGAAGACCTAACACATTAATTATTGTAGCCAATTCTAATCCTTCCACAATTTCTGCTTATGTGAAACACAGGAACAAAAGTTTTAGATCTAATAATAGGGCTATGCTGAAGTCAGCAAGCAACGTTGTACATAACTGGAAGCAAAAATCGCCATAGTCTGTTGCAAGTATCTTTATCATCCACACAATCAAGACATACCACCAGATTAACTTGCAGTGGTCCTGCAAGATACAGGTTTACTCTTACATTTTTAACCAGTGTCAGTGCCAGCAAAGCTTTAGTAGAAAGTAATGGATAACAAAGTTTTGTGTAAGAGAAGAAACCAAAGTAAACAGTGGCCATAGAACTTAAAAATCAATTTCATGTTAATAATCTAGTCTTCCTCTTTATTATGTGACTATTGTGACTTCATGGGAGCTAGTTCAGACCATGTCATTACTCCCGTCGAAGCTCTTTGTGTTGTACTTTTCTATGTACTATTCATTAATCAGTTACTGGATTATATGCCAGCTCTTAAAATACTTGTACTTTCAAGTTCTTGGATAAGAATGTATATGTCATATGCTATGAAAGAATGTAGATGCTCACACTTGGACAGGGGAACACACAAAACATGACACCATATCATGCTTATGGTCGCTTCCATTTTCAAAAAGGTACCAAAGCAGCAGGTATCATGTCTGTAAGGCACATTGCTTCCCTCCAACACTGCAAAAAGGCAGAAGTGCCACAGCCCTGCACAGCATTAAGGGCCACCTTTGGGCATTCAGATTCCAGTTCTTAATCCACACCACTAATGTAACAGTGTCAAGATTAATAATGTACTACATACTTACTTCAGCAATAAAATTAGAAAGATTTTAGAAATCCAGCTGACATAGAAGAAAAATCCCAAACAATTTGTGGATGCATAAGTGATCTTTACTAGAGAAAGTATTGGGAAATACGTTAACTGAGTCTTGCTTCAGATACAGGCATTAAACTGCCAGTACCCCTCTTTGCAAAATTTTCTTTAAAGACATATGTTTTCTAAATTAATTTGGACCCCCGCACACAGACATTTGTCTTGAAATGGCTGAGACAGAGCCACATGTCAGGTGACACTGTATGGATCCTTCTGCAGTACAACAATACTGATAGAGGAAAAGAAGGGTCTGAAAACGAAGCAGGAAAATGTCAGACTGCAAAGCCAGCATTTTGCCATCAAAACACAGTATTACCTATTTCTTCAATAAATGTTCAGACTTCAAAAGCACCAGCCACACATACTGTAAAGCATGAACTCTAACCACACAGCATGTGTTCCCCCCCCCAAAAAATATCCCTTGATTAAAAGGGGGTTATTTACAAATAGCTTCAGAAGTCACCTGTATAGATCTTCTCCAGGATTTGCATATGGGTGAAATTAATGTAACAGTACAATTCTAAAACAAATGAAAAATTGAATTTATAAACTCTGTTCTATGCATGCAAGCATGCCACAACACACTGCCTATGTTACTGCAAGTTTTAGGCTGGATTACATTGCAATTGAAAATAAAGCTTCAAAAACATCAGAAGACTTGGAGCGTGGAGAGGGGAGCAAGTTAAAATACAATCCTCATTACATTCTGGGACTTGTTTGTGAAACTTAAATGGTCTTGATAATTTAAGAGTCATGAAATTCCAGTCCTGCTGCCCTTGACAAATTAAAAGTGCTGGATTTTTAAGGGACAAACTCAAGCATGTCATATTTGGCAAATATTTTAAGACACATGTTTGTAATCTTTTCTGCTCAATAGTCTTGTTCTGACTGCATTACTATTAGCTGTTGCACTGATGAAACAATATTTGAAGATGACCTTCAAGGACTTGGTTTCAAATTAAACCATCAGCAACTCTGAGGGTATAAGGGTTTACTGGTTAAGACAGCACTCTCTATAATCAATTATTTCAAACCTAAAAAAATGAAGTTGAACTGAACAGTCTCTGCAATAATAGTAACTGTTGCCTTTTATGTGTCTGAACAGACAGAAATCAGCAAAGATAGACTTTTAAGATTTATTTTTAACTTTTTCTGAGTACTCTAATTGACTTACAGAAGCTAAACTATTACACTAGCACTACAACTTCTAGTTCAGGACTTTCTTTTCCCAAATAAGCTGAATTCTATCATGGAAAGCAAGTAAACATGCTTTTCTTTTCTCCTACTTGACACTGAAACATTGAGCCAGAGCCCTGAATCCTTCTTACAGCAGTCAAAGATTTTTTTAAATGCAACTTTAACATTACAAATGTTGAATTCCATTTCAGTACTTCTCTCCTCTCCCCTCCTAAAAACAGGAGAAAATCTGTGTTACCCTGCCTAGTAATCCCACTTTGGGCTGCAAGGCTTGAGATGTATATACAAGTCCTTCATCGTGTTCACTCACAGCTCAAAGGACAGTTGTGACAAGAAACAATTTCATCAGCTCTCCTCCTCCAACCATCCAGAACATTTCTTTCCCCCAGTGAAAATGGCAATATGGAGGTCAAACCACATCTGCATTCCCTTGAGGAGCCTGGATTTCCACCCACTGTTCCTTACCTTGGTGATTCAGGGAGATGCGGTTAGATGGTTCTTGGAAACCCGGTTCCACCAGATCCCGCCGACCATGAGCTGAAGTCTGATCTACATTGTCCTAAAAAGAGAAGAGCAGAATATCTTATTAAAACCAAGCATTCTCTACTTCCTGTAAGCTACACTGCACAAAGTCAAACCACCAATACAAAACAAAAAAAAACCTGCCATACCTCTGACAGGAGAAATCAGTGTCAGAGAAGTTGGGGGGGCAGAGCAGAGGGGGACACCAGACTGTCACATTAATACCTGCGGCATGAATCCAGAATCAATGACTATGCTGTTGGCTCATCTGTACACGAGTTCGCATTTCAAACTGAGAAACAGTGATGTAAATGCACTCCCTAGTTTAACAAAAGTTTCTTCTAGCATCAAATTATGTGGAGGCTTGGGGCTTTGTTTTCTTTAATTCCAAGTCTGTGGCTTAGGGTTTTGTAACTAATTAACTGGACTGAAACAGATTCAGTAGTGAACTACTAAACCTCAAGAGGAATCAGAAGTTCAGTTTAGATAAACATCCATGCCTCTGGATGCCAACCTGTTGTTTTTTTCATACTAGAACTCTCACAAGATCAGGTTTCATGAAGTTTTAACACAAACCGAATTTGGCTCAGTCTAAAACACCACGGTTTCTCACAGATCTTGCCAAGGAAGACAACTAGGGAAAGCAGGGGAATTGAAATATAAACAAGAATATAAGACAAGCAAGATAAATTACATTTTCGAAATATGAGAAGGGGATTTAAAGCAGGTACATAGTTTTACAAAGTTGGCATACCTTTGCATATACCAGTTAAGGGTGGGTATGGAAAAGTGCATAAAGTTGACTGCATTGATATATCACCCACCATAAAGTGCTGCAGTGATATACGTGACTATATACATGATCCTGCTGTGCCCAAAGTGTGGGGGTAAATACACAATGGCATCTCCCACATTTATGTCAAAACATAGGAACCACCTTCATGGCAAATGATGTTGTAATTACAGCAGAGCAATAACATGCCCACAGTGAGTGGCAATTCAACTACGTGCAACCGTGAACTCTCAGCCCAGCACTTCCAGTTTACAGAATATAAGCTAATGCTCAAAAACATAATGGATGTAGTGTTTGGGGCTTAGAATTGCATATAGTTATACAGTATATGAAATAAATTATATTATCTCTTCATCAGAGAGACTCTCTCAGCAAATACTTGAGCTTTGATTCAAGTACTCAAACACCACTCTCAAGTGTCTTTACCATCAGGGATCAGTTCAAGACCCCACAGGCGTTTGGAAGACAAAAGTTGCCAACAGTGGTATGACTAAGGAAGATTTTTATGAGTAAACAATATATGATAAGATACAAATGGCATCCATATATGCCAGATACAACTGGGACCACTCAGACTTCTGCCTCCGTATTGACTCTCCCCATATAGCTCTTCACATTCTTCGCACTGGTTTTCACAACACTGGCTGTTGTTTCGTGAGCCACATCTCCCTTACCTCACAAGTTTTTGTAGTTGCTTCTTATGAATCAAAAATCCCCCAAACCACATCAGACCTGCTGTCAGCACAACTATCTTTGTTCTTACTTTGTTGAAACTGCAGTATTTGTTAGCTCTTTCACTGGAGCTAGCTGAACATGTATTAGGAACAAGCAACTCATGAGATCCTGTCTCTGTCAAATCCCTTGCAACTGCAGGGTATCACATTCCAATGTTTCTAGCACTTTTGGAGCACTAGTCATTCTCACTGGACGTATCTCATCAGTGAACTGGCCCACATCATCTCAATTTTAAATTTCAGGCAGGAAATCTGGGACTTGGAACACAAGAAGACAACTACAGAAAGGACATACAAAATTATGAGTCTGTTTCCCAGAAAGTTTAGTGTAATTGATTCAAAGGTGCCAAGGGCAACAGGGGGGGGGAGATGCTTATCTAGGAAAATTTTCAGTCAAAACCTAAAGCTGAAGCTGATTGCTCTCAGTACAAAGGCTAAGACGTGAGCATCTCAGGCATTGAGAACTCAGCAGAACATCCCTCCCTAGCACAGAGCTTTTCTCTGTGCATTTCCCTCCATGCAATTCAACATAACAAATTTTTATGGTAGCTAAAACTCCAGAGATGCAGTTTAGCACCATCAGTTCCACTTCCCAGGAACAAGTCCCAGTGTCCAGCGCATGGATGCATTTACATACTGCCTCTTGGCTGGGAAGAACAACAGGGCATCCCAAGAAAAATAAAAGCTGGAACAAGAAAACCAGTTATAAGCTATTTGTTACTTATCTAAATGTGTTTTCAGTTGCCCCAATACATACAAGTGCAAGGTAAGATTCATGCAGTGTTATATATCAACAAAGGTGAAATGGGGTTGAGATGCATCATTTTACATTTGGGTTTCCCACAGCAGTAACACATAAACACTTAAATGAAAAGACCTTATTTCAAGCTTACACCTGGCTCCAAGCCCGTAACTCTTCAATTAAACTGGATTTTATTTTTTTTTTTAACCTAGCAATCGCAATAATTTACAGGAATAGGATACACCCTCTCTGGAATCACCTTACATCTGTACCAGAAGATGCTGAGAACCACAGGCCTTACGAAGTTAAGCCAAATCCATAGTCAAAGTTTTCAGAAGCAGAGGCTATAGAGACTAATGACTGCTGGTTGCTGCCCTTATAAAGCTGATACCCCTGCCTATTTTGTTCAGTGCAAACAGCTGCTCAGAAGGTCCAGAGAGTTCTCCTGCTGCTTGAGCAAAGGCAGGGAAACAAAGGTTTCCTCCGGACACTGAGGGCCAGCAAAACCCAGGTGCTAAAGCAAAGCAACAAGCCGCGCATAAACAAAGCCACACCTGTTACAGCAATGCAGGCAGTGGAGGGGAAAAGGTAAGGGCGGTGTGGCTTAAAGAGCTAGGGGTAGTTTCACATGACCCTCCAGAATCTGTTTGTGTCCGTTGTGCACAGACAAACACTGGCACTCGGCCAGCTGCAGCTGAGATCAGACACTGGAACAAGGTTAAAAGAAGAAAGGGGAGGGGGGCAGGAAATAAAGTTATATAATTGCTCAGTGCCAGCAGCCTTGTTGTTGGGCTCCATCTCAAGGCTGAGGCTGTGGCCCTCAGCAAGGTGGGCACCTGCTTTGATCTATGACCATCCCCCCTGTCGTGGCTGAAACCAAGCTTGAAGTCATTTGTTTTCTTCATGGTTTAATCCCCAGCTCTCCCTCCTTTTCCAATAAGTGCTCTCAATATGAAATTAAAGCATGTTACTTAACTTACTGTACCACCCAGCTTTTGTAGTATTTTTAGAAGCTAACTGAGCATTAGCCCTCCCTGACTTGTTTGCATGTAGTATTGCCTCTGTCAGTCAGCATCTGCAACCAAGGATGAATTAATCAAATGACTAGCAAGAGTGCTAGAAGGATCTGAAGCAGTGTTTATTTTTCACCGAGTCCTTTAAAGCATTAGGATTTCATGTAGCCAAACACACTATCATTACAGGTCACACTACGGTGTCCTTTTGCAAACCTATATTGCATGACACAAAAGGTGACACGCTTCCATCGCATTAAGAGCCAAAGTCCACTCACAGACACCGTTATCTCTACGTATCAGTAACCAGGACAATCTGGATTTATTTTTCAATCTATAACCAAGCCTTTCAAGTTGCAATCCTTCAACTATGACATATGTTTGCTGCTGTTTGTGCTAGCATGATAAGCATTTCAGTTATCAAAGAAAACATTAAATCTTGTTTTTAATCGGTGAATCAGACAGTCATATACTATAGCAGCTTCACTGCCTGCACACATGCTCTTTAATCACTTCTTCAGCTCCAAGTGCTACTGTTCCCACCTGCAGGTTAGCTCAGAAGAGTGTTTATCAGTATGAGACAGTGTTATTAGGCTGACCAGTGTGCTACTGGCAGTACTACTACTGCTGCTTCTCTCATCCTACTTCATTCAGCAAAGGTTATCTAGTCAGTCATTCAGGATAATCTTAAGGGTAAATACTGCCTAGAGAAGGGAGGAAGCAGATTCGAAAGCACAGATAATAAAGTATCATCTGTACTTCCCTTCTCCCCCATTCTTTGCAAAGAAAGGGGCCTAACATTAGCAGAAACTGAGTAGTTTTCTTGACAAGTCTGGAAATCCCCTGTTACTGAAGGCTTCAACTTTTTCTAACTTCAGCAGTCACTGGAAGTTTATGAGATGAAGAAAGGCTACAAGTGGCAGCATAGCTTCTCGGAAGCTCCTGGGAGCATGGCCAGACTGAGGATGGCCAGACCACCAAGACGACAGTCCCTGGTTTTGGATTTACTGTAGCTGTTTGCAAACCCACACTGCCATGCCCCTGAACAAAAGGTTCAATTGAGCAAGAGTCACGCGTACTCATGCCAGCAGTCCCACAGCGACAAATTAAGATCATGACATACTTCTGATGTTTGTACACTGTCCAGCACAACAGAAAGTAAAGTCAGACGTGCTGACGGGTCTCACCGTGGTTTGGGAGACTATCAAGGCAGATACACCTCAGTTTGCACAGAGGCACTCCTGCCTTGCCTGCCCACCTGGCAGAGCTCGTTCACCACACCAAGGTAGAGGTCTTAAAACTCTTTGAGCATAAAGAGAAAATTAGCCGAGCAATTACTTGAACCACCTTAGCTTTACTCTGCTCAGGCAACTTGTGTAAAGCAAAATGAAGTACTTTATGCTATCACAGACCAAGGAAACTATGGCAGAGTGTTCAAGTGTAAGTGGTTTCCAAAAAAGGCAATTACAAAAATTCACTGAAGAAGTGTCCACCAAGGGCTGTGAAAAAGCAGACACAGCTCCAAGCTTCTGAAGAAGAAAGGGGATACTTGGAGAAATTATACTCTCTCTTTGTATCTGCAACTTGTTGCTGTTAGAAGAAGGACACAGAGATAGAAGAATATTCCTTTATCTGACCCAGTAGTGTAATTCTTAACATGGTCCTTGAGTTTCCTTAGGCAATAAACAGATTAGGCTGCATTTTCCTCTGAGGATTGCTTTATAAGATTCCTTGCTTTCCAAACAAAAGACTATTTGCATTTATGTAAAGTAACTTCCTGCACTGCTTTTAAGCTCTGCATTGCTTTTTAAGTTATGCTTCTTAAGTTATGCTTCTTCTTTATACTGTGATTTTGCAGCTTACTCAAAGCATCAGATATACAAGAAGGATAATAGACTCAATTATGCTAAGTGCTGAGTAGCCAGCTATTCATCTAAATAAACTGTCCTATAGCTTACTGGTATCCACAAGCATCTACAGAGTTTCTGTTCACTTGGTTTTCCACGTAGTCCTGTGAAGGCAAACATACAAGGTATTACAAGAATAAATCCAACTGACAGATCCAGACCTATGTTCAAGTTCTAATCCAAACTCCATAGTCCAGATCAATTAGCAATGCATGTGATGCTGCTTTCTTAAAAATACAGCAGCACAGTCCCCTACCAGACATATGTTTGGTAGAACATATTTTCAGCAAGCTGACATCTCAGAGTTTGAGGATGTGTATCCCAAGTAAAAGGCCTGAGGGAAGAGCAAGGCTCTTGGGTTTGTCCAAAGTCACTTCTTTGCAGATGATTTCAATTTTACTCAAACACAGTTTGTACGTTTTACTGTTTTCTGCAAGAGTGCTTAACATCTCATAGAAATAAAGAAAAAAGAGGCTTTGCATACTAGGCAAAAACCTTTAAAGTGCATTCTCAGACAACCCACATATTACATAATTAAAGACCTGTAACCTGGTTTCCTGCCTCTTAACTACAGTCATTTGACTAGGTAGGAGCCAAGTGAAAGGCTCAGTAAGTCAACAGAGTAACTGTGAACCTAGAATTTTAGCATTCCCATTGCTAAGAGAGCTTGTACAAACAAGGGCTTAAAATAAAGCCACTTAGCTTTGTCAAAAGTTGCGCTCTCTCTCCTGAAGTAGCAAAGCCACTAACTGCAGGAATCCTTCTGTTTTTACAGTACTGGCTGTCAAGATTGGGAGCAATAACCCTAGAGACCAAGAACAAACAAGCCCAGCTCAGGATTACAGGAGTAGCAAAGGCAGCAGTACATTCCTCCCAACACATAGCAGCACCTCCGATCCTTGGTGTTGCAAATCACTGCTGCAAATCACTGAAAACCTGGCATGGCTCACAGACTTACTGTGATCCACATGTTCATACAACCCTCAGCAGGGTTATATGCATTCCCCACCATTGCAGAAACATGGACCACAGGCACAGGTCTGTCTTGTCTATCAGTCTTATTTTCCTTCTTTTTTTTGCTAATTCCTGGTCTGCGTGTTTCTTGTAGCTATTGTATATGTTACATGGTGGGCTGATAACTCTGCTGACTATAAGTCCTTCAATTCAGAAAAAAATTGGGAGTTTGGACCCTGTTGTTGACACCAAAATCCCATAGTGTGATGCCCCAAGTCAGTGAAGTGTTTCTTCCTAAGAGCCATGGGTTGACATAGTTATAGAAGCTACTACCATAGCTGAGCTAGAAAGTTCTTTTTCTGAAGGTGCTTCAGATTTATTTTAGGAGTCCGGTTGTCACTTGTCACTACCTGCGCTGCAACTGCTACCAGGGCACACCAATAACTACTGTTACTATTAGCCAGCTTCTTCCTGTCCTCCCCCAACTCCAAGTGTCTCTTTGCCCTCCAGGAAATAAATAAATTAATTAATCAAATAGTTAACATAGTCTAGCAAGAGCTGGACCATGACTAGCAAGCTGCAATAGTATCTGGTAGGAGCAGTTTATTAATAAAAGGCTTTTCTCCAGTAAGGCAGGAGTGAGCATACCACATTAGCTGACAGCTCCAGCAATGCACTTTTACAGCACACACAGAGGCTAACATTACAGATTCAGCTTCTCTAGGCTCGTCTTTGCAAAACTGGCATTAACAGGATTTTCAACACTCCTGGACCCAAAATTTGGCAATAACGATGTCAAAATAAATTTCTCTCACTAGATGCAGTCCTCTCCTAGTAAAAACTAACTGCTCCTGCAAGAATTAAGCTGTCTCCCAGTACTCTGCACAAGAAAATGGATAGTATGTTCCACACTGTGCACTTTTTGGACCAGACTGCCATTTATTATGGGAGAAGAAAATTCAATGCATCATGGTTGCTGTCTTTTAATCAGCTAGCAAGGAGGGAATCCAACTGACAGGCTTAGAAATGCTAAAAGCTTTGTTCTATTTTTAATGAGACTAAAACCATTGGGTCTGTTAGAGACAATTTACACAGTTTACAGCTAAAATAAAGTCTTGAGATACAGAAAAGAAACAATTGCACAAAGTTCTCAGTGAAAGCAATCACTCCTTAGAGGTGTCTTCATCTATAAAGTACTTACAAAAATGAAGCATTTACTTACTGATAAAGCATCCTTTTGCATTCTTTTTTTAAAAACAAACTAGGTTCCTTTTCATTTCTAACAAAACACTACTGGATAAATGAAGTTTATATTAGGAAATTCTTCACAGCAGAAAAATCACACGCTTACATAAAAATTTCGTTTCTTCTGCTGGTGCCTATGGATCCTGATAATGCATCTTTAGCTTATTGAATTGTAAGTTAGCCTTACCTCCAAAGCATGTCACTCTCACTGGCAAGGGACTGCCACTGACAGAGCTAGCATGCTGCATGTTCTAGGCTCTTTGGTTTTGGTCAATACTGACTCCACTAAAAAAGTCCCTGAAAAATCTGTTTTTTGGGAAAGAGAACTGTATTTACCAACAGGAATTAAATTGAAAAACTGAGTTTAGCTATCATGAGAAAGTTTAAAGTAAGATAAAGCAATATGTCATATTCCTCCTCTTTTTAAAGAGGCATTTCAGTGACATATTCCATCATTCTCTTATCAAAGAGCTCAGACTTAAGAGACTACACTACTTAAATTGAGCTAAAAGCACAAGTTCATACATGTTAACTACTATACTGGATGGTGCTCATGCAATCTGAGGCAGTAATACAACCCATAACAATGCTCATAAAACCTTTAGCCTACTCAAGAATCTTTACTAGGTCACTTTCTATGTTTTGTCCCAATGTTTCTGAAGTGCATGGTCAGGCCACATTCCTTCTTCATCAGAAAGAGGAAAAGAAACACAATGGGAATATTTGTGCCCTGGTGCTATGCAAAATTTCAGCATGTCACACACTTGTTAACGCATCTGTCCAGTCTGAGAAAATGTCTTCAAAATTATTTTCTTTTAGCTTGTGTTAAAAAAAAAAATAATAAAAAAAAAATCTCCATATATTCTTTTGGGGGAAGCTGTAACATAGAAAGAAGGTATAGGATATTTGACCCTTTTCAATGCACTGCCCTCCCCATGCTCAGACCTGTGAAATACAAGGTAGCTCATCTGTTCTACTTGGCATCAAATCTACTAGGGCTTTGGTTATACCAGCGCTGCTGAACAGCTGCTTCACAGAACGCTGGCTTTGGGAACCAGCTTTTGACAGCCTCCTTGCACCACGCGGACAGGAGACGTTCTGCAAAATGCCTCCGACAGTCTGTCCCAGCACAAGCTAATGATGCCCTGAATTAACCTTCGAAGGCTCAGCGCTTGAAAGGATGAGTTGGTGGACTCTGGATCTGGCAACGCAGCAAGAAATTTCTGTGTCTCAGGCCAGGGGAGGGAGGACAGAAGGGAAGATGCCACCTGCGTTGAAGGAACCACTATTTCCATACAAGTGCATCCTCCTCAAGAATTTATATTCAAACCTCTATGCTTTGGGATGCAGCAACCACAACCAGATAACCTGAATTTAAGTGTGCATACCCTTTATAGCTAGGCGGCCCTGAAAACTCAAAACAGATGAAACTTTAACAAAGGAAGGAAAGTAGCATGAAACACAGAGCAAAGGAACTTACGCCATCTGAATGTGGGTCTGCTCTCCTACAGGCAATACTGCTACTCTCTTTTGTCTTCTTGATGGTTCGGTTCAAAGCAAGAGTTTGAACAGGCCAACAGATGAAGATAGTTATCCACAGCCCTTGACAGAGCTGATAAAATGATAAACCTCTCGTGGGGCAGGAGCTGCTGTACCCACATAGACCTTTAAAATTTACTGGATGCCAGCGAGCAAAGTAACTCTCACACACTATTGAAATTGTTCTTCCAGTCTTCATACTGAAACTCTGATGAATTTGAAGTGTCATGTTGAACAAATTCATACAAGACTACTTTGCTATCCTTACTTACTTCAACTATCAGCAACACAGACCTTATCACTCTACTTTCTACTCAATTTTATCAATTTAGGGTGTGCTTGGTACCCCTCCCATCCTTCCAAAGAGTGACCCTTGGCATTAGATAAGTAATTAACTTGGCCTAGAAATGCCTGTCCCATCTGATCAAACCTATGATTCTAATTATATTGATCACACACCTTTCTGCTTAGATAAAAAAACGTTTGCCTCTTACATGGCGTAGTCTGCCCCAGAACTCATTGCCTGCCTCAGACAAGAGCATTTGTAGTTCAGGTGACTTTCAGTCAGGTACATAACTAACTCTTTACAAAGCTCCAAAACAGCAAGTCTTACCGAAAAGATGATATTTGAGAATCTCAGGCATGAGGTAAAGATTTACACACTTCAGCTGACTGCTCTCTACCCTACTTAAACACCACAGAAATCACAAACACACCTCTAAAGCAAAATAATCATGCCTTTTCATGATTAATAACCCAGCATCAGATCATGTATTGGAACAGATTGCTGTGCTCTCCCCTAATCAAACAGCAGGGTTACACTCAGAGCAAATGAGTAATGTAATTTATGCAAAAAAAAATTAAGGAGTCTAAGAACAGTTTACAATATATGGATACTTTTTTAAAAAATAGCTCTTTTGTACTGCTTGCATTTCAGTAACGGGTTACTTTGGAAACCCTCAGAAAAAAATAACCAACAAACCCCACACCTTTACCAAGAAAACAAAATGCCTGTATGTGTGCATTTCTTTCTTTAATCATGTCTGAATCTCATTTGACCTTTGCAGTTTTAAGAATGTCACATACATCACTGCACCTTTCACAGTGATGGTCAAAACAGTTTTCCTGAAAAAAAGTCCTCACAGTGATGCTCTGTTAGACCTCATAATGTCACCACCCCCAAGTGTTTGCACACTTAAACAAAATTTCTAGCACAAATGATGCTGCAGTTTGCACTATAGAAATACCTACATACAAATTGTTGATTTATAACAGTTGAAAAGAAAACAAAAGATAAGACTAACAACAGGAATCACCCTGAATATTTCAGTGTGACAGTGTCTTATTCCCATTTCTCAAAATGAAAGAAACTTGCAGGGCTCAGTACTGGGTCCAGTCCTGTTTAATATTGTTATTGATGATCTGGACGAGGGGATCAAGGGTACCCTCAGTAAGTTCGTGAATGACTCCAAGTTGGATTGGAGTGCTCACCTGCTGGAGGGTAGGAAGGCTCTGCAGAGGGATCTAACAGTCTGGACAGATGGGCCAAGACCAACAGTGAGATTCAACGAGTCCAAATGCCGGGTCCTGCACTTGGGTCACAAACAAGCCCACGCAGAAAAAGACCTGGGGGTGCTGTTTGAGAGCTGGCTAAAAACGAGCCAGCAATGTGCCCAGGTGGCCAAGGCCAATGGCATCCTGACTTGTACCAAAAATAGGCCAGCAGAACTAGGGCAGTGACTGTTCCCTCTGTACTCAGTCCCTGGTGAAGACGCACCTTGATTCCTGTGTCCAGTTCTGGGCCTCTCACTACAAGGACACCGAAGTTCTGGAGCAAGTCCAGAGAAGGGCAACAAAGCTGGTGAAGGGTCTGAAGAGTAAGTCATATGATGAGTGGCTGTGGGAGCCTGGGGGTGTTTAGCCTGGAGAAAAGGAGGTTCAGGGGAGACCTTATCACTCTCTGCAACTGTCTGAAAGGAGGTTGTAGCCAAGTGGGGGTCAGGCTCTTCACACAGCCAACCAGTGACAGCATGCGAGGATGCAGCCACAGACTGCGCCAGCAGAGGTTCAGGGTGGACATCAGGAAGAATTTCTTCACAAAAGAAGTTTGTGAAGATTGTTAAAAGTGTTGTTAAACATTGGAACAGACTGCCCAGGGATGCGGTGGAGTCACTATCCCTGGAGGTGTTCAAGAAACAACTGGGTGTGGCACTTAGTCCTGTGGTCTAGTTGACAAGGTCCAAACATTGGACTCAATGATCTTGGAGGCCTTTTTCAACCCAAATGATTCTGTGATTTTCTATGTCTTCAGAGTCTTTAGAAATAGAATTAACTAGTTTGACAGTAGTAAAATCCCACACCTCAAAGTTACTTTTTAGCCTGAGGACTTCTCTCAGTGCTCTGCATACTTTATCTCCCTCTGCCTTAATTTTCAAAAACCTAGGTACCCTATGTAGTATGCTTAATTATTACACTTGTTCCAATTAGGATATTTATGCGTATCTCAATGTAGTGGCTGCCATGTTATCCTTTCCTCAAGGAAAGGGAGCTAATTTTAAGTAGCTCTACCAGTTATCCTGCATTAAGAAGATGGCTTTATCAGAAAATCTTTATTGACTTCACATACTCTGAAGGAAGAAAATTCACAAAAGATCAGCAATTTGCATTTAAATAGTAACAAATTACATGTAAAATTGCAAGCTGTCCCAGGAAAACACAATACAAAGTGTAATCTTTAGTTTTTGGAGAAACTGCACGCCAAAAGCAAGCACGTCAAACACCTCTTCATGCTTGGAAGGTTTTCTTTTTGTTTCGTTCTACTTTACTGTAGTTTACAGCACAGGTGTGTTAAGTGATAGCTAATTTTGTACAACTGCTCCCCACCTCTTGCTAACGCCAAGGACACATCCATCAGAACATAAGCTGCAGAGCTTCACCATAGTTAGCAGCAGCTGCTTTAATTCTTCACAAAGCCTCGGAGGCTACATTAAAGCCTCAGTAGATCAAAGAGGTTTCATTACTACCAGCATGCTACTGGAGGAAGGTCTGGTGTGCCAAACATTGCCAAGGCAGCACATGAAACAAAACAAGCAAACCACCTCAAACAAGACCTGCCCAGGTACAGGGTCTCCAGACAAGGAGAGATTTGAACAGAGATTGCAAAGCTGGTCAGCCAGACCATGAGAAAGTTTCTGCAAATGGATTTCTACTGTTCACTCTAAGAAAAGATGAGATGCAATCGGATGAGTTGTGTTCAATTGGTATTGAAGTGGCTTTCAAACACCTTTCTTTCTCTTCCATGAAACCACTGCTGAAGTCTAGGGAGGGGAATTGACTTGTTTACCTTGCAGTTCAAGGGGCTGGCAGCTTCCACATGAGCAGCTACCAGACTTCAGCTGAGATGGTGATTAACTCCAGCATTCAGGGTGGTACCTTTTACAGCACAATCAGTATTTATTGTACTGCTTCCTCTAGTTTTGAGCTATTTTTTCTAATCCAAAAATGCAGATCTATGAAATAAAGGTAGTGGAAAAGATTCCTGCTGAGATTAAAGTCAAACCAGAGATCAAAAAAAGGAAGAAAAGAGGAAAAACTTTGAATTAAGCTTCAGAAGCAAGCTGTGGGTGAGAGGAACAAGCCACCTTCTGGATACAGATGCACAGAAGACCATTCATTTAGCTAAAACAAGAAAATTTGCTGTGCAGATTACTTGGGAGCTGCTTAGCACAATGCAATACTGACAGTGTGTGTGTAGTCTAACATACCAATGCTACATGGTATTGTGTCAATATCCCTGTTCCAGAAGATGCTAGCAGGACAGCCAATAAGAAGTTTCTGGTCTTGTGGGTTTGGGTTTATTTTAATCTTCAGGGCAAGTCATACTTTAAAAGATACACTGTCATAAAACTATTTTTCCAACTATCTCTCATCCAGCATAGCAGTTATGGTTTATGACTAAACCATCCAGGCAATTCATGTTCAACAGCCATCAGCTTGTCATAATTTTGAGGACATAAAGGACTCCAGAAAAAACAAGATTGGAGGAGGTGCCTTTTTAGGAACATCTTTAGCACACTTAGTTAGATCTTTTGCCCCTGTCAGGAAAAAAAAATATATTCCATGCAGAAATTTCACCAGCAAACACGTAGGAGGGAATTTTTTTCATCAAACCTGCAACACACTGCCTTATACTTCTGTATGGTCAGAAGTAGAGAAACGGTCCCTCTGAAGTCTTAATTCATATTCACCTTAGAGAACAGGCTCTACAAATGCTTCCAGCTACAAAACACTCAAGGTGACTCCCTCAAATATTGACATTAATACCTGGTTTAAAAATTCCTTGAGTACCTGTCTTTAATTCAAAAAGGAAAAAAAAAAAATCAAGTGAGTGTGCATGTGTGGGTAGGTAAAGATGTTTTAAGTCACTTTAATAAATGGATATTTATTTATTTATGTAACGTGTATGTTACATATGATCCTAGAGCTACCTTCTACAGAAATCTTTTCAACTGGTCGTGACAGGAAGTCATGGTGGTGTGGCCTTGGCTTGTCCAATGCTTCCTGCTTCTCTGCTAGTCAAGGAAGAATAAGCCCAAGAGAAGGGCTCTGAAAGAAGGAGGATACGCAGAGGGGGAACAGGGTGAGAGCACACAGAAGAATTGTGCAGAACTAAAGTACTTTACTCAACCAGGTGGCAGGATATCCAGAGGCCACAGAGGCTAATTAGGAAAAAGAACCCATGGAGGTGGGCTAGCCCCAGATACCATCAACTGTCTTCTGACATCATCCTTGCCAAGATGTCCTCCAGGAAAAGCCAGCTATTTATTTCCAGAAGGGCCAGAATGTCTTCTCCCAGGCTCCCCCAGGCAGTACTCTCCATCAGCTTGCACACAACCATTCAAGGAAATCTTGGGACCTCAGGTCTCTACCAGAGGGTAGAGGAGATAGAAAACCCACAGGCTTTTAGGAAAGGGAAGTGTTAGCCTTTCCAGGCTAGCCACAAACTCTTTACAATCAATAGAACAGTTCATCCATTTGAAGGCTTGTGTCAGCCCTTCCTTCCTGACCTCCATTCTTTCTTTGCTCTCCAGGCACGTGGGTGACATCTCTTCCACACTGGCCTCACAATGGAAAGGGGAACACATGGTCTCAACTCTACTAGTGCCTCATGACCAACCCCACCAAATGACTCTGACCAGGGGCACTTGTGATCAAAGGATAGCTGCATCAGTCACATCTAAGAGTGGAAATCTTATAAGCCACTTGAGCAAGGGGGACCTTCCCCACACTGCCCCAAAGACAGCCCTGGGGAGATATGGCCGGCAGCGGGTCCTCAGAGAAGGCAGCATGGGAGGTAGTCCATTTGGATGCAAACCAAATGGACAGACATCAGGGAAGGCACGGGAATGCCACAACAGGAGACTGAGTACCAACAGCTTGGCTAGGCAGCCACAAAGGACAGAAGTGAGCCAGGAGACACCTGGACTACAAGTAACCCTAGGCTCTCCTTTGGCTCTGTCACAGTGGCAAGTCCTTCATTTTCCACCTCGATACTTCTTTCCAAAAGAGGTACCCATCATTTTTAAGAAGATCAAAGTTCAGAATATCTGTCTTGCCTAAGCCAAACAAGTCCATTTTCACAGCCAGGTACATGGGATGGGGAGAGACATATCAGCTAAATCACATTTCTGATACACCCACAAGCAAACAGTGCAGTTCCAGCTGCAGCCACTGGACACTACAAAGATTTCTGGACTGAGCTGAAGATAACATCACATCACAAGTGATCAGTGAGCCAGCCAGGGAAGCATTCTGCTGCTTGACCAACAAGCAAAGACAACTTGCAAACAACGAAGAACCAGTTGGGGAGGAAGAGGTGATGGTAGCAGAGATGATGGTAATGACTGAGCAAAGGGAGCAAGACTACTAGCAAAATTACAGTCCTGGACTGTGGGAAAGCAGATTTTTGGCTTGTTTAAAGATCTGCTTGCAAGGTTCCTATGGCAGACTGCTGTGAAGGACCAAGGTGCTCAAGGCAACAATCTTGCAGGACAACCTCCTCAAATCTCAAAAATGGTCCATTTTGCCATGCAGAAAGTCACAAGGGAATGGCAGAAAGATAGGCTGAATGGACAGGCGACTCCTGTGTCAGCTCAAACGCTGTCCGTGCTGCAAAGAAGGTCAAAGCAGGAAGAGGTTATGCAGAAAGAATACGGAGATAACTGCCCATAAGAAGAGTTGGAGCAAGCAAATGATGACAAGAAGATACAAGGACGGACAAAAGGATGGCTAATATTAGTCTAGTTTGTCCTTAGTTGTGTATGGGACCCAGCAGCTAAGGACACAAAAGATCACTGACGTCTTCGCCTCAGTTTTTCCTAGTAAAAGTTCATCCTCGTGTCTCCCAGTTCTTTGAGCACAGTGTGAGATCTGGAGGACTGAACCATTACTCACAGCAAAGGAAAGCTATGGATCAGACAAGCTAACTGAACCAAGTCCCTAGGACAGACAGGATGCGTCAGAAGGTGCTAAGGAAGCTATCCAATACCACTACTCTCTCATATCTTCGGAAGAGTAAGTCACTGATCAAAGGATAATCATGATGACTGCAGAGGCAAAAAAACATATTCCTCTTCAAAACAGGTGAGGCTGACAATATGAAGAATCAGAAGCTGGTCAACCTTGCCCAGTTTCTGTTAAGATTATGAAGCAAGTCCTTCTGGAAGTCACTGCCAGGAACACAAAAGACCAAAAAAAAAGCAATTGGTAAATCTACGCTAGGTGTTCCAAAAAACAAGTCATACCTGACATTTCAGCTCACAATTTTATATCATTTATATGAAAGGTCTTATCTCTCAAGAATTCAAAACTCATAGATCATGGATCATTGTGCTGCCTTTGGGTTTCTTCATCGAGCTGCACATTCTAGGTACTTCAAATATATATTTAAAATTTTACAATACTGGACAATCTTATTTTCAGAACATCTATTTTCATCAGAAACGTAGGCACCTCATTTGTACTTTGCACAGCCCAAAGCAATGTGCCTCAGATATAGTTGAAGGCTGTAGAAAAGTTAACTGCAAACTTGAGATGGACCTACTGCAACACCATGAAAGTTGACAAAAATACTTCTTTGCAACCACTGAAGCATCAGTTTTACAAAACCCACATGAGCTGAAATAATGGCCTGTCACTCACCTACACTAATAGCTTCAAGAACTTCTTCAAGAAAGGTGCCAACACTACTTTGTCAGAAACCCCCTCCTGAACTGTGCAAAAGTATTCAGTATTCTGGGGAACTTGCCAGCTGACAGTATTTACTGTATGACTAATATGCATTAATGAAGCACAAATGGACAACTATTTACTTGTGCTAATAACTAAAGCACTTTATTAGAGCTAAGGCCTCTAGCATGAAGGGTTGCCAGGTTGCCCACTTGCCAAAGTTATGTCAAAAAGTGGAGCCAGTGTGTAAGACATCAAGAGCTACAGCCAGTGTGTAGTAGAGTCTTAAGTCATTGTTTAACATTCAGCTTGCAAAGGACCAGCATGCTCCAAAACCACTGGCTGTTTCAGTGGGCTTGTCTTTTCATTGTAGAGGCTAGAATTTCAAGCATGCACACTGGTTGTACCAGTGCACAGGCCAAAGCTACCTTAAAATAGCAGTAAAGCCTGAGAGTTTTGCTGGACATTTGTGTTCTGCTTTTGATTGCTTGTTGTTCTTTCAAAACCAGAAAGAAAAACACTGTATCTTAATGCCTCAGATTAAAATATCAATACTATCTAGCATAAAAGACTGTTAATACCAATAATATGGCCCTGTCTTCATGAAGGAATCCTGAAAGCTGATCAATTCGGTAAAATTCCCTCCTGAAAAAGCAAAGTCAATCACAAAAGAACAACGTCCTTGCTCTGTGTAGTACTCTCCATCCCACATCTCCATGAAGCGAACATACCTGAACACTATAAATGAAAGATACACCTGAAAAGCAGCAGAGTTCTATGGGAAATTCGGGAGAACTTTTAAAAAATATTGTTTCAGACTGCCTTATATTAGAAACTAAAAGAAAAATTCTTAAAGGATGCAAAAGGAGCAGGTAAAGAGCAGTTTCAGTCATAGCTAGTGCTAGGTGAACTTGATATATTAATGCCTAGCTTTACAAGGTAAGTGGCCCATCCACCACCAAGGCCATAGAGAGTTCAGGCTATCCATTCTTCTTTTAATCAGCTTCAGTTCAGGACTCAGCTGCAGCATTAGGAATGGAAAGTCTGCAACTGTAGAAACAAACAAAATGATCCCTGCCATGAGATATCACATAAACAATAAAGTTTGGAAACTGTACCCACAGCTTCTTTTTAGAAGCAGAAAAATTATCCTCTCAGAGTTGATGACACAAACAGCTTCATGCAGAACCACAGGATTTTTACTGTGGAGTGGTACTTTGGAAGAGTTCCTCTCCCCCCGCTTTAACTTTAAAAAAAAAGGATTAAATAAGTGCTTATGAAATATTGTCCTTCCTTTGATCAAACAGATTCCCTTTAGACTATGTAAGGCAAGAAAATGTACTGGGCATAACTTTATGCAAGGTCTGTATCTGGATACATTTCTTGGAAATACTTAAATATAAGACAATATTATATCATTGGTCTCTTCCAAGGATAGAAAAGGCCTTTCTGAGCCAACAGGCACGGAAAAGAGCACCAAGAATTTTCCGAGCCACAGTACTTTCTTGAGAAGTGACAGCTCCAAGTGCACAGCAATCTTATCTTTCTCTTTAAAAAACAAAATAATCTTTTCCACTGGTTATTATTTACTCATATGTAGAGCACAGAACATCTGTAGGAGGAAGGTTCATTAAAAGCACATCCCCCAAACTATCACTAACATAATTCCAGTTGATTACGACAAAGGCAATTTAAAAAAAAAAAAATGCTTCCATTCCCCTTGTATTTCAGGTTTCTATTATGTCATGTTTACACAGACATTTGAAGTATGAAGCTGTCTTAGGACTGGTACGTCCAACTTCTCTCTTCTGTTAAGTCAGAGCTGTTACTAACACGAAAACACTTGTAATTCTCCAAAATAATCAGTTGGAAAAGAGCTTGTTAAATATTTACTCATTTGGAAAAGATCACATTCATTAAAAAAAATATGCAGGATTTCATTTGGTGCTATAGTCTGCTAAGCTGATTGTTACTATTGCTTTGGAATGTTCTCATGAAGTTCTGTGAGAAAACACCAGAAAATGGTCTGTTTTTGTCAACATGGATGTTTCTATAATCTGGAAGTGACATCTTAAAAGTTGCATACAAGTCAGAATCTAAAGAGACACATTGCTTTTAATTTTCATAGGATCACTGAATGATTGGGATTGGAAGGGACCTTAAATTCATTTGGTCCAACCCCCTGCTCAAGCAGAGCCACCTATAGCCGGTTGCCTGAGACCATGTCTGGATGGGTTTGGATAATCTCCAAGGATTGAGATTCCATCCCCTCTCTGGGGAATCTGTCAGTGCTCAGTCACCCTCACAGTGGAAGAGTGGTGCCCAGTGTTCAGAGGGAATCTCCTGTATTTCGGATTGTGTCCATTGCCTCTGGTCACCAGGAAAAAGAGCCTGGCTCCATTCTCTTTGCACCCTCCCTTCAGGTATTTATATATATATACATATATATATATATATATACAGATATATAGATATATTCATACGATCACCCTTAAGCATAAAAGCAGCAAACTGTAGATTTAAAGATGTATGAAAAATAGAGGTAAATCAAGAGATTGCTTGCATGTAGTGACATAGCAAGACTAAATGATAGATTCGGTCTAGTGTTCAAGCACGAAACCATTAACAGAAAGATGCAAAATAAACTTCTTTACTCAAATTCCTCATTTGATTTGAAACACCTACATTGTTTCCTGACCACTGTTTGCAGTAAAGAAAGTAGCAAATGGTATGACTGACCACTAGAATTCTTGAAGTAATTTTTTTTTTGTGGCTTGAGAAAGCTCATATAATTGAAAAATGTGGATCCAGCCACTTGAAACTTCTTGCTTGCATTCACCTTGATAAAAAGACTTCATGTTTTGCCAACCAACACCTCCATAAATTGGAATACAAAAGCAGAAGTGCAAACAGGTAACTACAGACTTTCTGTTGAAAATGTAAAAGGGTAAACTGGTACAGCAAAAAAATAATCGATGTGTATTTCTAGTAAGAAGGGAAACCATAATCAGTTGTATATAAGCTTAAGGTAAGATACAAATTTCTTTTACATTATTTTGCTTCATATAAAATAGCCTGATGATACACCTTAGTGGTGGCAAGTATACTTCCAATGGCCTCTTTAAGAGGTAAGCATCGAAATTTTATTTCAATGTTAGTGAAAATGACTGCTTTTGGGACAAGTTTTTAAACAGATTTCTTTCCAAGAAAAATAGAGGCTAGAAATCTAGCTTTAGTTGGTCTTCAGCAAAAACTACCAAGCAGCATCAACTCTATCTGTAAAAAACATTTGCAGTCTGCACTCACTGAGACAGATTTCATAACTTCATATTGGAGGCAACATGTCTTGTAAAAACATTCACTAATGTTCTCGCTGCTTTGTACTTTATGTCTGCTCCAGTCCATCAACCCTCTACACCACATACATGTAAACTGTTAAAACAAGAGCATCGTCAATAAAAGATCTGTTGACTGACACCATATTTCACAAATCTGATGACTTTCTGCATTGGCAGTAGCAACATTTCAGCTTTTCTTTATGCAATATGTAGAAGAATGATGCAATGCAATAATGCATCTGGTGTTTTTTCACTCAGCTATGCCCAAGGACTTTGAAAGACTGCCTGCGCACTCTGGTCCTTCCATATTGTCCTCTTAGCATGAAAAAACCAAACTCTGGGACAAATTCCATGCAAGCAGAACACTTGTATGTTTAAACCTAATAAGACTAAATTAAGCCACTGTTTATTTTGAATCTTGAACATCATGTATTGTGTTTGCAAGACAAGGCTGTGGCAGTGGGGAGGGGCTACGGGAGTGGCTTCTGTGAGAAGCAGCCAGAAGCTTCCCCCGTGTCCGACAGAGCCAGCATCATCCATCTGTAAGACAGACCCACTGCTGGCCAAGGCCAAGCCCATGAGCGACAGTGCCAGTACCTCCCTTGGGGTGGGGAGTCCTTCACTGGATGATTGATACTGGATTTAAGAGAGGGAAAAACCCATTCATCAATTGTGCCCTGGTTCCAGCCAGGGCAGGGTTAATTTTCTGCAGTAGGAGGGAGAAGACATGGCTAGGACCTGAAAGCTACTCTGTATCACCTCATATCAGTTGCTGGGGGTGGGGGAAAGGGACGCTTCCCAGGAAAAGGGGCATCAGGCTCCTTGAGCATTTTGCATGTGAATCATACTCTCTTTCATACACTTCTGTTGTTAAAATTGTTGCTGTTACTGTTAATTTTCTTATCTCACTGCTGTTTCCAGTAAACTGTTACTATCTCAACCTGCATCTGTGCCTTTTGTGCCTCCAACTCTCCTCTCTGGCCACCTTTATTGGGGTTGGGAGGTTTGGAGAGTCTCCTTTGGATAACCAAATTAGGGAGTACCATTCCTAAACCACAAAGACCTGAGTGAGGAGTGGGAATATGTGAGAGAAACAGCTCTGCAGAAACCAGGGTCAGTGACCAAGGAGTGGGAGGAGGCACTCCAGGAACTGGAGCTGAGATCCCCTGCAGCCTGTGGTGCAGGGGACCCTATGCTGGAACCTATGGATGCACAAAGGAAGCTGTGACCCCATGTGAAGCTCTTGCTGGAACAGACTCCTGGCAGGACCTGTGGACCCATGGGGAAAGAAGCTCACATTGGAGCAGATTTTCTGGCAGGACTTGTGACCCCACAAGTCACATCAGTCTGTTCCTGAAGGACGGCACCCCATGGAAGGGACCCATGCTGGAATGGGAAGGACCTTCACTGAAGTTCACGGAGGTCTGTCTCCCATGGGAGGAACCTCGTACTGGAGCAAGGGAAGAGTGGGAGGAGTCCTCCACTTGAAGACGAAAGAGTAGCCTAGACAATGTATAATGGACTGGAGTCCCCATTCCCCATTCCCTGCATTGCTGGAGGAGAGGAAGGAGAGAAAACAGGGAGTGAAGTTGAGCCTGGGAAGGAGGAAGGGGTGGGGGGAAGGTGTTTTTAAGATTTGGCTTTATTTTTCATTACCCTACTCTGATTTGATTGGTAATAAATTCAATTAGTTTCCCCTGTAAAGTCTGTTTTGCCCATGATGGTAACTGGCAAGTTATCTTTCCCTGCCCTTAGTTATCTTTTCCTGCCCTTATCTCGTCCCATGAGCCTTTCATAATATTTTATCTCCCCTGCCCGCTGAGGAGGGGAGTGACCAGAGTGACTTTGGCCTGGTGACTTTCTTACTAAAATTGATAAGAAAGATGTCCATAGACTCAATGAACAATTTGTCAATAGCCAAGAAAACTAAGATTTTCAAATAGTGTCAGGCAGACAATGAGGGCCAAAACATAGGTCTGGACAGCTCTTTCCAAGTCTACTTGGAGACAAATTCTGCAATCAACTTTTTTTTCATGGAGGTTTTTTTAGGACAAGACATTTTATGCAAGCAAACACGGACAGCAGCATGTATACTTATATTACACTAAATAACAGTCAGTTCAATTCCACAGTGGCAGAGATAAGACTGAGTCACACAGAAGGTACCTTGATGTCACAAGGGTGAGGATTATGGCATCCATCAATGTAATTATCTAATTAAATTAGATATTTAATCAAATCAAAAGGTTTTTTTTTCCCTATTTCACTGAAACAGTGAAACTCTCTCTTCTTTAACTGCCTAATCAAAGCAAGCCACCCCTGAAAATGAAAAAAAAAAGTTTCCCAAAAAACCACACTCACCAAGATGAAGCACTCTAGAAAAACAAGTATACCCTCAATATGCCATGGACTTGGATCAGACAACCTCCAAAGGTGTCACCTGACTTACTGTATGATTATATTGAAAACAAGGGTCAAAACTGCCATATTAAAACCTGGAAAACCTAGCTGTGCCTAGCTGTTCCTCCAGGTGAAGGCAAAGGGATGTCACTATTGCAGCTGTAGTATTGGCAGCACATCACCTTCACATCCACAAATCTGACATCACTAAAAGAGGCTTTCATTACAGTAGCTAGTCTCTGATTAGCTCTCCTAGGTATTTAATTCCCTGCTCTTGAAGTGCACAAAGCTTCTCAAGTATGATGTGCAATATTCTGCTCTCTTATCTGATCAAGAGGATTATTAGCAATTCCAAAATCCACAGCTCTGTACGTGTATGAGAAAGCAATTTCCATTTTCTCCCTATTTTGTGACCAAGTACTTATAGTTCATTTTATGCGAAGTTACAAATCCTTTCTCTAATAAGCATTCAGCTCACTGAAAACAAACTCTTAATTATTACTGAAGTATATACCTGCATCTTGGTTATGAGAAAATAAACAGAAGGCAGAAAGTAGAAGATGAACAGAAGCTCAGAATTTTATCCTCATAAATTGAGGAAAAAACCCAACCTTTTGCTATTTATGTCACTGAGACTTCTACAATTAAAGCAAAGGGTTAAAGAACTAAATATTCCCCAAGAGTTCAAGTCACTGTACATAAATACTGTTGTGACTACAGATTGCAAAAGAACGGAAACACAGTAAATCATCCCATTTTTTCTGAGAAATTCTGGGACTATGTTCTGAATTTCCAGGAACAGAAGACAAACATTGCCAATTCTCACTGCTGGATTTTTACTGAAGAGCTCAAGAATTTGGAAAGGGCTCCTGAAAGCCACTGAAAGATAGTACAAAGCTAGAGATTGTTTTTAGGAGAATGCACTCAGTGTGACTGGTTTATGTGCTAACTCCTGAGAAAGTTAAAAGAAAAAGAAAAAAAAGGCTCTTAAACTAGACCTGAAAGCTTCTGAAAGCAGTAAAGGTTGCAAAGAGCCTAGTAAGAAATTCAGAGCTCTATACTTTGCTCATCTCCCCAAAACTAGAAAAAAAAATGAAGAGCAGAGGTGGATTGACGATAAGGCATCTGAAAGATTATTCTGTAGTGCACACTCACTTATCCAGGTTCTCATTTTTCCTGTTTTGAATGTAATCCCAAACTCCAATGTGTCAATTTATTGTAATGCTGAAGTTACAGAATTAAGGTCCCAACATTGGGATCTCTGGACCAGTATCCTTCATAGACTTTCATTCATATTAAGTCAGAAAATGTACTTGAAAAATAGAATACTTTACACTCTAATCTAGAGCATATTTAGTTTAACCTTCTTTCAGCCCTTCACCAACAAAATGCTGGCACTGCAGCCAAATCTGAAAGACAAGTTGATGAAAGCTCCTAAGTCAGATTTAGTAGGGGTGGAAAAACAGATGTTCAGGGGTTTTTTAATGCAAACTTCAGTTCTGACAGAAGGCACCGTAGTTGTGAATGGGCTTCCAAAGCTAGTCTTCAAACTGGTTATAAGCACTTAGGGTAGTTAATACACAGTAAACTATGACCAAAATTAAATGAGTCACTTTCCCACCATCTTAAGTCACCCATGTTGCTCTGACACTTCTGGTCTGCTGACTGCCCCAGACTAAGTAGATTATCTAAAGGGTTTGTCAGAGAAAAGAAGTAACAATGAAAATTCACATTCTTACTTCCTATGAACCAGTAAAGATACTATTTTCACAAGAATGAATGACATTCAGTTAAAGAACTTGCAGCTCAAAAATGACTGCATATAATGTCAAATTTTTCTTGCATAGCTCTCCTCTCCCTCAGCTTTGCATCATGACTCAGATGATGCTCTAAATGAATTGGAAGCATAATTTCACAGTGCATGAACATTATGAAGTCCAGGCACATCTATTCACATATTCTTTTTAAAATCACAGATCCAAGTATAGCAACAGATTTTCAGGACACCCAATTTCTCAAAATCCATGCCATTTTTATAGCTGCAAAAGCAGTTATAAAGGAAGTGTTATGTTTTTCCTGTTATCAGGAAAAGCATTCAGGTACATTCAGCTGACAACTCAGCATATACTAACATTAGATTTTTAACTCATTTAAAGTTTCCTGTTGGGGAAAAAAAAAAATTAAGTTGATACATTACAAAACATACACAAATAGTATAGTTTTTTGGGAAATTTTGTTGTTGTTTCTGTTTGGGTTTTTGCTTTTCTTCCAAATGAGTAGCATGACTGTGGTAATCACTACTAGTAATGTTTCTCTTGCAACAAACAGAAAAGCTTTTAATGTCATATGACACTGTTTAATTATTTGTGTATCTGCAGGGTCCAAAATCATAACTGAATCAGGGTGGTAATCACATTACTAAAACAGGAGATAAAAAGTGCAAAAAGAAAAGGTCATATCCAAACTAATGAATTTGTAGTTCCATAAAAAAATACAAAAGCTTGCACTATGCCAACTAAAACTGCCCAGGAAAGAAAAAGGGAACTGTTACATGCATAGTACCTTTGGATAGTTAAATGCATAATGTCTTTGAAGTTAGCTGAGGGTTTTTGAAAACATACTCTTTGTAATATGCATATTGGCTGCTTAGATACAGCACAATGACTCAAAAAGCATAGGATCTAACCAAGTGTAAAAATCTTTGCCTTTGTTGCTACAAATATAGCATTCAGCAAGCATTGGTACATTTCCGTGCAAGGCATTTCACTGATTTTGTAGCTTGCCTTTTTTTTTTTTTTTTTAATAATTGACTTCTCCGAAGTATGAAATGGCTATTTTGAAGACAAATATCAAATCTTCATCAGTATATATTAGTGACCCAATTTTTTTCAGCAGCAGATCCTGAATACCGGATGGTAACAGAGGCTCTACTCCCAAATGTTAGCAAAACCCAGAGAATTGCCAGACAGCTATTAGCAGTTTGATGAAAAGTTTGAATGCACAATCAATCACCGGCACACAGCAATATGATGCTACAAGCTGACAGGAACATGCAGTTTCACAACTTACTATCCGATAAGGAAGATGTAAAAAGGAGTCTGGGCAGCCAGCTAAAGCCATTTGTTCCTTCAGATTTTCTTCAAATTACATCTACTGCTTCCCAGGACCTGCAGAGTACAAACAAACTGTCAGAAACCATACTGAAGACATTTCATCAACTTATTATTAAAAACAGTTGGAGGGGGAAGACCAAGAAGAACAAGATGAGGTGATGAGGATTTTGCATCAACTTGGGAGTAGCAATTCTGCACATTTATTGTCTGTAGCCTAGAAAACACATTCAATTTGGCATTTCACTTAAAATCCCAACATAACTATTCTCAGGCCAGGTGGCTCGTCCTTTATTTCCACTACCCAGGCAAAATGAAAGCCTCTCTTTCATTGCAAAGCACCAAAGCCTTGACCATTTAAAAATTGGCTCTCACCAGTTGAGCCTATCTTTTCAACTGTGGAAAGAAACCACTGAAATCTTTGAGTTAATTAAGATTAAGATGATAGTCACTTATCATAGAACCATTTAGGTAGGAAAAGATCCATATGATCATCAAGATCCTTATGTAGCATTAGCATTCAATGCCTAGTTACACAACTTCAACCTTTACCCTTTGCTGCCTGCCTTTTCTCTCATGATTTTATTCTCACACAATCTATCAAATAGGGTGTTCCATACAAATTCATTCAAGCTTTGAGTGATTATCAGCAACAACTTTTCAAGGTGAGTTATGTCTCTTATAAGCATAGCTTCCGTGATCAGATTGAGCTTGAAAAGAAATTGGCAAACATCTAGAGGTACATATGGTTAAAGAACTAAGAATGACAAAAGAGAAGGCAGTATTAAGACAATGTCAAAGTTATTTTAACTGCTGCCTCATAACAAAGGAAAGAAAAATAAACAAAAATAAATAAAAGTATAAAGCACTATTTGCTGGTCCAGAATTTCTTCCAACCACTGACATTCAATTGGAGACATCGCTGCAGACTAAGACAAGTGATGTCATCTCCAAGTAGACGAAAAAAGGGTGACTGGGGTAGAGAGAGCAGGCTAAAAACACAGTCAGAACTTTTACTTCTAACACAAGCGAGCTTCTGTCTTGTTTGCTCATTATCAATTACATATTCAAAACAAAAGCCTGAGTTTTAAACACGCTACCCCCTGCTCTCTGGTAAGCATGAACTGTCACCAAACCAAAGCTGCCAGCCAGATTTATGGGGCAGTTAAGTCAGGGACAAGAGTAAAAGACATCTTGGAAAAACTGTTCCCAGAGGAGTTGCAGCCTATGGTCCACATAAACCATGCACTCATCAAGGAAGCTTTATTTTATCTAGTTCCAGGATAAGTTTGGCTGAGGTATGGTTGCCTCCTCTTCTATCAGTAAGGCAGGCAAACTCCTGGGAGCTCCTTTCCAGGAAGAAGTTACTGGGCTTCTGCAGTTTTCCGTGATCGATTAATACAGCCAGTTACCTCGGGAGGAAACTGCTTTTGGCAACAGCAAGTTTGAAAATCTATTCAGCCCAATCTGCATAAATCAAGTTGTTTATTCTAGGTAAGTAAATGCTATGGAAAAAGAAAGTTTAAACACAAAATCTTATAGCATTCACATGATGAAGCAGAAGGCCAGCTCAGACATCTAACTCTGTAGGCACAATACCCAACTTGTACTATTGCTAGTCTTAAAAAATATAAACGGTGGTCTACAGCCATCTAACTATTTCTCCATACTGAAAAGTTTGCAGTAAGTTTTTAAGACTGATCTGAAGATTTCACTCTAATCACCCAGTTTGTTCCAGGAGAATTAAGCATCAATTTAAGAAAAGCTCTTAAAAACCTTTTCACTTAGGGAAGTATGGTTTTCTGTAAGCACATCTACAGTGAAATTAGGCAAGCCACTGAAATAGCTGTTCGAAGTTGGTAGAATGCATCAAGAACAAAGAGAACTGTATTATTAACCTCTAAACCCATCATGACTAAAAACGTTTACATAAAAGGATAAGGGAAAAGAATTCAGTTTTATACTGCAACAGTTTTATGTTTATTATCACTTCAGTATTTAGAAAACAGGAAAAGGCACAACTGCTGCAAATTTAATGGTAGGTTATTTAGGACTGAATATCAAAATACTGTCTTTTGATGTTTCAGCAAAAAGTTCCAATTCATTTATAGCAAGATAGATTAAATATGTTTCTAAACAATACCAGACCAATTTGTCTACTCTAGGGTGTGCTGCAGTTTATGCCACAGCCCCATTATGCCAATGGAAGATCATAAATTTCCTCAAACAATAGTTGGAGTCAAGACTGCATAATTCATCAAGAACCATTTGCTTTACTGCTACATTCTTGAGTATTCATTTGTTAACACTGCAGAAACAGAGGAAAGCAATCTCTAGATGATATCATTCCTGGTCAGTCACACATTAACACTGATTTGAGATCGCATCTCTTTTGTCTGTCTAAAAGTAGTTTATCAAACTAGTCCTACCCTAGGAATACGAAAAGCCTTTGCTCACCTTTAAGATCTAAGGCCCTGTTGTACCACATCAACAAATAATAAATTCTATAGGGACAGAACTCTGTACTTATTCATGTGTTCAGCAGATAAACATTAGGACTTAGAAAGAAAAAATAAATCAATTTTTCCTTTGCTGTTGCCTTAAATACGATTTTTAGCACTTCACTTCTCTTCAGGGATTGTAGCTGCATACAGACATACATGTTTTTTCCAGACAAGTTAAACAGCACAAATCGCAAAGAGGTATTCAAGTGCCAAGTTACTGCCCTTTTCCTAAAATGCCTTAGATGGGGGAGGGAAATTCCAGAGGATTGTAAATAGAAAACAAGCTATGTAGTCAATGACTGCTACAAAACTCACCACATTCAGTGGCAAGAACAACTGTCATTTAAGATCAAGCGAGACAGCCTGCACACATTCATAACCAAGCAATTTCACGTGCTGTTATTGGCTTAAGAGTTCTGACTTGGACAGAGTCCCTGAAAGAAGGACAGTCATGATAAACGAAGTTGCAAAGGTCATAAGACTAATTTTTGGTACGACATTCTCTAGGTTAAAGAATAGACTATTGTTAGGCACAGCTTTGATGTCTCAGTCTCTCAAAAGTGTTAAACCAACTCACACAATCTGAACAAAGATTGGTATTCATCCCGCAGGGAAAACACTGCAGGTATGCATCGTGGACATTGTCGCTGCTCTGAACGAGTTGTTTAAGTCACAATCGAATTATACACCTAACCAGTACATGATGTTGTTTATTAACTGTAAATTAAGCCCATCACCAGGTATGCTTTTTTGATTTATCACTTGCTCTCTGCACATTCCCAGCAGAGGAAACGGTATCTCGCCCAGCACTCTGGAAGCAGACACAGCCTACGCACCTACAGATACTGCGGTAGGAAAATGGCAGGGGTATGGTCACTCTGCCAATTCAGGAAGTTTTCCAGGTTCTACATGTGCCATCTGTCAAACTCTTTAAATTCAAGAGAAAAATAATTTTTAAAATGCAATTGCTTGCATATTAGTTGGGAATGGGAGGAAGGACAAAAAAAAAATATTTTAACCTGCCAGAGATGCAAGAAAAGCTCCAGAGCTCTTGAAAACTGGATTTATTCTCTTTTATGAAAGGTAACTTAACAAATATTTTGAATACTATACCCTTTTAAGTATTTCATCATTTTTCTTCTGTAACGTTGTGCTCTCTGTAACTGAACTACTATGAAACAGGGAAGGGAAAAAGCTTCAACATAGCCTTAAATTTTGATCTATCTGAAGACCTTTCTCTAAGACCTCAAGTTTAACGCAACTAAATATCACCGTTCCATTTCTCCCCACACTACAGCATGATGCTTAGCAGACCAAAACTGGTTTTTCCTAAGAAACTAGATCAAAGTCTTAAAACAATGAATTCATACAATATTCTCCCCTAAGTTACCTTCAGGACTGTCTGGGTTAAGTCTACTTGACCTGTAATTTAACATCTTAAAGATTCAGGGAAGAAAAGACCCCATCCTGATGGTCCATAGAAGGAACAATCTCCAAGACCTCAACTGGCCACTCAGCTGGCTCCAGGCTACCACTACTTCACAGCACCTGGGGAAGCGTTCTGGTTTTTTCTACAGACATAGACATATATATGTATATCTGCATCACTGAAGCAGGTTTTCAAGATGAAGCAAATAAATGGATACATCCAGCAATCCTCTACAACACAGGGCATGAGGACCCATACTCTGAAACTTTCTTCCTAACCTACTCCTATTGCCATAGTTACAATGGAAATAAATTTGGATACAAGCAGCATGACGCATGCCAGTGAATTTTCTGTAGTTGAAAGACCTGACAGCTAGCAATGTCCCCAGCTGCACTGAATCTGCAGGACCCAGATGTGCTTTTGCATGCAAGATCCACACAACTTCTCATAAGAATGAAGCCTGAATGACAACTATGTGGGCTGAAAAGAAAGTGCCATCAGGTTCCCTAGCTGGCTGGACCAAGGAGTCTAGATCCTATAACACCCTTGGCAGCACACAAGTTTGCCATCAGATTTCATTGTAGCTTTTGTAATCAGTATGTCTAAGGATTTCTAAAGCATGTTGCCCTCTTTTGGTGATGGTTTCAGGTGGAGACTGTGTCAGTTTACAAGACTGAGGATGCCCTCCACTCCCAAGGTGATAACTTGGTAAGCAGGACTTACAGGTTCATTAGTGCAGGCTGTCAAACAGATAAAACCAAAACTGACTTCAAACCATACTGGCAGCTTTCTGCACACAGAACAACACAGCATCGCTTTGCTGGGTACTAAGAGGACGGGATTCATCATCTCAAACATTTTATTGACCACTTTTCCAATTTACTCAGTACAAACATATGCTTGCTTCTCTCTCCAGCTTTAAATGTCCCTCCTTACACCCCAAGTCTCCAGGTTTTCCATGCTGGAAAATAATACTTGGCCAGTTTTCCTTCAAACAAGTTTTTTTTTTCCTCCCAAACACTCCAGAAATGCATCACTCTCACACTGCAGAAGATGCAATGACACAATCCTCAACACCCTGATGGCCTACTGAGATTAGCAGCAGCTAATATTTAAGAATACTTGCAGCTTTCCCACTTCCCTTGCACGAGTTGGTATCTGCAAACACGTTTTGTTACACATACATACCCATAAGGCATTTGCAAGTCTGTGATACAGAGCAACTGCCTAACTAGAGAAATACTTTGAACATCTTTGAAAACAAAGCATTGTTCTAGTTAAAATTTCAAGTGAGTGTTGCACACTGAAATGAAAAGCACTGTTCAAAATATAAATCATCAATCAAAAGCACTTCAGTTACATCCAAACACTCCCACGAATCCATACTAAAAAATCTGGTCTTATAAAAAAAGGGAATATAATTCTCTTTTGCCATTCTTAATTGCAAAGCTGTTAGTCTAAATATTACACCTTGTAAAGGAAGCCACTTGCCATTGTAATTTTGCCAGAAAGTGAAGAATCTTGGCAACAGCAATGCAGGCTTTTGAAAGCCAAAACAGATATATACTTCAGAAGAAGCACAGAAGAGCTGATGCCATCCCACTTCCAGTCTTGCCAAATAAAATTAAATAAAATATATGCAGTTCAGCATTTTTTTATTTCTTGAATCTGCCTAAAATTTTGAAAAGGCTCAAGGCTCATAACCTATGAATTCATGTTTACCTCCTGACAGAGCAAGTTCACTGACAGCAAAAATAAAATCCTGGCAGAAAAATAGAAAAGTAGTACTTAACTGATCTACATAAGGATTTTCCCCCTTATGTGTGAAAGAAGTAGTCCAGTGAAAAACAAACAAAAAATAAAAATTAAAAAAAAGAGAAAAAAACCAACAACAACAAAAAACAACAACCAAAAAACCCCAAACCTATAATGAACTTCAGAAATATTTCCAAAACTGCAGTTTCACTGTCTCCCTTGATCACTGAAAATCTTGTTCTGCCTCTTAACAGCTAAATCCATAGCTTTGAAGCAGGAACTTTGGCAACTAAACAGAAACTGTACCCAAGTCTAAACAAAATGTTAATTAGACAGAAACTGAAATAAAAAACTATGCAGTATACTGGAGATAACCCAATCAGCAAGCCATTTGCAGAGTTAGGGCAGGTCCATAGATGCATTACTGGGACAGGAGATACATAGGGAAGCAGCCCAAGGTGAACTTTTGAGAATGCAATGACTAACAGTCTCTAATTTTGTATATACAGTTCCTCACAACATTCTTTGCCGACAGAGAACCAAAAAAATATTGTCCCTATTCTGTGTTGTCAGTGTCTTACCCCCCGCCCCATCCCACCTCAATTTAGTCACATTTCTCACAAAACAGAATCCAAAGTTTTATAATTTTGGGAAACAGTCTAAATAATTATTTCCTTATGTTATTTTAGGCTTTTATTAGCCAACCTGAAGACTTAGAGTGAAGTTATACAACAGTCAAGATGATTTAATAGCTTGTTACTGCCAAGAACAGGACAAACATCCCACTCTCTCCATCAGGTCTTGCTCTGCTTTCTTCCTCCACTTCCTCCCAGCAACTTCATGGCATGCCCTCCTTCTCCCCCTTTTGTGTCATATATGGCCCTTAATGAGTTCAGCTTGTGTTAATTAATGCATTTATTTTGCTGGGTTAGTGTTCTGCTAAGGAAGCAAGTGTAATAAACTTAGATCTGACAGGCAGTTCAGCTGGCACAATGTGAATGACAGGAGACCACGAGAAAGAGGGGAAATGAACAGGATCGTCCCCTTCCAGTGGCAGCAAACTATTGCATTGGCCAAAAAAACCTGAACTTTCATTTTCTTTGTTTACTGCCATTAGGAGCTGGCAAATCTTTCCTTCTCACGTCTGTGAGAACTACTGCTTTCCAGGCACCTCACAGAAGTTAAACATCTGGAGAAATCTCCAAATAAAATATAAAGTTGCATTTTTCTCAAAGCCATTTACTTTCATGTTGTGGTACCAACTCAGCTGAAGTCTGCTTTTGCTGCATACTTACCAAAACACTGCTTTTTGCATTCAACACACTAATGAGCCCCAATGCTTTCAACCTTCAACTGATGTGAACATGTGGAATGGTGCTCTGGGGTGGAATTTGAAAGTCAGTGGCTCTAGACCACCCCCAACACAGAGACTAAACTATACACAAGACAGTTTTCTACCCAACTCCCATACAATTCGAGCAAGTTCAGCCTGACAAAAGTTAAAAGATTTTTTTAAGAATTGTTGACTAGGATTTTCAAAAGCTTTTATTTAGACATCAAGGTCCATGTTTTTAAAGCAAATCAATTGACAGAGGCTTTTACAGTTATCTATAATTTATGTTCATGAATAAGCACTAGTTTATTTACATTGTCTAATGCCATATAAACAGTTGAAGCTGGAAGGCAAGTTTAGACATTTCAATTCAAACACCAGGCTACTCACTGAGATAGTATCTTTTTAAGATACTATTAGAGGTACACTTAAGTGTGCAGGTTATTCTCGGCATATCTCATTTGCATGGTTAGAACACTCTGAAAAAAAATTACATGCTGTGAGCAGAGATGCATTCCCCCCAATATCAACAATACATTAATTCACCCTCCAAAGAATTCTGGGGTGACATATTCCCAAACATGGTTTATTCCAAAGAACTCAACTGTTGAAACAATTACTATAGAGACATCACAATAAGTAACAATAGCAAGTAGTAAAAATAAAAAAGTAAACCCATTTTACATCTCATGCACAGCACGGTAAGAGTTACCATCATGTATCTTCTAAGTGATAACTCAAGTAAAGGCAGGAGAGCCCTGGACTACATCAACCCAGAGCAAGCAGACAACCGTGAATTCTGCTGCTAGTTGCAAAGAGTAAAAGGAGGCAACTCCAACAAATACTGTGTTGCTCTTGGCATGAACAGAAAAAACTGCCAATTCAAGAGGGTTATAATAAAGAAGTGCAAGGGATAATGCAAAGAAACTTAAAGGAATACACACACTTTTGACTGATGAACTGGAACATAAAAACTGTACCCAGTTTGGAGGCTGCACTTTTTCACTCCCATGCAATGAAGCACCAGCAGTGCCAGAGCACACTCAACTGCAAAAAACTGCTTGTGGTTTTAAGATACTGATGTCATAGATACCTCATGTGTACTTTAACGCTGCCTTACTAACAAATCACAGCAATCTCTTCTTAGAGCAAAGAGACCATTTTGTAATCTCAGATGCATTTGCTGGTATTATGCAACACACAAGCTTCAAATCCACGGGTGGCTTATAGTTAGCAGCAGGCAATCAGTGCAGACTTTCAGAAAACAACTAAAATGTTACCAGTGCTCTATTCTTGATTACAGGCTAGGAATTTCTATAAATAAATAAATAAATAAATAAATAAAGTATATTGGACATGCAAAAGTCTTTCTTTTGCTTTTCAGCCCTTGAAAACCAGTTTCAAGCTGACATCTCAAAAGCAAGTATGCTGACCTACTTGCAAATATAATACCTCCCTGGGACAAACAGGGCATAGCTTTCTCAAATAAGTGCAAGCAAAACAGAAAATAAACCTACAGAATAGGTTAATGTTTTGTAGAAGGGCTAATGTTCAATGAAAAGCTGAAATCTGGCCAATTGATCACATGTTTCATGTGCATTAGTGTACATTTCTTTATTGCTATTAACAGATACCTGCAGAGAGGAAGAAAGAGAATTATTCCCTCCTTTGATACTGAAGGTCACAAGGTCAACAAAATCCCAGCTTAATGAAGACTCTGGTGAGGTTGTAAGTGTCAGAGCTTCCACCAACCCTCTCAAAATGCAGTGTTGGAAAGCACAGTAAAGAAAACTGAAATAATACCACCCAGGCTTCACAGACTATGTCAACTTAATTAGAATGGTATTTTGGCAGCACCGAAAGATTATATATCGAAGGCTGGGTACCAGGCTAAATACTTGACTAGAGTATTTTGCCAAGCCACCTACATTAAAAGCTACTTCCCTGTACTTTCAGGGTTCCATAAAGGAAATCTGTTGTTTCAGGCCTTATGAGACTATTTAACAGAGATATGAGATGCTGAATATCACCATCACTGAAGGTTAACTAGATACACGTTAAACAAGGAACATGCCTAGTTAACCTTCAAACTACAGAGCTGACGAAGGGGAACATTTTTTCTCAAAGGGTGTAGGCTCCAGATGTAGCCAAAGCGCCTTCCCTATGTACCAGTGTACTTTAACCCACAGAACACCTGTACTCCAAGCCTGGAACCCACACACAGGTCCCATCTGCATTCTCCCACCTCCAAGGTTGTCCAACTGGGACTGGCAGCAGTAGAAAGGATGGAGAGAAGACAGCACCTAAGTGTCCCCACACACAACGTCATTTTGCAGGCCTGCAGTACACTGCCCACAGAAACAAATCAACTTCCAGGCTACACACAGAATTGACCACAACACTAATATAGGATATGAAGAAACTCACATACCCTAGGTGGTGGTATTGTGCACAGGAGAAATGTACACCCCTGCACTGCCACATCAGTCAGTGAGGAGAAACAGGCTCTGCTTATGTACAGCCCATCTCATTACACAGCAGCTACCTAAAACATGCTGGAGAAAGCTGGGGTTTGGATGAGGTGAGCTCTGGAGGCCACTTACAACCTACACAATTCAATGAAGCATACCACTGAAGCACCTGGTTCTTTCCACTGACTACAAAGGGATTTAGCAAACTGGCTCAGATGTAGCCATCCACAATCTAAAGGCACAAAACCAGCCAGAGGAATCCCTCCCCAGTGTTCAGCACATAAGCTTTAAACTCTAGGCACCTTTGGACTAGAGGGAAAATTATGCCAGACCAGCCTTGCTGGCCTCAGACTTTTCATCTCTGTACTGCAGGAGTCAATCCTGACAAAGCTTCAGTTTCTCCCAGCAACTTTCAGGGTTGATTTCACTCAGCGTGTGCATACATACATATATATATATATATATATATATATATATGATATAATAATGGCCAGTCTTCGTGAACAAAGATCCGGGGAAGGTCTTTACACCTTCCAGCCTGCGCATTGGATTTTTTAGGTG
>JAWMRA010000078.1:80976427-81017061 GCA_035584735.1 Pseudotriccus pelzelni
CAGGGCTAACGAGCTCCACCTGCCCGGGGAGTGTCCCTGGCTGGGAATCGAACCCTTGGCCTCGGTGGTGAAGGTCCCGCAATCTAACCACTAGGCCACCAGGGGCTCCCATATATATATATATATATATATATTATACACGTACTCTTACACGTGCATGTAAACTCTGTAAACAGATGAAGAGAATCTTTAGCTCCTGCACGGAACGCCACAGAAAACTCTTTCAGCTGACAAGGCAGAACTCAATCCACCTCAAACAAAACAAACCAAAAATATGTCGTTTTTCTTCCCTGAACTTCCTTTGCTGTTCAAGGCAGAGATTTTGTTCACACTTTGCTCTTCCAAAAAGTTCTCCCCCTCACAAAATACACTGCAGTGTAATAAAACAAAAGATTTACCAAAAAAGCGGACTAGCTATCTTGCAAAAGCCTCTGTGAATATCAGAAATTTGAAATTTCTAACTGCTGCTGTTAATTGAAGAAATAACAATTCAAAAAGGTTTTTTAGCTTTGTATTTTGATCTGTGAAAGCATTCACTCATATTTAATACAATCAACTTGACAGATGCATCAGAAAAGTCTTGATTTTCATTTCAGCCTCACTAATTAGCAGTTCTATTTTATTAAAACCCAGCTCTGCGCAAAGAGATGGCTTCACACAACTGCCTGCTTTACATAAATACCTCCCACAGGCTTTCATGCTACTTTCTGTCATTAGAAGAGGGTGAATATTCCCTTCACCTAAGGCTCTGATGCTTGCAGATCTCAGCAATCACTAGCTTGTAATATTCCTCATCTCCTTCAAATGGACAGCAGTACCACAGAATTTGCCACCGGTGTCTGATACTCTCTGCTCTTTATGGCATCACTGATCTTAGATAAATTATACTATAGCTTGGAAACTATCAGATTTGTTTCCTGCAACATCTTTACTTACGCATCTTTTCCAGTCTGATAACTCATATAAGTCAATAGCCTAAAATAAGCAGCACAATTTTCATTAGGACTGTATCATTTAAGTAAATGACAACCTCTTCATTATGCAAAACCAAAAAACTTCTCTCCAAAACACAAGACAGAAGCAGAAGTTCACTGAAGCTGGACGCCTCTTAAGAGCCAGATTTAAAAAGGCTGCTCCATACCGAACTGCTCTTCTCTCCGTGGCAGGAGATGATAGCCCTTGTTCTCAGAGAAGCACCCAGTTGTAGAACTTCCTAGTGCTGTCTCTTAAGATACTGGCATACCTGTATTCTCTGCTGCTGCAGAAATGCAGCAACACATTGCATAATGCAGCACTCCAGTCACTCTCAGTGGGACTATGTAGAGCAGTGAAACGCAGCAGGAATAACATGTATATAATTTTTCCCATGACAGCAAGTAGCAGTACTGGTCAGCTAGAGTAAAGAAATGCAGGGTTATAGAAAACTACTACCAACAGATGGAGAAATATTGAGCACACCAGGAAACAACACACCTGAATTCTTCCCATGATCTGAGGGACAGAAAGACATGGCTGCTTTTCTACCAGACTTCGAGGATAGATCCCTAAGTCTTAAGACAGATCTCTGTCTAGCAGGTTAGGTAAGCCCTTTAAGGTTTAAATGTTTCATGAGATCCACTTTTAAAAACACCAAAAAAGACAACTGGAAAGCGCAATTTTGCTTCAAGTCAGAACACAAACAGTTCCCTCTGTAAAGGCCACATGTGCCAAGGACTAGGTTCCAGCTCCCGGCACTTGAGCAGCACTGAAGTTTTCATTCTCTGGATAGGAAGTACAACACTACTGAGCATTTGCTCTGCAGACAAGTTAAGAAATCATCCCGTATAGTCAGACAAAATTAAGTAAATGTGCCATTTGTTACTGGAAACCTTCTCCCTGGTATCCAATGACAGGATGTATGAGAATGGTTCACAGCTGAGTCAGGGGAGGTTCAGACGAGACATGCAGAAATGATTCATTTACCAAGAGGCTGGTCAAACACTGGAACGGGCTTTCTAGAAAGGTGGTCAATACCCCAAGTCTGTCAGTGTTTAAGAGGCACTTGGACAATGCCCTTAACAATATGCTTTGACTTTTGTTCAGCCCTGAAGCGGTCACACAGTTGGACTGAATGTTCGCTGCAGGTACCTTCAAACTGGCATGTTCTATTCCATTTGTTGGACATTCAAGGAACATTGTTTTATACCAAAATGGCTTTATCTGAACAAATGCTGTTTAACTGAACTTCAGGACATTTTCTTTCCTTAATTTGTAAATTTTTTCCTGATCTAAGTCAGTCATTGAGGCAATACTGAAAATAACTACTTCTAGAAGTGTCCATCTCGGAACACTCTGGTGCTCTCTTGCCATCAAATTTAAGCTTATGGAAAAAAAACAACAGTCAGTTGAGAAATAGTAAATTTCCCCCTTAACAACCCTATTCTGTCTCAAAGCAAGAGTAAAACCAGTCAGAGTCAAAAGCAGTTTAGGAAAAACAGTTTTATTTGACATTGAAATGGACTGAGAAGTTCAGGGGATCAACTGATATGTCAAAGGTGAGGGGCTGATAACATCCCACAGCCATCTCACAGCCACCCTGTGAGGGCAAGGTTCACAGTGTCCCACATTTTATACACTATTCCCACTTCTCATCCTGCACACTCACTTCCAGCACATGGCTCTGAGCTAAACCTTGCAAGTTTGCACCAATGGCTGGCCAGTGATGTTGGTCTGTGAAGGACCAGTTAACAATACGAATTTCACAAGCCCACTATTACAAAACAGATATGAGCAAGTACTCTGTTGACAGTTAGAGCTCCAGCTTTATTTTATTTATTCTAGTATAAGAACAGATGTTGCAGTTATTCAAAGGTTTTCACAACCTTAATTGCTGACCTTAATTGTTGTTAATCTTTCCCATGAAGTGGAGACAGACAGACGCCACCCTTATTTTGTGAAGAAGATAGTGAGCTGCAGGGTATGAATAGTAAGAGACAGTATTGTCTGCCTTCTCCCTCCTGTGTGAAATACAAGGGTACTGGGATTGGCCGGCAGCACGGAAGAAAAAGAACAAATGAATGACTCGGCTGTTTTATAAATTTTTTTGAAGGATGCATCTGCTACAGGGTTGAGCCGTGACACTGACATTTCTTCCCCCTCCCCGGGAGCGGGTGAAGCTTCCAAGTGCCAGCGAAGGAAGTGCTGTATTTAGACTTCACGATGCCTGAAACAGCTGATACACAAAGCACCCTGTCCACCTCATTGAGCATCACTCAAGCTGTAGTATTAAGAAGCAAAGTGTAGAGTTTCACAGGGCAGTATTAGGTTTCATAAACAAGTTCTCAGACTGGACAAGAAAGCAGCATTTAATTATGTGCTAGAAATATTGCAAAAGATACATGAGAGCTTCCCAGGTCTTTTCCTTTGCCAGTGGGAGATTTGCCTGACACTTCTTGCTCAGGTGTGGAAATTTTATATCCATCTTTTTTGCTGCAAAAGTTTTCTAACCAAGAAGTACGTTCCTCTGACTTTGTTCTGCCAAGTGTACTCAAAGATGTTAACTTGATGTCCCAGTAATTTGAGACCAGGCAACGCAGAGGAGGGACACAAGTTCAGAAATGAAACACAGGATGTACTGATGCTGTACCAGGCACACCTAATAACCTATGCCAAGAGCCTTAGAAGTCAGGGCAGTGAAGATCAATTTCATGTTTATGGTTACCTTCAAACAAATGCCCAGACTGAATTTGGGGCACAAGACTTAACCCAAAGACCAGCCTAGAATGGCACCTGCTACCAGCTTTAATGCAAAATACAGGAAATCAAGTCTTTCCCACCCCCCCACCTCAAAACTCACCTTAGCTGCAAACATCTTCTAGGTTTCTTGACAGAAAGAAAAGGTAAGGACTGTTTTGGTTTTAGTTCCTTAAGAGATATTATTTTTGTTCATTAAAAGAAGTCAAAATAAATAAGTCAACCAGGCACTATATATACTAAACAACTGCTGACAGATTACATTCTAAGAGCAGCATTAAGCAACTGTAGTAAGTTGCACAACAGAAAGCATTCAGTCAAGATTTTTAGAGGAAAATATCAAACTACCAAGCTATTAATTGTTGTCCTTACCCTGTCACACATAAAGTGATTTGGACATAGCATGAAAGATGGTAAGTTATATCAGTTTTTAGAAATGAGTTCAAGCTAAATCCAGTGAACTGAAACATCAGGAAGTGACTTCTTTTCTGAAAGAACTGGTTAAAACTAAATAACATGGACTTGAATAATAAATAAGATGGCATGAGGAAGAGTCAGTACAGCTTTTGCAGAAGTTATGACACAAACCTACCCAAGGTTTATGATACTGTATGAACAAGACACATGTGGCCATTATCCCTCGGCTGGGGACACTTCACTTCAGAGCTGCTGTAGTTTGCAGGAGTGGTTCCCCCTTAATACCCAGCTGAAAGATAAGAATTAAAGGGAGGAAAATAGAGGGGGGTTTTCCATACAAGGAGTCTCCAGAATGACTGTAGTGGTCACTCTTTCTAACGTATCCATAAGCTCTCTGAAATGTGACACAAAATTTGCCAGCAGTATGATGTGTTCAGTCAGAGCTGCAGCTTCATGCAAAGCACAGCAGAATGATCTCATGATTGCAAGCAAATAGGTAACCAAAAGGGCAACTCTAATTTCCACAAACTCAAGCCAATGGACAAGAAGAAAAATAACCCTGCCTGTGTGTACCACTGAAGTATTAAGTGTCAGAAGTCTTAAGTCTTGTTTTAAGTATCATCTTAGAGGGAATTGGGGAGGGGGGAGGGAGCAGACAATATCTCACAAGGAAATACAGTAATACAGTATTAAGAATCTAGGAACTGCCACAAGCAAAGCAGAATCATGACAAGTCACTAAATCCAGGACACACCCACTTTTGAAAACTGTGGGCTGTTATGACACTAAAAGGGTAAAATAGAATTAAAAAGAGTACAGAGAACAGGAATTCCTGAATCAGAAACGAACAGTCCTGGATTATTTGGCACAGAGAAGGAAAGAGAGCTGAGGGAGAAGAGGGCAAACACTGAGTGGATAGGAAACATGCAGATCTTTTCAATGGGGTGACTGGGCTTTGATCAATGTGTTAAAATAATAATAATTTAGGCTAAACACTGGAGAAAGCTTATTAAGGGACAGCAACTATAGTAATGGGTGTGCATGCTCCAGAGAACCAGAGCACAGCTCACCATGAAGCAGAAGGGTCTAAAAGCAGAGAAAAACTCCTTGCAGGCTTTCTACCTAAGAAACTGCAATTCAAATAACCTTTTTTTTTTTTTTTTTTAATTAATATTTCTGGCTGTGAATTGTGGGCATTATACCTTAACCTAATGGGGATGGTGAAGGGGAGCTGAAGGGATAGCCACATCACTGAAGTGCAGAAGTACCACCTCAGCACTGCCACACTGCATCCTCCAAAAGAACGCTGCATCAATCCAACAGATTTGAACCTTTCACAATTTGGCACAGAACTAGAAACTACAGTTGCTAGGCATCCTCCATGTAACATTTACTTTTAACAGCAAGTCCTGCAGGCTGCTGCAGTATGAAGAAGGTAGAACACATGTAGCCCGTGAGTTGACAAGCACATGCCTAAATGCTGGCTCTCTACAACACAAAACATGATCCACTTTGCCAAGGTGCCTCTCCCACTATTTCCATGGGAACTTACTACATCCGCAATACGATATGTTTTAACACTGAATATAAAAGATGCTGTTTTCATAATGGGCATCTAGGAAGATTCTTCCTTGGCATTTCAGGTCAGGACAAGAGCAGATTGAAATCTAAGGTTTGAAAGAATATGAAGCTCCCTGCATGATAAAAGAAACCTGATTATGTCCTCCCAAAAATCGCAACATAAGCCCAAAACCATACTGAAAGCTGCTAAGAGACCACAGCTGAACAAAGCCTTGAACACTTCTCATAAGCTTTTTATTTTTAAAAAACTGAAAAGCTACTTTCAAAACAGCACAAGAGTCACAACACCAAAAAGATTCTGACTTTTTCATGTTCTCAGAATAGCATGCTAGAAAGACATGTACAAAAATAGAAGTTTTAGGTGCATTTTGCTTTCATCTCGAGCATCAGCACAAGTCTATCCAATGAAGCATTTGCATAAGGCTCCATAAAGCATTCCGTCATCAACAACCCCGCTCTGATCGGTGGCATAAAACTGAGATCAGATGCAGCCAATCACTTGAAAGCCCTTCAAGACCAGAGGATTTGGATGCTGGAGCAGGCTTGGACCTTTTCATCACCCCACACACGCTGCACACAAAGAAATTCAGATTCCTCTAACTTGCCTCACTGTAATTCAAATGTTTTAATAGAAGGTGGCAGCCAGCAGCATCACCAAAAATAAAATCATCAGAGGCAAACTATTGATGTGTAAAGTAGTATTTTGTTTCAGGAGGTTAAACATGCAGGTTATTTTCACTGTACTTCTTGACACAGAAATCAAGCAGCAGCAGCAAATTTCGGGAACCATACTCCCTTCTCCTCCAACCCCAGTAGGCAAAGCAGGGGAAAAGGAAGTCTCCAAATCAGCCAGCCCCTCTCCCCTTTACTGGCCAGATTCACCCTCACTGCCCTTCTGTGGGGCAGGACAAAGCTCACTCACTGTGTCATAGAGGGTACCACCACTCACCTCCTGCTCCCTGCCTTCTAGGAATTTCCCATGCCAACACTGGAGGATTAGGAGATGTAATGCTATTAAACACTGCAATATCAAAATGTGAACGAAAGTACATAAAGTCTGCCTTAAGAGGAGGGGGAGTTTTGTTGATTTTTTTTTTTTTTAACCTCTGGAAAAGTATCTAAGGAACACAGTGAGGAAGCAGTGTCAAAACTGGCAAGTCTGCAAGCAAAACACACAAGTTTACATGCGCACTGCAGCCCTGCCTGCTACTTCAGATTACTGATTGCAGAGCAACAAGTTATTCTCTCCCTAATTGGGTCCCAGACTAAAATAGTCCTGTTATTTTTAGTATAGTACTTAAGTATCTGAACTGTGCCCTGTACTTCCAAAGCTGGCATGAATCCCTGGCCATACCAGAAATTCCGATATTAAACAAGAACACACACGCCACATATCCAGGCCGACGTTTGTTCTTCTGCCTTGTCTCTAGTGGGTGACTTTAAAGACTTTAAACATTAACAGCCAGCCAAAAATGGCACAGGCTTATATGTTAATTCTGCATTTAAAGCCTCTCTACCAGCTACTGTGCAACAAGAGAATCAACCCAGCAAGGAAAGACAAAGGGTTGCAATACCACTGATCAGTCAGAGAGAGTTTGTTTTTAGGGCACAGACAGAAGATGGGAATGGGATTACTTCACCTCCATTTTGTCTGTTATGAGTCCATAGAAGTTCTGGGGCACTGGAGGAGAGAGGATAAATCCAAAATGCACTGTACCTCACCCCTGTCCTGTCCCCTTCCACACTGCATGTACATTATGGATTAAATTTAAACTAGTCAAGAAACAAAAGGCCTGTGTTAAATATGTTTACACACACTCACACACAGAAGGAGTATTATGTAAGCTCTGTCTCACAAACAATATGCTTCTTCTGCAGAAGAAATGAGATGATCAAAGCAAGACTTGTGCGTGTTTCCAAGTCAGTCTTCCCACCTTCCATCACAGGGGTGACAACCGTCCTGCAGCATGCTAATTCTGGAGTGCAGAGAGCAGAACAAAATCCAAAAAAACCATAGGCTGCTCCAACAAAGCCTACCTTGTCACTGTGAGCTGACTGCTTTGGGCTTCCACTGTAATCTCGTTTTAGTTAGACCAGGAAGAATAAGTTCCCAGGAGGAATTTACTCTGCCCTTTTACCAAGTACTTTGCAGCAAGGAAGTCAAGTCTATGAAAGAGCTTTAAAGACAAGATCCTAACCTGAAAGACGGCTGCCAGCCAACAAAAATTTGTTAGTCTCTATTACCACTAGACCATCTGTTCCTGAAACTGTACGTTCCTTTTCAGAAGGGTTCTTATTTTGTGAACAGCATTAGCATTGTTCTCTCTCTCCGTTCTATCAACAGCCCCTTATCTAACATGCTTCTAGATCTGGTGGTGATACAGCACTAAGCCTCTGGTTTATCATATCATCATCTAATCAATTTGGGTTCATCAGTATATTTCAGTACTTTATATTTTCAATTATTATAATCTCAGACAGCAGCAGAAGCAACATATATAAAACCATTCATGGTTTCTGAATTATGGCTAAGTTAATCAGGGACACCAACTAAATGATGTTCTCAAACCCAAGTCCGACAAAAACAGCTGAGGCAAAAATTCAGCCCTTTGGCATTTGCCCATTAACCATTTCAGGCCACTGACTATTCTTTCTCATCTCCAGTTTTTCATTGGCTTCCAGTTAATCCTCAGATCAAAGATGTTTAAGTTTTGCTGTTTCCCATATATGACAAAAAGCAAGCAACAGTTAGTTCTTCTGCCTTGCTAGCTACAGAGGTCAAGCAAAGTCCACTCATCAGCACTCCACTAAAAGAGCAATAGCCTGCAGACAATTATTGCAATACCAAAATAAGTGAAAGTGAAACAAGAGACATCAAAAACTCATTCTGTAATTCCGCAGCAATAAAATAATGATTAAGGGAAAGGTCAGTTCACTCATCACTTTCTGAAGAAAGCTACAGGTAACAACACCGAAACAAAAAAACCCAACTACTACTAGTGATGGTAGGAGAGAGAAGAGAGAAGAAATTAGTCAGCTTTCAAATTAACTGAAATTTCATGAAATTCAGTCATGAATTGAATAGTTTGAATTTTTCTTAAAGCTTCAAATCATTAGCAACTCTTTTAGAAAGTTCATAGTGGATTGACAATGTAGCAGAGGCTAGAGAATGGCAAACAGTGATATCCTAAAGAAGTGGGAGGAGAAAGGAGTGGAAAAAAAAGTGGAAGAATGATACTTGTTGCTTAATTTGCGCATGGATTGCCATTAACCCATCTGCTAGCATCAGGAAGAAAATGAAAGACTGACTTGAACAAAAACTGGGTTTTCATGCATAAGCCATGTCAAACCAACTCAAAATCATACTATGTCAGAATAATGTATTTTAGGAACACAGAAGCAGTAGACACTGAATCTTGACATTAGCAAAATCACATCAAAAAATTCAAACCGCATTCTCACAAAAAAGATGGGAAAACATTGACATACTGTTATCAGTGCAAACAGTCATCTTATGGCAGACTTGAAAGTGACTGGGTAACTGCACTGACTTACATTTGCTTGGAATGTCAAGAAAAATTAAAATACAGAATAGCCTGACATACTGAATAACCTCTGCAGAGATCTGCCCTGGTCTCACACTATTCAGACAATAATGATCTAGATAATAAAGGAGAAAATTACACTCATTAAAGTTGGGGAAGCTGCTAACTTAAAGCTGGCGGCTTGGTGGAAGACTTAATTCAAAGCAAGTTTGAGAAACTAGAAAATTCTTTGTTGAGATAAAGGCAAATACCACACAGGAATGTACAGAAGAACATATGCGAAAATCATGAAGCAACAGTTCTGTTCTACTTGTGGCTGATAAAGCTTCCAGCACAAAGCTGTACCCAGTCTTCAGCAAATTTCAGAAAAGATCAGCTGGAAAGAATCCAAGCAAAAGCAATAGGAACATCACAGAATTAGAAAAACATGACATCTGGGAGGAAAAAAGAAAAAACAGAATTAACTGGAGCTCAGCCAAAAGAAGCAAAAGTAAGGGTCATGATGAAATCTTCCAAATCTATGAAAACCTGCTGCAAAGAATGAGAGAATAATCTGTTCTCTGTGCCCACTGCTTTCAGAAGAAGAAACAGAAAGGTTTAAAAAGCAAAGATTTAGGAAAACATTACTGGGTGGAGTGTCAGGGAGGGTGTGGAGTGAGGGAACAGAGAAAAGAGAAGCACCAAATCAAAATTGCTAAAAGGGGAGAAAAAAACCAATGAGTCAACAGACAAGAGTATCTGGGGAGTATACAGATTTTCCCCCAATCATTTTCACCAAGCTGATATCAAAAACACAACTATAGTCCAGCTTTTTATGGACTAGTTAACCTCTGTAAAGCCTCCTCTCCAGATCTAGGACTGTGCTACAAGAAAAACAATTTTAACAGATGCATTGTCTTCTCTTTCTTCAAAGGATGGTACCCAAAATGAGAACACCAACAAGTTGCATACCAACTGTAACCTTCTGAAATGTCTTAAAAATGTCTTTAAAAAAAAACAAACACCAAACAAACAACTTAAAATCTTAGGTGTTAAAATAGCTTAAGAAGTCTAACCCATCTACTTGCTTCTGTTGATATCCAGCTATGTCCTAACACTACAAACCGGTACCTGACAAAAGAGAGGCACATTGCAAACGCCTTCAACCCTAGAAATTTTGCTCTCCAGTCTCGTTTTGGGGGACAAATAGCAGAAACATCACTTTGACTATAATGTCTAGAGTATTTTTAAATGCTTAGCCACAATCAGCGAGCTGTAGATCAAGATCTAATGGTTTCTCTGCCTGTCAGGTTTTTGAAGGGTAGATGGTATAGAGAAATTTCTTCTTCCAAAAGACCATGGAAGATGATAATCTATACATGGCCATCCCAACACAATTAACTGGAGTCGGTACTGTAAAGTGCAATCTTATCATTCTGCAGCTTGGCATTAACATGTACTCAGTAGCAAGCATCTCTAGAAGTACGGATGGTGAGGGGAACAGGAGGGAGGAAGCTGGGGAAAAACCCAACAAAATCTTAATCCCTTCATTTTTTTTTCAGTTTGTGGACCGTAACCATTGGTCTATAGCCACCAGTGTATTCCAAACTGCATTTGCATTTGTTCTCACTATGCAAAACCTCTGGGAACATCTATAGGAAATGAACTCTGGTTAGAAATAACTGCAAACACTATCATCTTATCCAGCCAATGAGATGCAGTTCCCCTCCCCGCAGTTTGGTCTCCACCATTTGCATCAATGGAAGTAGCTGGGGACAGACATTTCACAAATCTCCCAAATCCAGTACTCCTGGGCACAGGACTTATTTTAGCCTTTAACCATCCAACTGGAAGATATTTAAGCATGCCACAGAGGCTTAGGGGAGGCTTTGCAATTGCATTTGCTTTATATTGTGCAGAGTCAAAAAGACAGTCATTTGTCATATTTTCTTGAGTATCCCTGAGTGAGATGCCAATGCAGAGATAAATATTTATAAGGCTAGTTCATGCAGGTTCCTTAAATCTGACTAGATCTAACTCCTTCTTGTTTTAAGAAGTAGGAATTATATGTAAATATCACAGTAAAGGAGGATATAAGAGTTAAGATCAGGTTTCTGTGCATGGGAGGGACTTGCTGTGGATTTACAGGATTAGCACTAGTGCCCATCCCTCCCTGTCAGGAATGACCCTCTGCTCTCCACTTTGCATCTTTACAACTGCAGATACTGGGACCTTGGAGCACGAGGCTGACAGCCCTCAAAGGCAAAGCGCCAGTTGCTTCTAAAGAGTGACAGGACCGAGACATAAAAGAAAGGAAAATAAATTGGTTTTTAAAAGTAAAATCAATAGGTATAGGCATTAGAAGTCTAGAAAGGTGAACAGGCATTGCCATTTCAAGGAGTTCCACTGTACCACTGTTTGCATTCAGAGCAGAAATGTTTTTGCTCAGGTGCCTCACCATGTGGTTATCCCTGGAATCCCTGGCTGTCTGAATGGCCACCAGACCACAGGACATGCACCTAAACATCTACTCAAAATTGACACTTATGGTCTAGACCAGGACTGAAGTCAGGCAAAGTTTCAGATGTGAATTAGCTACCTGCATCACAAGTGGGATGTTTACTATGCATTGTGGTATTACTTGTTCTCTCACAATTTTTTTCTTGTTCTTAACACTTCCTTCACCTTTGGTGAGACAATCATCATCTCTGAGAATTTAACTTCCACAAGCTGGGACATAGAAGCAAACACAGAGTGATACAACCATCACACAGGCAAAACACCAAAAACTATACAGCCACCAAAAACTGCAGGCTTTTCTCACAGATGCCTGATAGCAGCTCCAAGAAGGTATTAGTATTACTCTGAAAAAATAATCATATCAGTAATCATTTACAGATTAAACCATGCTGTGAGCTAAAACATTTCCATCACATCATTTTCACCTGAGCAGGGTGGGGGTGCAGCCTACTTTGCCTTTTCACACTAGAAAGACATACATGACTATGGAAATCAATTTGATTACTTCTCTCCTCACACTGCTGACAAGTGGATGCACTAGGAGAGAGAAAAAAAACCCACAAAAGATCAAGCTGATGAAAAAGTTGAGCTGTATCAATACTGCCCTTCTTTGCACCTTCTCAATTCTTACCATGTCTCCTAAACTCTCTCCTTTAAAGTATTTTCCCCTTTCCCCCCCACTGCTACAGAAAACACATATGAGCAGAGAAGTCACTTAGAAACTGTCAATCAAATTCTTAAAACCAGATTGGAATGGTTTTCTTTTACACTATGTATCTCAATAAAGAAAAAAAAACAAACAACAACAACAAAAAACCCCAAACAATTTTAGTTGGCGTTCATTTACATTCTTCATTAAATTTTAGTTCTTTAGTCTGTATTCAATTTTTCCTCCCTAATAATGGGATGACTAGATTCTTTCTTACAGGATGGAAAAGGGCAGAAGACTTTCCAGTGTTCCCTGGTGGAAGATGATATGGTAATTCAAAGCTTTACAGGTTAGGTCAGCTTTAGGATACAGCTACTTTGGACTGCTCTGCTTTGGTTTATACAAATCCTGTTACTTCTTCGTTGACCAGACAAATCTTCAGGAAGATTACTGTCATGCTACAAAATCATCTTCAAAGATAAAATAACATATTGGTAATCCAGGCTGCACTTGAAGCAACAAGGTGAAAGTCACTTTTAATACAATCCTTTGAGTCCATTGTTTTTTTCCAGGGACCTCATTTGACACGGCTAAGGTGTCAGGTATCACGAGTTACCCTGTTACAGTAGTACTGTTAAAAGGATCCCAGAAGACCATAGGAAGACTTAACCTGAAGCTCTCTCCTCCAAGCCCCTCAGCTCCACACACAGCCACAGCCCTGCTAAGGTTCCACACTGCCACCCAGCAGCCCCCCAGCCCACCTTGGAACAATGTCTCCTACTGCATACTCCAACATGAACCAGCCCTTTACACCATGTTGCTGAAAGGCTTCATCCTAAGGTCCCAGGAATACCAAAGAACTGTTGGATGAGTGTTGGATGCAGCATATCTTGAACTGCAGAGGAGATACACCAGTCTCAGACACCATGAAGGGGCTGTATAATGTAGTATAATCAGAGTACAGTAAACAAATTAATTTCTATTGAAGCCATCCTGATGATGCCCTAAGCCTGACCTGCAGAAGGACTTCCTTTGCCACCCTGACCATGAGAAGCAACACATTCTTCCCTTCATGTTTTCCCATCACCTTCCCACAGCACATAAACAGTCAGCTTTATGTATGGATCAGTTATAAGGCCCGTACCAACATTCAGCATACTGCTAAACTACGTCAATGCTCAGCAAGAATCCTTCAACATCCATAAAGTATTCCAATAAAATCTGGTTTTATAATCCTATTTTGCATTGACCTCATCCATCCTCGAGAGAGAAATGGGGTATTTGGGTGTCTGGGAGGGGAAAAAGCATGACCACAGGGCTGCTGGGAACAGAAGGTGATATTGCAGGTAGGCAGGGCAGCAGGAAGAGCAGAGAAAGACACTTTGGGAACCTCCGGGCTTTCAACACAGTAAGCCAGGGTTTCAAAGAGTTCATACACAAAGTACGTACTTCCTTGCTTGGCTTTACAGAGTTACAACTGAAGAATTAGAGGATACTGGCAGGAGGAGGTGTCTAAGACCAGCAACTGGATGAAAGCATCATTGCCCACACAATGCAAAAATTTATGGCTCCAACATAGGTTTAGGTAAAAATTCACTCTGACCACACAGCTCAAACTCTAGTCAAACATTGACTTTAGATAAGCCACAGTTGCACATAGGAAAAAAGGTTCAGTCCCAAGACGCTTCAAAAAAAATAAATAAAGCAATTGATTTTAAAGAGTACCCATCCCATGAATGCTTCTCTGGCTGGATGAATCTTCTCTGAATCACTGCCAAAGTCAGATATGACATGGCTGAAGGCAAGCATACAGTTTGGCCAGATACCCTGAGAAGAGGAAGAAATTTGGTATTTGTATTCAACTATATTAGAAGTAATTTTATGGGCACACTTTGTCATTCATTGCTTCCTTCACCTCAACAGCCCCAAACCCTACAGCTATGCAAACCAACCAAATCATTATGAGTAGCATTTGTTATAAAACACAAACTTCATTCAGCAGCTGCTATAGAGTGCTCCAAGTAAAACACAAAGTATGGGGAGAACATGTAATACACATTTGTCACTCTTCAAATGACCTTGCAAGAGACAGAAACTGTTTTCAGATGGACACAAGTCCCTGTAATAAAGGCTGAGAAAAGATCTCATCCTCCATCCATCCAGGAGTCCATCTATAACAGGGTTATAGCTCAGAAAGACTGAGCTAGCCAATAAACTCAACCATTTTTGTGCTAAAATTATGAAAACCACTATTCAGATATGTTTCCTAAGAGAAACCCCAGTCCCTGCTGTGCAACTGAGAACCCAAGAACCCAAATCCTAGATCTTTCCAAACTCCATTTGGTAAAACAAAGAAAATCCATTACGTGTCACCTTACCCTCAAAATTATTCCACATTTACCACAGACAAGAATAATAACTGAAATTACTGAACTTACTTTGGTTTTCAGTCTGTGCGGTAGTTGGGGTTTTTTTCAGGCTAAAGCATACTAGCTTTATCAAGCCTGAGAAATTTGCTCTCTAAGGCAGCCCCTGAAGAGTCACAGGAGTGCACGGGCAAGATGCGCTCACAGCCATTAAAACCATTTCCTAGCAGGCACAAGAGAAGTCACCTTTAATGCTTTTATATGACCTTGCTTACAGAAACGCCTCTTGGTCAGAGCAGGGTGGCTGAACCAGCTTGCGGGTAGGTCTAGGAGCCTGAGACTGGAAACATGAGCCATTCCAGGAAAAAAACACATTTCAGCTGGTAACTGGTCTGAAACAAGTATGTTTTGCCACTACATTTCAGAGCAAGTCAACCCAATCTCTGGTGTTTGAACAGCTATTACGCTTGAGATTTTTCATAATATGAATAATGACAGATTCATTACCAGTAAGTTCCTCAGTTGCTGTTTTACGATGATCATATAAGATACAGCTAAACATACCTTACATAATCTTCTGAAACTGAAGGTGCTACTTTTACCTTTTTTAAATGTACCAGAGCAATAGTGACATTTTTGTTATGGCTGAGTTGCTCAATAAAAAAACACACCTAGCACTAACACATTTCATATTCATTTTAAGAGAACAACCCAACAACACAGGTCCATTTTATTAAAAAAAAAAAAAAAGTGAAATTTCAAGACACAAATAAAGACAACATCTCTTAGAACCATAGTTCAGGGCAACACACAGATCAGACACAAGGTTAACCCCCATACGTGGTAGAAAATTTCCCTTCAGCCCTTCAATAGGTAAACCTTGCAAATACAGGCAAGCTCTGGAGACCATCTGCAAAGCCAGGTCTAAGTCATTAGCTTGTTTGCTTACGTAGCTCCATAAGATTTGTTGAATTCATAGAGAAAAATAACCTTTGTTGGGTTGCCAGAAAAATTAGTAGGCTTCCCTGGCCAAGCTGACCCAGCGGTTTGCTGTCACTGAAACGAGATGGGACCTATTCTTCCCTTTCCCATTTCTTTTTCTTCCTTTCCCTGTAAGGGCACCTTACCTCATCTGCCTCACCTCATGCTTCCAAGAACTGAATTCATCCTTTAACCCAAAAGAAAACCAATCCCAGAAAAACAAGTACATGTGACAGTTTTCCTACCCAGTTACAGAGTCAGGCATGCACACAGGTAGTGAATGACCAAGTTGTCCTGAGGTAAGAGACCCAAATGCTCTAACAAAAACAACATCATCTTTTGGTAGCAGTGAGCTTTTAGCATGGCCCACATCCCTTGAGAAATTACGACTCCCTCTCTCCCAGGGGAAAAGTTTCTTCACCTCTTCACACTGTAGATTTTTCACACACAAAAAACCCAAAAAAAACCCAAAACAAAAAAATTAACATTTCAACACTCAAAGAGGAAAAAGTAACTTGCATCTCTGATGTTTGCACACACACTGTTTCACTTGAACTCTACTAAGCATTGCCAAATTGACCTGAAAGGCAACCTCACATTGCCTATAGACATATCACCTTAGCTAATGTACATTTTAAGTGAGACCCCTGTAGAATAAACCTTGTAAGCAAGAGCTGGACTGTTGGACATGAAGGGTCCAAGAACTTCTCAGAGATGAATACAAGCAAAACAAAGTTAGGCTGTTACAGCACAGGACTCCTTCATTCAAGTTTTCAAAATCGTCCATTTTCCAAACACCCGTGAGAACCTGCTCCCCGGGAAGAAGAGTTTAACCATTTGCGAGTAAACCAGGACAAATTATGTATTTACCAAAATTAGCTAAGGATAAGACTAGCAAGACATCTTGCAATGCTCTTTTCCTACTGCAGGCTGTATCAGTACTATTTTCCAAATGACACTGGGGAGGAAGTTATCCTCCAACAACAAACTCAACCAGGTGTTGCAAGTATTATCACACACCTAAACTCATCCTGTCGTGCACAGCATCATCTGCAACAGCCTTTGCAATGCTCCTCTGACTTTTCATTTTTTAACAGTGTAATACTCTGCTAGCAAGAAACTCCACAGAGATTCTTCCTGACCTTTTTTGGCATCAGCTCTAAAACAAATAATGCATGCCGAACACAAAACAAGTCTGAGTACACACCAGAGATGTCAGTAACCCAAATAGCATTTGCTCTCCACTCCTACAGCTCATCTCATAGTCTCCTTGGTCAATTCTCCTGAAGCCTTTTAGAAAATAAACCCAATGCTTCTTTGAAAACTTTTCAAATGTTAAATGTGGTGACTGCGTAATGTTATAACAGCCTACCAGTAAAGGATATCAAAAGCATCAGTTTATGAAAATCGGGTATAATCTGTGACATTCTATTCTGATCATTTCTAGAGCATTATAATGGGCTATTTTGACTGCTTTCCCCTCACAGGGCTATCCTGGTTTCAGCTGGGATAGAGTTAATTTTCTTTCTAGTAGCTGGTCCACTTCTGTGTTTTGGATTTAGGATGATAATAATGTTAATAACATACTGGTGTTTTGGTTGTTCCTGAGCAGTGCTCACACCAAGTCAAGGAATCCTGCTTCTCACCCCACCAGCAAGGAGGCTGTGGGTGCACAAGAGGCTGGGAGGAGACATAGCCAGGACAGCTGACCCAAACTGGCCAAAGGGATATTCCATACTATATGGTGTCAGGCTGAACAAAAAAAACTGAGGAGATTTGGCTGGGGGGCAGTGGTCCCTGCTTGGGACTGGCTGGCATCACTCAGCAGGTAGTGAGCAACTACACTGTTCATCACTTGTTTGTATAGTCTTTTTTAGTTATTATTACTTTACCTTCCTTTTCTGTTCTCTTACACTGTGTATCTCAACCCATGAGTTTTACCTTCTTTCCAATTCTCTTCCCCATCCCACTGGGGGAAGCAAGTGAACTGTGTGGTGTGTAGCTGCCTGACAGGTTAAACCACAAGGGCCTTCGTTATAATCATCATTTAAAAACTAAAGCTAGGTGTGCAATAGCCAGAGAGGAGGGGGAAAAAACCCAACAAAACAAACAAAACCCCAACAGTGAACCAACTGACTGACCAGGAAAAAAACACTACCCAAACCACTTTTGACCTTAACTTTTTAGACTTCAGAATTCCTGGAATGAAACATTTCACAACAAGAGAGGAGATGACAATGTTACAGCTAGTGAGCTTTCCAATAAAGTGTTAAAAATGCATGCATTCTCTATCTAGAGTGTAGATGCTGATGGCAAATCTCCCTCTAGCATAAGATTTAGAGGCAAGTAGTACTTTGCCCTCACAATTATGCTGCACAGATATGTTTCTCTTGGAAATTGTTTACTACATCTCTTGGGGTGACTATATACAGTAACTGGAACATCATAGTTAGAGCTGGGCAGGAAAAAGAAAAGCAAACTGAGCCACCAAGAACGCATCTGACAGCACTTGAACCATTGTTCTGCGCAGTATCAAGGCTTGAATTCTGACATAATCCCCTGACATCTCGGGTGATGTCAGCACAAGCAGCTATTAGAATGAAGAATGATCACCCACAGGACATTAATTCAGGAAGAATCAATGGCCTTGCAATACATTTTTCTCCCTTAATATCTCTAAATGGACTTCAATACATTTGAGCCAGAAGGGAAAGCAGGCCTTTTAAGAAAGCTTGTGATATTTTTGTCTTGTGCCAAAGCCTTCCGAAATTTTAGCTTTTCCAGCTCCTTGAAGTTTAATTCCACACTTGTGCTTCAATATAATAAAAGCTCCTCATTTCTTTCCAAGGATGCTCAGAGCTTTAACAGTACACTAAGCAAGACCAACCCACAGATTTTACCTTCCCCCAGTCCTTCTCACCCCCTCTCTCAATTCCCATTTAAGGAGAGAAAACATTCTCCTATCTGAATCCATACCTAGTAGTTTGGCAGAGATGAACTCATGGAAAAGAAGGGAAGAAGAAAGGGGGGAGAAAAAAAAAATATCTTCCCTATTTTTATTTCAGCCTTGAAAACTTCTGCTCTAATACTTTCTAATATACAGCAATCTTGTGCTATCATCCTCCATTAAAATCAATTATCTGGGAAAATTTTTCTAGCAGTTTTTTCTCTGGAAAATTATCCAAATCCCTTTTTTTTTTTTTTTTTGACATCTAAAGCACTTTACAAACATATGAATCATGCAGAGACACAGCGTCCAGTTGCAACTTCCTGATCAAAAATATGTTTGTGTCAAATCAGAGTTACAGAATCACAGCTCGTTCATTAAGAGGAACATCTGCAGTGAAAGATTTGGGTGATATTTTACAGATTCCCTTCCTCATGGTTTCAAAACTTCAATTGCACCTGAAGATGACTTAGAAATAAAATTAATCAAAGGAAAAAAATAACTTCTGAAAACTTCGTCTATGTTACAAAACAACAACAAGAGCTGCAGCCACTCGATCAAGCCATCAGAAAGGCAGAATTTAGATCCTGGGCACTGAAAGAAGTTTCTAAGTGTTCATCAAGTGCTAATCTCCATCATGAAAAGAGTCTACAGACTTAGAGATTCTCCCTGCTTATTGATTTTCTCACCAGGGATGCATAATGGAAGAATGATACTGGTCTCATGAAGTATTATCCACCCTTACTTATCTGCAGCCTTCAGCAGCCGCAGGCTCAGCTTGAATGCGGCCAGCTCAGTTTCTCCGATTTCTCTGTTGACACAAATTCTGCAGCAATAAGTGTGGAGAGAGCACAAGGACCACACTCTGAAGTTTACTGTGTGAACAAATGCAGAAATCTCCACTGCTGCTCGGCAGGAGAGCTCCTTCCCACTGGGCTATAGGTTTATTCCAACAGGATGGCATGGCATTTCCTCTATGGTTTGCCTGCCAGGAAAGTAATTTCCTATTTTTGTCCTGTTGTGAGTTAGTAGAAGCTGGCACTGATGGAGGCTGGGAAGAATGAGAGGCTGGTTTGCTAGTGGTTTAACCAAACATGTGTTTACAATCACCCCATTCATCATGCCCTGTCTATGCAAAACTGTCTTTTTTTGGAATTTCCCCATGCTCCTTGGGTTTGGCTTCCAAAAAAATTGAACCAGACTCACCAAGAAATACATTGTTTGAATATCATGGCTAGAGCAACGGAACTGTTGCTTACTTGAAACAGTAATGATTACAATGGTTAACATTGTAATCATTAATGAAACTGTTGCACATTAACATCAGCATAGCTGCTCAACTTGTTGCTGTTGGCCTAAGGATGACAGCTCAACAGCAGGAGGGTAAGATAATGGGAAAATCTCTTGCAGTCTTCTCCTGGAGTCCAACAAAAGAATACCACAGAAATAGAACACTGTTTCTTTCTCAGATACTTTACAGCTTCTGCCCACAAGAAGAGAATGCAGAGATGGTCAAGGTGTTCCCAGTAAATTCATCTAGGGCACTCATCACTTCTGTATCCAAGGATCATTACTATCACCATAACCCCAAAGCTCTTTTCAGAAACATTCTGCACAGTATAATTAAGACTTGCAACTCCCCTCACCCTTCCCCAGTTCTCACTTCAGGGAAGAATAAACAGAGTCTGTTCCATCTTTTTGTGGTAAAGGGAGAATTTCTCACTGCTGATCCTTTCTCCAAGAAGAGGTCAAGTTATTCTACAAAGAAGCCTTATCCCATCATACCTGAACCAACATTATCTCAAAGACAGCAGTCTTGAAAGCTGCAAAGAGCTCCAAAAGAGACACTTCATTTCTCTCAGTATCAACAAGGTAGACTTTCATGCCATATGCCTAGATTATGCAAGTTTTAGTCTAGCAATCTACAAGTTTGGTACAACCTGTAATTTTGCTTTATATCACGCATCAGAGAACTACTCATTTTTCTCTCTCTTTTACTCTCTCCAAAGTTGATACCCAGGGATACAATGACTTACCAAAGGGTTCTAAAAGGCCTCAGCAAGAAAAAGGTCCCTCACACTAATTTATAATAGTAGTTACATGCTGTATTATCCATGCTACTGGAGGTTTCCTACTCTGCTAAAGAGATCACCCACTTTAAAACAACTGATCTTCGTGACAGACAGCTTTTGCTGTAGCCATTCAGGAGTGGTAATCAGCATTCCCCATGGGTTAACTAATTGGGATGCAATTAGCAGGTTTCATTAAAAGCTCTCTTGACTTCTAAATAAGCATTAGTGTTGGGCTTTGAAGAACCCACGTTATTCATCCTGACTATACTTTTGTTCAATCCACACCTGAGTCTCTGGTCCTTGCCTACACAGGTTGTTTGCCAGTAAAAATCCAAGCAGCCATATAGCTGCTGCCACCTTCTAACGGAAGGTGACTCACCCAGTGCTCAAAACCTCATGGTTCCATGAGTGCCCCCTCACCATGAAACAGAAATCCCTGGTCTTTTCTGATACACACTCGGAAAGACAGAACTGTTCACAAGGTCACTACTGTAAAGTAGGCCATGAACTTGCCTTCAGTCCTGACAACCATGTCCATGTGCTCTGCATGAACTGATCCAGCTGTGACTTATGAAAGACCCTAGGAGAGCAATGAGGGAGCTATGTTTTCAGTCAATGAGTGCACATTAGTGTGAATGTGAACATCTCTTTAAATAGTTTCAGGATAACCTGTCACTGATGGCAACTCACTTCATGAATCCTTCAACATTCGGTGCTCTTATGCACATTTTAAGTCTGAAAGCTGCTAGAAACCACAAACCCCACCACTTTCAGATGAACGTACCTGTACAAAAAATGTAGTGCCTATCTGTCTCTCCTGCATGAGGTAGCTGCTGAAGAGACGGTATCACAGGAATAAAGCATATAAGCAAAGAGACTGTAGAATATATCCAACCAAATCTTATAGTCAGGCTGTTCTGGTTGTTTCATCGCTGAAGAGATTAACAGTCTGTTTGTAGACAGGATGTCTCATACTGATCAACAGTTTTCTTTAATGCTGCACTTATAATGGAATCTGGCTTCCTAGGACAATACTCTCCATAGTCACAATGCAACAGGGGAGCCATACTGAGCTAAAGTGGGAAATGCTGTCCAAAAAGATCATCCAATTCAACAGATGGCATGAGAATAGGAACGACCTGGCAGAGGACTAGTTCAGAAGCACACAGCTCAACATGTCTAAAGAGAAGTCAGTGAGGTGACATCTGTTTACTTCATAATATTACGTTTCACAACCGCTGGTTTGTGAGAAGAAGTGGTAGGAAACAAGACTACTTTGCCACATACAAGTTTAGGCTGCAAAGTGCTCTCCTGACCAGCAGGCAGTGCAAGGTTAGCAAACCTGTAAATAAAGTTCAATGCTAATAAAAGGACTCCTTGGCAACCTCATTCCTTGCAATTCTTAAGAAGATTGTGGGGTTTCAACTTTTTGGTAAAGGATCACCATTCCTAGATTTCCCTGGGTGAAGAGTCACAACTGGTATATTTTGGACATGGCCAGGAGCAGGTCCAGTTTCCAAGAAAAACAATCCGAACTTCTTAGCCTGCTTTCCTACAGAAGGAGGCTTATGCAATCACACTGTAGCCAAGCCAATTGGCAAGCTGCATGCAAGCCTGACAGAGGCAGAGGTCTCAAAAGTTATCTTCCTTGTTTGTGAAAACACTGGGCCAGGTGGGCACATATAAAAAACACTACACAGTGAACTGGCATCAATATTCTCATAACTGAGATAAATCCAAAGAAAAACAGGCTTCCTTAGTCTTAGTTTGGACAAAAAATGTTGGCTTAAAGTGAAGAAAAGCTTTTCTCTTGACCCCATTAATAAAGTTCACCCAGAGGTTTAGAGTAAAAAGGCCAGCAGAAAATAGTAAGGGTTTTGCACCACAGTGTTTGCTGCAACTAGGGAAATTTTCACTCAAGCGAATACTTAAGTGCATCCCAAAAATGTCTACCACATCAAAAGGTAACCCCTTCATCTACTCCCCCACCCCTGATTTCAGTGGTCTGAAGAAGCACCCGAGTGCATTTCACACACACACATATACACATTTCCTGAGACAGAGCTCAGCTGGTCTAAGCAAAAGTTTTATCTACAAATCTGGCCTCATTTAGCACCATCACCTCTACAACCAGACAGAGAGAGCCACAGCAAAAAGGGAGGAGAGGAGCAACAGCATGGTCCCACCCAGTGTGACAGTACCCAGGAGCCCCTCAGCTTGCCTGCTGCCACCGCTACTCACATACAGGGAAGCTGATGGTGCCTCACAGTCTAGATGGACATCTGCTCATTCGAGGCTGTCAGAAAACAAATTCCCAATGCAACACTCCAGTGCTGCTGGCAGAAGCAGCGCATGACCCAGCTATGCCTGTCCTCTGCCAGCTGGGAACTCCCTGCCTTGGAAGGATACCTTTGCCAGAAAGATGCAGATACTTTTTTTGCCCATTTACACCCCAAGCATAGATGAGAACATGACCAAAGACTTCTAAAAAATCCTTGTGACAATTCTTGCTGGAGTCATTTAAGTGCTCACAAGACAAAGGGTTGCAAATATTTGTTTTATTCACAGAGCGCACAGTACACACTTTAGCAGAACTGAAATGCAGAGATCCATTTTGCATTTAGGCAGCGCTTTTGGACTACCTAATAAAAAACACAGGAATATGCTACTGAAATCCAGGTGTGGCTGTATCTGAGGATGAAAGCCAATTCACACAGCACTCAGGGAGGGGACAGTTTGATTAACAAAACCAAGGAAAACCATGGAAGTACCACAAGATCTTTAATATGTAGCCAGGGCAAACAAAACCTACTTTAAGAACAAATAAAGTCCAAGTGAAGAAAATAAATCAGACTATAACATGCTAAATGATCACTGGAGGCAAGCGTCGGGGTCTGCTGCTCTGTCAGTTTACTGTTTGCAGTAAGGCTACTAAACAGTACTCTTCAGGCTTTGCTGTTTGCTCTGTATTGTGCTGAATTTTAAAGAGCTTGGTTTTGGAGAAAGAAAACTCAAGCAGCCTTGATATTAACATGCACCTGTACTGAGATAGCCAAAGGAATGCAGCTCCAGAGCAGCTCTCCTTCTTATGCTGCATTGAGAGGTTAAGCCCTGAAGGAAGACTAACCCAGCATGGCAAGTGCATCCTGCTTCAGTCCCAAAATGATCAAGAAGCACAGCCAAAGCTCCTATTTAAAGTTTCAAGCATATTTCTTTTTTCCATGTAAGTTTTCTAATCTCCATACATTTGTGGTGGGTTTTCTAATCTCCATACATTTGTGGTGGGTTTTTTTAACCTGTCCTCATAACTCACTCCTTTTAATCCTAGGATTAGCCTTGTTGCCCTTCTCTGTACCTTTTCTAGAGCTTTAAGCACAACTACTAGTCTCTAAATGCGGGAATAGATGGAGCTGGAGTGTTAATGCATCCTTGCAACCTTTACGAGGCAGAACAATTTCAACTGTCCCTTAGAAGCGGAACTTGAGGCGGTAGATACCCATATCTCTCCTATCGTGCTTACTCTTGCTTTCCCCCAAACACAAATTCTTTCTGCTTTACCGAAGGGAAAAGCAAACCACATTCTTTGGATTTGTTTTAGAAAACCTGATCAATGTTGCTTTGACATACCAGCAACACATGTTCCCATTTCAACAAATGGGAACATTTCAGGCAGACCACCACTTCAGATGGAGTGGGGCTCCTGGCTGCTGAATCAGCACTTTCCATCCTGCTGGCAATACAGAGTTATGCGACGCTTCAAAGGAAAGCAGGGGAAAAGGGGGGAAAGGGTGGGAGGGGGCTCTGGCACTTAAGCCACAGGAGTGGGCAAGAGGATTGAGCAGGAGTTCATCTGCCAAACCAATTAACTGCAAACTGTTCTTATAACGATGCCACAGTTTCAGCCCCAGCTTGCAGTACCACAGTTATACAGTGAGAGAGCCATGCATACACTGCTCTCCCCGGCGGGGAGTTGGGGTAGGAGCAGCTCCGCACTCCCCGCTATTGCGGGGCTCCGGGCACGGCCAGGTTTCCGCGGCGGGCAGGGCCGCTCTCCCGCAGGCACACGGCCGCTCGGAGCGGCCGCACATCCCCGCCACGGATGAGCAGTGAGGCGGCAGCACTCCGGGGTAGCATTTCTGCGAACTGCCCATCCGCCAGCACTCCCGCAAACCCCGAACGGAGCGAGGGAAACACCGGGGAGTTTCGGTGGCGGCAGCAGCACCGCCAACAGTTGGCGGGGCAGGACCTCACTCTCCTCCAGTGCGGGGCGACGGAACAGCCCGGCTCCCGGCACCGCCGGGGCGAGGCGCGCAGCAGGCGAGCAAACAAAACGCGGCAAGGAAGCCCCAACCCGGGGGAAAGGGCCGCTCCCCTGAGCCCCGCGGCAGCCAGCCGTCCCCCGTCCGGGCCCGGAGACGGCGGGCGGTGCGCCGGGGGCGCTCCCCGCGAACACGGAGGGGGAGAGGGTGGGGGGGCGGCTCGCCGGCGGCCCCAGGAAAAGGAAGTTTGCTCTCCTCCTCCTCCTCCCACCGGCCTCCGCCACCGAGGAGCCGGCGAGCCCTCACCCACCCCGGCCCGACCCCCCCCATCCCCCGCTGCGGCTCCCCAGGGGCAGCCGCTGCCCCCCTGCGCGCCCCGCGCCGCCCCCCGGCCCCTTACCTGCTGGGCGAGCGGCCGGCACCCACCCTGCCGGGCGCCGCGCACCCACCGAGCCCGGGGCGGGCGCGGGGGGTCGGGGGAAGGAAGGGTCGTGTGAGGCGGCGGGGACGGGAGCGCGGGCGGGGAGGGGGGATCCTCCGAGCGGCGGGGTGGAATGGGGCACGGGAGGGGGAGGGCAAGCTCTCGGAGCCACGCGCCTCAAGAACAACAGTAACAAAAGAAAAAAAATTTACAATTTTAGAAAGAAAAATTAAAAATAAAACAAAAAAAGAATTGCAATCAAACAAATCGAGGGGGGGGGGGTGGGGAAGAAAAAAAAAAGGGGGGACGAAAAACGCAAAACACACCCAAAGCGTACGGGGACGTCCGCGCTTCCGCAAGGCGTCCCCGGACTGCGGGGAGAGATCTGCGGAGAAAACTTCTGCCTGCCCGCTGCTGCTGCCGCCGATCCCGGTGCTAACGGCGCCCCGCCACCGCCGCGCTCTCGCCTCGCGCCCAGCTGACTCCCGGTGCCGCCCCGCCCCGCTCCCGCCCCATTCCCGCCCCGCTCCCGCCCCCGCCGCACGCAGCCGCAGCCCCGGCCCGCGCCCCGCCGCGGGCAGGAGGCGGCAGGGAGCGGCGGTGACGGGGGGTGTGCGGATGGCGTTTCCCACCCCCCCCCATCCTCACCCTCCGCCGTCCCGGTGCGAAGGGGCCTGGGGGCGGCAGGTCGCGGAGCCGTGGCGGGTCTCCTGCCTTCCAACAAAAGCTCACCCGCTCTTGCTTTTATTGGGAAGGGCTTTTTTTCTTTAAAATAAAACTAACAGAGCATCTGCAAACGCGAGGCATTTGTGCGTGGACTTTTTCTTTAACCTAACCGACCCTGTTCTCGCATTTTTCCCCAAAAGAAACTGCGCAGGGAAGGTGCCCCAGCTCCCCTTCCAGACAGCGTGGACCAGGCGCCCGCCGTGTGCCAATAGTACGGGGAACTGCTCGGAGCTCCTCTGTACTGCAAACCGTCCTGCTCTCCCTGAATCCTGAGGCTGCCACCAGCACTCCTACAGACTGCTGCTGCGAACTTTTGTGCATTGGGACGTTTGGTATTTCACCCCGGTAGCTCCAAGCCATCCCATTTTGCAAGTAGCATGCAAATAACTCGGACTGTGGTAAAGCTCTTTCAAGAGAAGCGAAGCTGCCCGCTTCCCCGAAGAGCTACTGTTTTAAAGCGTATAGACTTCCAACATGAGCCGTCACGCTCCGGGAGGAGAGGAGTATTCACTCCGCCAGACGCAAAAACACCTCTCATAAGAAAGTGGTCAGCCCTATAAAAGGAAATCGAGCTTAAGGAGAAGTGAGAGAAATCTATGGGCTTTTCCTCCTAAGACAGATGCATGTACACTAATGGGAGCATTGTGGCTGAGTGCCCGAGCTGAATATATTTTGAAATGTAACACGATACCTTCTTCGCTCTTGCTCTTTCTTCCTCCGTGGCTCTTCTTCACTGTATTTAAAGGAATGTTTTTCTTATCAGCCTGCCCTCCCGGTCTCCGTGTTTCCAGCCCTGCTCTGGTCTTGCTCTATTCTCACCACTTGCTCTCCCTGTTCAACTCCTCAAATAATCTCTCCAGTTTCCTCATATGTGTCACCTCAGCCTCTTGGACACACGTGCCGTTCTCCTGCCTGCTCAGTGCTCATCCTCCTCATGCCACCAGTCCCCCGACCTCTCCCGAGTACCGCACTTCCCTCGGCCATCTCCACTTGATGCAGTGCTGAGCATTGCACTTCAGGCTGTCAGCACCACTACTGTCCAGCCTCGCCCGGCCTGGACTGTTGGGAGCTTGCTCCGTGTGCCGTCTCGTCTCAGCCCCCCTCTCAACCCTCTCTTCCCACTGCCGGGCTGGTCTGCCCTGACTTTCTGTGAGCCATCATTCACCCTGATCATGCATTTTGTGGGTCCAGCCTCAGAGTGCTGGTGCCTCACCAAGGGAGAAGCTGTCTCCTATCCAGGTTGCTATCTAGTGGAAAGGTGAATGCAGACGGTATCAGATTTCTGCCTGAGATTACTCCAGAGGAGGTACCTACTACCTGCCAGATCCCCGGTGGCAGGACCAGCACGGCTGGCAGCACAGCCCCACATGCTGACATGAGAAGCTTTGTGCACATATAGGTCAACCAGCCCAGGCTGGGAGGGAACTCCAAAGATCTGGTCCAACTTTTCATGGGAAAGGGAGTCAAGATGACATTGTCTGTCACACTGTCCAATCGCATCTTGAAAGCCTGCAGTGATGGGGACTCCACCCCATAGCTGGGGATGATTTTCCAGTGGGTGATTGTTCTAACTGTAAAAAATATCCTTTTTCTACAGTGAACCAACATCAAGATGAAACCTCTCCTCGTGCAACTTTGACCTGTTGCTGCTTGCCTGCTCCCTGTGTCTCTCTGTGAAGAGAGAATCTCCATCTTTTTTGCAGCCATAAATGTACCTATATGATTTGACCAGGGTTTGTGCAATAGACGTCTAGTTCTTGTTGCTTTTGCAGAACCTGCTTTTGTGGGCAAGGCCAAGGACTTCAAGACATGCCTTTTCTACATCCTGTTTCATGCTATTTGCCCCTGCACATTCCTTAGCTCCGTAATGCATCAGTTATACTTTGCTATCTCTAGTATTTCCACCTTAGAATATCAATTTACAGCCCTGTGTTACAGTGTGTCCTCAAAAAGTGAGAAGTGAAAGGAGAGAAGTTATATAACTGGTCTGATGCTGCAGAGCCAGCCAGTCATGGGCAGGATTGCTTTGCAGGGATTCCCACCTTCCAAAACATCCTCCTTCTTCCCTCTAAGTCCTGCTACCTCAACCGCTAAGGCGCTTTGCACTCACAGGCATTCTTGAATCTCAAAACCAGAGGGCACCTTTATAACTGTGATGCTCTACATCCAACACTGAAGGGAAACTGGAGGGATAAAGCTCAGGTATTTTTGAAACATCACGCAGGCAACCACCTGGCTGCCTTCCAGTATGCTCTTCCTTTAAGTATGCTCACTGTTTCTCATATATAAGACTGCTGATCCATCAGTTAATCATATTGAGTAAGTACCTAAAATTAACTTTTAAATTATTAATGCATGAGAACATATCCGTTTCCCATGTACATTATTTTAAAGGATTACAGTGTGTACACTGAGTGCCATTAATGTTACATTTTGAAGACAGTAAATTGACCTGTATGGAAATCAGAAGAGTTGATGGATTCTTCTAAAGATGGCTTTGACAATGATAAAATGTTCAATTATATTATTATTAAGCATGTGTCTGTACTTAAATTTCTTTCTAATATGTACAAAAAATAAGTGACCTCTCAGATCTTAACAGTATAATATTTTTCATTTTGTGGTGGGTTAAAAAAAATATACACGAGTATTGAAAATACTCCTCTGAAAAATAAAAACATTAGGAAAGATATGTTTAGTTTCCTAGACTATAGCTGTGTTGTTCAAGACAAAACTGTACTATTATAAAATTGTTTATCCAAAGTAGCACCATTAAAACTGTTGACTGGAGAAGTAGCAATGCATCTTCTCAGTGCAGTGAAGGACGTACTTATCTTTTAACTAACAAACCTCTGACAACACCCTACTGTATGCTATATCATGAAAATAAAAGCCCAAAATTCCAATATTTTGCTAAGAAAAGTAAAAAGTGTAATTTTCCGCAAAAAAAACCCACACAAGAAATAATGTTGGCAATAATGTACTCTGACTATGTAAACATTATTCCTGCTCAAGGACAATCCAAAAAGGCAAACATCAAGGCAAAAGCCTTGATGCCTTCAGGACTTTGTGCCCAGGCTGTTTGTCCCAGCTCTCTGTTTTCTTCTTCTTTGCAGTGGTTAAATTTCGGTTTAGAGAAGACCAATTCCCCTGCCCCCTGATAGAAGAAGAAGATGGAAGAACTAATGAGACTCCCTGGCTGTGTTTGGGGGCATCCAGGGCACTGGGAGAGAAGAAGACAGGACGTGCAGTTCATTCCTAGCTGGAGAGGATCTTGCTGCCCAGCAGCTACCAGGCTCAGAGCCCATGGTATAACTGGGCTTATGATATATATCAGTTTGTTCTCCAATTTACTACCCTCGAGATATCCATAAAGCCCAGAAAATTCTGTTTTTGCCATTTTTACTCCTCAGAAAACTTACATTAATATAAGTTTCTCATGTGTTAAGTGTTCAAAACCAGGTCCAAAATATAAGGAGAATATAGACATTCTCTGTCTATTTAGTGCTACGTTTAAGACTCAATACTTAATAATAAATGGCTGTTGGAGTTCAAGTACAGTGGACTTGGTTTTCTTTCTACAGAGATTTGAACTCTGCAGGGTGACTTTTCATTTTGGAACTTAGCCAAAGGACACTAAGCTTTACAATTCAGTTAGTTCTAAGAGAGAAAAAGGTAATTTTAAAGTTTTATTAAATAGACTAATGAAAACTGTCTAATAGATACGAAGTTTTCTTTCGAAATATTCTTATATTTCACATATATATTGAGAACAGGCATAATTTTCTTTTCTAGTACATTGATTTAGGAAATGAAAATCCAATAGCAGAAGATCTGAAGAGGAGAGATCAGAATCTGTCCACTGCTTTCACTCTCAAAGGAACTTTCATGAAAGCAATATATGAAAGTCAGCATTAAGCATGATCTTTAACTGGTAGAATGCACTGATAAAAGAATTCAGCAATCAAAAAAGGGTCAACATGGTCATTATTACCTAGTAGGTATATAGGCAAAAGTGCTGACCAACCTTTGAAATGATAATAAGTTTCTTTTGTCATGGACAAAGCTTTTCACCTTAAATAGACAGGAAGTCTTATAACAGAGTAGAATTTTAATAAGGCTTAATCTGGAACAAAACCAACTCAAAATTATTTTTGTTGCTTTCACTACAGATGAAGCTTAAAATATTTTTAAAAGCTATCCAGAAAAAAAAAAAAAAGCTCTTTTTAGCATCAAGATGGGGGGATAGAGGGGGAACACTCTCATTCCTTTCTGTCTACATCCTACTTTTCCACTATTTTATCACTCTATGGTGGAGATTGAAAGCTGGAAGAAGAAAGGAAAGCACTAAGAAAGAAGCTAAACAAGTTTGTTTAAATATAGCTGTATGAGCCAAAGGATACAGATTGAATTTCAACAGTAACCAAAAGACTGAGATTTTCAGAACTTTTCATATTTTCCACTAGTAATTGCTCAATTCTGTTTTTTCACCTGACTCAGCAGAAACTTCATCAAGTAGACTAATTTTAGAAGTTTAGAGACTTCATCTTCTGCCCGATTGTTATCAAGATGGTTTCTTAATACCAGCTAAGTACAGAAAATACTTTTTCTCTAGTCTATCTCTAAAAGGCTAGCAACAGAAAAAGAAAAGCTGTGGCGTGACCATAACTGAATGAACTCACTGCGTTCTTAGGCTACATTGTGGAGATCTACTTTTTGTTGCTAGGTAAGTTATATCTCTATTTACAGCTTTTTCAAAAGGCTGAATAGTCAGGGACATTTTGTAATTTGAGATGGAGTCCTAAGCTCCAGTGAGAGAGATGTGCTCTTCCTGGACTGTACAAAATAGAGCAGTTACACAAGGTGGTGGGGAGAAGAAGGGAATTTTAAGTGATACTGATCATTCAAACAGAAACAACATGAAAAAGATGAATACATTTAGCCCACCCTTCTATAAAGACACATCTGTTCCCAATGCTAGCTCCACAATTAACACATAGACTGATTCAACACTAATAATTACAAATTGCTATCTTCTCTCAGTTTCAATAAAGTGACAAAGCAAATGAGTGCCTTTGGACATTAAAGGTGTTAAGTGAAATGACACCTTAAAAGTGTTTACTTTTTCCAAATCAAAGTCAACTGCTTTCCTGATGCATCAGTTTTCAGCTAGGATGCTAGATAACACAGGATGGGAAGAAAAATTCAGAATTATACTGCAATAAGAGGAGATTCAATTCAAGCTATCCTATATATGCTCATTTTTTACATGAGAAATTGGGAGTTATTCAAAACATGTAGTGCTTCTTCACAGCTTTGCCACAGATGAGGAGAGGAGGCAACAAGAACTGTGACTCAGAATTAAATCCAGCCACACTGCAGTCAGTGGCAAAACTTTTACAGAGCTTAATGCAACAGTGAAAAATCTCAAGTCTTTTCTTGGCTTCTGGGGGAGGGGGAATTAAAATAATAATAAAGACAAAAAAAATCTTTAATGATATAACTTGCCCTGCATGCTGAGGCTTTTAGGAGCATACTCACACCACAGCTGGAGCAGGACCATCCGGCTACTGCCATCTGAAAAACAGAAACATTTAAATGGTGCAAACAAGAAGAGATTCCACAGAAGCAGGTTTTACCAAGTTGAGAGAAGAGACAGAGCAATCTAACTGTGTTGAACTCAAACCAGATCTTCCCTCGGTTTGTGTGCTGAGCTGTGTGCAGATCCCAGCATTCTCTCAATTAAAATGCACCTCTGTACAACACAGCCTTGCAAGGTGCAGGTGTGCCTTTTGTTGGCTTGCAGGGTATAGATGCAGAGCTGATGTAGGTTCTCCCTGTGTACAGTAGGCACCACCACTCTCTATAGCAACCAGTTATGTCCCAAGCCATTCTCCAGAGCAGGCAATGCGGAGTTTTGGGAGCATTCCCATCCTCTGGCTTTAAATGAGCAAAATGTAGACATCTAATAGTCAATTCAAGTCTGAACTAGACATGTATTTAGACTGCAGTTTGCAAAGGAAGTCATATTTTGCTTGCCTGGTTCAAGAATTACCAAAAAAAAAAAAAAAAAAGCCAAACCAAAATAAATGTACACTGCATTATCATCTAAATTAATCCCTTGTCATAAATTTGCAATCTCTCACAAACTCCTCTTAGCCAATTCAGCTAAACATTTCTCGGAAATCAGCTGGCAAGAGAAGATTCCCTTGTTCCATCCATAGCAAGCAGTGGATTGGCTGCTTGTGCGGAGCATTGAAAACTTCTGTGGAAATACCTGTTGTGCCTGCAGTGATTTAGAAGTACATTTTCTATATATCTTGTCTACTTATTCAACTATACTAAAGTAGTAAGAAGTCATTCTTCAATTTAAATTATTTCTTTCTGTTTCAAAAAATATTTAGTCAGACAAAGAGCGAGCATGAGACCCTGAGGCTTAGCAGTTAGTACACCCTGCTAGGACACTAGAGACCTGACGCTGACTCTCCAATGCAAGACAGGTTTACTATGTACTGTTTATCTGTTATGTATTGTCTTAATTCTTTCTCCTATTCTTAGTTAATGATTGAATAATTATTTTTTTTTTAAATAGGACAGTCTGAAAGAATCTCGTGACAGAATGTCATCCAACCTGGGGAAAAGGTCAATTTCTTTGGAAAAGTATCTCACTTCAAGCTGAGAAAAGATTTTGAATGACATTTTCTTCAGGTAGTATGCATCACTTTATCTAATTGTAAGGAAAATGTCCAGATCTGTCAATTTTTCCCAATGTCTATACTAGGCTGCATCTAGAAATACATCTGTCAGCAAAGGCCTCATTTGCAAATCCTGATGGGACTTGCACTTCATACTGTCTGGCCAGAAGTAGGCATTAAGTATTATTACAGAGAAAAACTTGGAGGACAAATTTTGTGATATCCACAATGTGATATACATCCTTTGATAAGAGAACAATCTTTCAAACAGAAAGGACTGCTCTGTAGTTGCTATCCTGACAAAGTGAAGATTTCTTGGTGGTCATTCCAATCTTAATGATTCTATGACTTCTCTCCTCTCAAAACTGTGATGACTGTTCTTTATCAAAGGACATCCTTTCCAGGGTTGCCAGATGTATACAAATAATCTGCATATATTTGTAGTGCAATTTGTAACTTTCTTGAGAAGGAAATTTTTGAGGATTGTTCATTGTGCTATCAAGAACTGTAATTAAAGTTACTAAGGTCAAGTTGCCCCTAATTGTTTTCTTCTGATACTTTAACAGATGTGAAACAGAAAAACAAAGATGTGGTACAACACAGTAGCACAGAGGTTCAGCAGCAGCAGCATTGTACGTCCACAGACAGTGAGAAGTCTCAGGGAGTCTCACAGTAGCTACTAGAGCAGCTGAGAGGAAATCCACTGGTGCTCCTCAGGAAGCTCTCACACTCTATAGCTGGAAATTTGGGATAGGCAAGCTTGTCACCTCTAGCCTAAGATTTAGCTATGATTTATTCTATTTTTCTAAACTTAGTAGAATAAAGGTGCACATCTGCCTAAGACCATAAGCTATTTAGATCTCAAAAAGTTTAGTGAAGGTGAACAGAATGTATCTTTGCAGAAAAAACTTTCAGAACAGTTACACCTACCAGATAAGATCAGTTCTTTCTGCTTCACCAAGAACCTTTCTAATGCACACGAACCCATGAAGATTTAGACAGCCTGCTGGATGGCTAAAAGGCCTCAGCAGGACTGGGGCTCCAGCAATTAGGCTCCCTTGGAGCAGGAATGTGGCTCCTCTGTGATCATGTGCCCACCTCAAGAGTGTGGGCTCTGTTCCACACAGCCCTTGTTCTGAGATGGCATATTACATTTCTGGTCTTACATTATTTCCTTTGTAGGTTCTCCCACTTCCCCCCAAAGATTTGGTGATCTTCTTACACTAGTTATGGTTTGTAAAGCATTTGAAGGGACCTTTTTTCACCAATGCCTCAGCGACAAAATAATTTGGAAAATGCCATGTTAAGAAAGAAAGAAACAAACATCCAAACTTCATTCTGTGAATGACAGTGGGGTGACAATACAGCAAGAATATGTACAGCAAATCAATGAATCTGTCTAATTACTATGCTCTAATTTAGGTCATTTGCTTCTACAGTGGGAGGCAGACTACTGGTGGATTGTTCTTCCCTCTTTAAGATCTCGAGATACATATGTCATATTGCAAAAATGTGATACAAAATTGATTCTAAAAAATTGACTTCAGATTACTCACTAAGAAGCAATTGGAGTCAGGCCAGGAGCAGATGGCAACTCAAAAGGCAATCCTCTTCCTCCTCAAGGAGTACTATTACTTTGTAGTTCAGTAGCAGTATTGATTTTAGAAACCCAATGCCTTTTACAAACAGTAATGAATGTAATCTTGTAGTTCTCTAGTAGCAAAGTTAGTAGGATTTGCCTGCTTTAGCACGTAAGGAAATTGAGCATGTGAAAGTCATGTTTACACCATTCCCATGCCCATAGTTTTCCAAGAGATCCCATTCTCCATCTGAAGAAAAATCAGCATCTCTAAAATCCCGGAATTCTGTCACAAACTTAGCACACAAACATCAAGTACATGAAATTAAGGGATGCTAATTAGAGGCAGACACAAAACCATTGGCAAAAAGAGACTTTCCCAAGCAATGCAAGAAAGTACATGGCAGGACCTGGACCCGGAGTGGCCTGGCTGTGCTTTGTAGGTTTACCCTATGAGTGCATGAGGAGTGCCCAGCTGCTCCTGAAACAACTTACCAACAAAAAGCACCTCTTGAACAAGTTAAGCACTTGTTTAAAGTGGAACTGAAATTCTGAAAGCGAATACCTACTAGGCATTATACCCTCCAGCACAGCTGGATACAGGGAACTTGCTGAGATCGTGAAATTTGCCATAAATAGACAGTCAGTATGCTTCCCTGGTCAGGGTCAAACAAACTTGTGTAATGAAAGAAACATTTCTAAAATGGAAAAAGCAGAAAGATATTCCTACTTCTTACACTGATATAGTAACCAATATTCTCGTGATATTGAAATGTGAAGAATTTCAGCCCAAATGTTGGGGGATGGTATAAAGAAGTTAATTTGAGAGTGCAAGAAAGTTGCATACTTCTCAGACCTTATTCTATACACAGTGAGGTTGAAAACAAAACCCTCAAACATGAATAACACTGGGCACACAGCAAAAAAACTTTTCTGTAAATTACAGTGCACATCTGGGTCTAAACTCTCTGTAGAAGTGGAGCTAGAAAAACATGTATCAGCCAAACATTATCTTCAGGAGTATGTTGTGTGGAATACATGGCATGGTTTGCAAAGTTCACATTAGCACTTAGGCAGATATGAGAACTTTGGCATGATTTGAAGTGGGGATTCCATCCATAAATATTTTATTTCATGTTTATGAAAAGATAATTTCTCATGAATTTTCAAAAGTGGACTATCAAAACAGAAATACATTTATAGCCATCTTCACCATGTAGACTAGCAAAGGAGAAAAAGAAAGGTGAACCAATGACAAACTACATAGGAGACAAAAAGTAGAAGTTACATTTTTCAACTAGCATTTCAGAAAGTTAGCATGAAGAGAGCAAACTACTTTTATAAAAAGGCATTTTGCTTTATAGAATTTAATTATGTATTAATCTGAATGTATTTCAACACTGGCACTCATCCCGACAGGCTACTTTTCAAGAAAGCATTCTGCATTATAAATTACCATCCAATTCTAGTACCAGTGAAGACAACGTGCAAGTTCAAGTCAGACTTGATTTCTTCATCTCTAAACTCTGCAGAACGTACTGTGTAGTTAAAAGTCAGTTTTTATATTGACTGCTTACACACTAATATTTTAATTATTCTTTAATTCTAGGAAACTGAAATGAGATATGTTTAGGTCTTTATATTTTACCGTCCCACGCATTGAGGCAATGAGGTAGGACACCCTTCTATTGTCATGTGTGGGCAGACTAAATGTTAAGAAACAGCAAGAAATACAAGTATTTCTCCAGGAGAGCGAAACCACTACCTGACTGCAAGTTTTCAGACAGCAAGCAGTAACTGACCTGAAGGTTTAGGTTGGACATTCGGAAGAATTTCTTCACAGAGAGGATGATTAAACATTGGAATGAACTGCTCAGGGAGGTGGTGGAGTCACTGTCTGTTGGGGTGTTTAAGGAAGAAATGGATGTGACACTTAATTGCCATGGTCTAGTTGATGTAGTGGTGTTTGGCCATAGGTAAGACTCAATGATCTCAGAGGTCTTTTTCTGCCTAATTGATTCTGCGATCCCGTAAAATACTAGTGCTGAACCTTGTGCTCAAATAGCCCTAATATCTTCAGTAGAAAGATCCTTTCATTCAGATGCATAGGGCATTGGCTGGGAACATGGCACGCACCATAGCGAAATGCAGGTTCTCAATATCATGTGATAATCACACATGGTTATATAATTTCAACCTCATGTCGTATGAATTCCTGCTGCCTAAGTGAGCATGAATATTTCTGAGAAGCACCAGTGCCTATATCATATGATAGGACAGAGACCAAAGGGCATGCAGGGAAGGGAGCTGTGCTCTGGATATAAATGGTAAAAAGACTTGATGTGGTCAATATGGCATGGGATATGCATCCATGTGCTAGGGATTGATAAAAATAATGATATTTTTGAGTCATAATATGTCACAGCAAAGCAAGGATCACATTTAAAGACAAGACTGCTGGTGCACAGTGAAGCTGATGTGGAACTGAGAGGCACAGTTAAATCCATGCTTTGACAGACATGGGACTTTGTTCATTTAACAGATAGCATTCACATATTATTTGCTACATCAGCTACATTTGCTAGATCAGTTGTTACTTATACAAAGGAAGTCAGTAAATTATCTTCCCCGAGCAGCAAATATCACAGTCTCCCTTTTTCCTTGAAAAATACAGAATGCAGCAAAGGGTAACCCAACATCATAAGTCCCATTATCTGTATCACAATAGTTTCCGGGAACTCTGATTGCATGACAGAAAGTCATTGCACTGGTCAAACACTGGAAAACATTTCATTAGCTTGCAGAATTATTAGTTGATCTTCATCTTGCTAGGTGCACCCCATCATAGCATACCCCATAATTGAACTTGCCCTTGAATGCTATTATAGGAAGTCAAGCTGTTCTCACTTTCTCTAACAGTAGGGTTTTGCAACAGCCACAGCAACATGGCTGCAAACTCACAATGCAAACACTAGATCCTGTACTGCATAGAGCCTTCACTGTATGATGACACTGGCATAGTTGTATCTGTGCAATCTGCCCCCGCTGTACACGAGTCCTAAGGACTACTAGTAACAGCAGGACTTGCTGGGACAGCTTGGGTAAGCAGGCCACTAACCCTCTAATTGCAGGTAGTCATGGCAGGCAAAGGCTCTGAATACTTGAGGAGTTCTATTGTCTAATTCAGTCTTAAATTCTGCTTGGCTTACAATCCCTCTCATGAGCTTGTCAAGCAAAATGATAAAGCAGTTTAAGTTACCTCTCTCAACTCAGTTCCTCCTAGTTAGAAAACTGTATCAGAGTTACATTCCTCAGGTAGTCTGCAGCCATCTTCTAATTTCCAGCCTACATTTATTCACAGCCAATCTTATTTCCTTCCTGCCACCATTTGTCTGTCTGGTCTATTTGTGACTCAGTCCTTATTTATGACTCACCAGTGTGAAAGATAAGATCTGTGGCTTAGTGAGTGGCCTAATTGCCCAAGCAATGATTATATTAGAAATGCTATAAAGGAAACATGTGAGTGTCCTTCTTGAAGTGCAACTAAGTAAATATGTTTACATCTAAACAACTGTAAATAAAAATTTTAAAATCTATTTGATCTGGAGTTTTCTGGATAAATATTTATGATATGTTTGCTAATTAGTGCAGAAATTTTCTTCCTGATCCTCTTGTTCAACATGTGTAGGAGGAAAAAAGCAAGGTAGTGTGGATTATGGTGATGCTACTTTTCTCTGTTTTGTTAGCCTGCAGTTGTGGGATTGACCAGCTTGCATGATGTCCATGCTGGGCTGTGGTTCATATGAGCTTAGCAAAGCCAAAGGTATGTGGGCAGCTTGGCAGAACAGCTGGAACAAATGGCAAAAGTTATCTTGGTCACCAGTGCGAGGGAGCATGTTCTGGTCTTTGGTTCATCAGCTCTGCACCATAAAGATCCGACTGGAATTTCAGCTGCTTCTGGATGTTGGGATAACAGTAGTGGACAGCAGCATTTTTCAAAATGTGCTTAGATCTCAGTTCTGCAACACAGTAATCATGCTGGGATTGAAGGCTTTGCAAGAGCAAAATGAACAGGTCATATAGCCTGCCTGGAGCCCAGGAGCAGTCATCCATTAGTAGTAGTTACTCATTTTATTATTCTTGCAGTAAAAGCTAGACACTTTAGCAACAGACAAGATTTTCATTGTCCTCAGCACCATAAAAAGCCAGAAAAAATGGCCAATCCTTGTCTACATTTGGTGGAGAAGTAACAAACATTTTTTTGGAAGAGGTTATCTTTTTTGATGGCAGTCTATCAAATCCCACTTTCAGCTTTGCTATCCACTATCTATTCCATGAGTGTTATTTCGGGCTCTATCCTCAGCTAGCACAAATTAAACATGGTGCTATGTCAGTCAGCCAAACTGTGCTGGTCTGTGCTTGCTGTGTCACTTCAGTGAGGACAATGACGCCAACTGACATCCACACAGGATCTGGCCCTCAGATGCCGTCAATGCCGTTTAGTACCACTCTTCTCTTTCTGCTTCTTCCTTAGTGCAGAGAGATTATTCTGGCTGACTGCAACCAGGAGACAACTTCTCTCCCTTCCTGCACTCAGCCTCCCCAGCTCATTAGATCCCAGAGGAACAGAGGATGTGGGAGGGGAGAAGATCCTGCCCTTTAGAGGCGGTTCCATTTATAAATATTGACTTTAATGCTAATTTCATGTAGTTGCTTGTAAAAGTCTCTTAGGCTGAAGCAGAAGGCACACCGCAGATGGCAAGGATATTTTTCACAGTTTTTATGGTGGATAACAATATACTTGACATTTTGCTCATTAAATGTGAGCCTTGGTATGTGAGTAAACATGCTAGGCATCTGTGCTCTAAAATTACCAGTGTGAAAAGCAACAACTCAAATGTTTCAGTCAATAAATGTACAGCACAGAAGCAACATTCAGCAACTTTCTGAATGCTGTGTGCAAGGCGAGGACTGAGTTTGCAGTATTACATGGAACACTCTAGAACCAACAAGGAAAAAATAACATATTGCTTTACAGTCCATATTTTGCAGGGAGAGGATTGCATCCAAAAATCTCTAAAGTCAATGTAAACACGTGGTAGACCATACCCATCAATTTGTGTTTCTAGAGGAAATAACATGTGCCTTGTCAAGCTGTAAAACTATGTCTGAAAGAAAGGAATAGAATCAGAATGAGATGAAAAGGTGAAAGAGGTGGTCTGTGGAGGAAAAGGCAGTTTGGCGCTAGGAATAACAGTAGACCAGGACAAGAAGGGGCAGAAGAACAGATGAGGGGTGCAGTGTGAGCAGTTGTGATGAGTGACCAACCATAAGGAGATCAAAGAGAACAGGTGCCACAGAACTGTTTTTTCTTTCTACCACAGGCAGTTTTCTGCTGCCCATCTTTGGACTTTGACACATTCTTAAAGAAATGAAAAAAGGAAAGGTTGAGAACTCAGAAAGAAAAGGTCAAAGGATAAGATAGGTATAGGATCTTATGCTAGTATATGTTTTTCACTTGTCTTTTAAACATTTTGGTGCTATTACAATTCTGAGCAGTAGTGAAATAAAAATACCTGAGGAAAATAAAATTTAGCTTAGGACATCTTGTGGTGTTCACAACTCCAAGCTCGTACAGAAACCAATATCATCCAGCCAAAGACAAGTTTAAAAAATAAAGGGTAGCTAGACTGAAGTAAGCAGAAGACTGGTGTTGTATTTTTACCTATAGATTTATTATGTGTTTTGGCACTTTTCTTTCTGAGAAAAAACCAATTTGTCACTTAAATCTGTATGATGGAAATTGGTATGAAGGAAGCGGGACTCACCATATGAAATAATAATGGCTAGGCTTCACAAACGAAGATTTGGGAAGGGCTCTACCCACGCTTGCTACAAGCGCGCTGATGGCTAAAAAGCCAATGTGAGACACACAGCTCCGGTCGCAAAAGGCACAGCAGAAAGACTCCCCAGGTGATATCGACAGGACGCGATTCTTTCTGCGCTGTCTCTTTTCCTCGAGAGTGATCCTGCGTGTGTTCTCAAAAGAAGCAGCGGCGTTATAGATCGTGTGTCTCCAGGCCTCCTGATACCCTTCAAGCCTGCGCAGTGGATTTTTTAGGTGAGGCTCAGCTTGCGCAGAGCTGGTCCCACCCTTTACTCCTA
>JAWMRA010000078.1:81024463-81191169 GCA_035584735.1 Pseudotriccus pelzelni
TTGGACGGTGGCAGCGAGGTCCTTAGAACGTAGGTGGATTGCCTTACAGGGCTAACGAGCTCCACCTGCCCGGGGAGAGGCTGTTGGTAATAAATGTCTCCAAAATGCAGGTGTATTTTAAATATGTGCTTACTGAGCCTGCTTCATATGCTCTGTATAGCTGGTTCTCTCCCAGGGCGACTGCAGGCATTCTTCATGTTATCATTTGCCCATGCTTCTGCGTTCAGCTGTAGCCTCCTCAGATGCCAGTGTTCTGAAAAACTTCTCTTCTTCTTCCCACTAACTTCCCACCCTTACAAACATTCCTGCTTAGCATGTCCTTGCTCCCTACAACTTCTGGTTTGAGGGTCGAAGGCTCCCCGTTCACCGTGCACCTCCCCCCCACAACTCTCCCCATCTCGAAGCTGAGGTTTTGAGGGTACCTGAGTTTCCCTCAGTTTCTGCTGCAGCCTGGGATGGCCAATGCTGGGCATGGCAGATCCACCTGACCCATGGTACTAACCCGCACCTTCTCCCTGGTGGAAAACCCTACTCCGATTGAAGAACAAGAGCATTTCCATGTCATCTTCTCTGCTCTTCCCTCGCTTCTCCCCAGAACTGGTGTAAATGTGGGGGAGGGAGGCACAGAAAAAGCACTCCCTTATACATGGAGGATTTGCAGGCACTTTGTGCACTTGTTATATAAAATTTTATGGGTGGATTTGCAAATATTGAGAACTAATATCATATCTACAAGGTGGAAAGACTCTGGAAGAAGAGCCCTGGGCCAGACGTGTATGAGGGTATGAGAAGAAGGGGAAAGGAACATATGTAAATCTATTAAGCAACCCGTGTTATCTTCCACTGATATTTGTATGTAGAGCACATATATTTGTGAAGTGTAAAACCCTGGTAAAAAAATGGTCTCAGAAAGATGTCTCCAGATGCATGTTTATTTTTTTAAAGGGAGTACATAGCTATAAACTCTCCAGCCAATTTTTTATTATTATTTTGTTAGAGTGCCCGTGCATTTCTTTGCAAAATGAGCTAATAAAGCTAAGAAAACTGATGGCACTGGTGCTTGGACAGCTATCAGAGGAAAAGAATAAAGTATTAGTGTAGGGAGAGAACTGAAACATTTCCAGAGCTCCATTAACAGAATGAGAAGTGGTTTCAGAGAAGATGAGCTTCTATATTAGGAAAGCTTTACTTATTTCCTCTGAGATTCTGCCAGTCCCAAGGGAGAAAGAAAAGGCAGTGGTGGGGGTAGGAGGAGAAGAGCAGCAAATAGGCAGAAATTGAGAGGATTATGGGGAGAAAAATACTTTGCCACTTTTTGTGCAGGATAAAAAGGGTATCCTGTCTGAGCATGAGAAGAGCTTTCTTTAAGCAGCACCTGCCACATAGTTTTCTTGCAGCCTCCCAGGACTGTGACCAGATGGGAGACAACAGTTTTCATCCCTCGAATCAGCAGTGCACATTGAGCACGGAGGGATTACACCACCGACCTACGCACACCCACACTGCAGTGCGAGCACAGCAGCAGGGATACGAAGCAGCAAAGAAAGTACACCCACGCTCACCAACCCCCCAACCCCTCCATCCCTCCCCTCCAGAGAGGGGAAAGGACAGCAGAGCAGTAAGAGGTTAGTGGAGAAGTGTCATTTTAATGACTGAGCCATAGCAGCAGGAACTGCTAGAAGCTGAAGTGACAGCAGCAATTAAAGACAAGAACAACCAACATCTGTTGATAAGATGTGCTGCAGCGAGTGAAAAGTGTTTACAATAGCTGAAAGAGATTAGAAGAAATTTCTACTCCTCCCCACTTACTCACTATGGTTGACAGCTCTCTAGATATTTTGAGTTTTAGTGTCTTTACTCTTTAGGTAGTCAGTCCCTCTTGTTTGTGCAAGTCCTGCACGATAGTGTGTAAGAGAAAACAAAATTTATAAAGAAAGGCAAATTTGAATAAGGTTTTTGACCAATAATGTAAATTAAACAGAATTTTAAAACAATCTATGATTGTAACCTCCGCTCCCCAAAAATGAAGAGTTTATTGCTGTCATATTTCTAGTTCTCTCTTTGAAAAGAAAAGGGAATTTAATTTCTAATTGGTGTGTTTTATGTGGGAAAGTGGAGCCATGGCAAAGAAAAAGCTCTAACAAAAATGAAAGAACTATAAGGGGAGAAGTGAAAACTGTTTGCTACAGTAATAGAGAGATCACAGTTTGCTGTACAATGAAAGCCTGACATCCCAACTGACACCTTTCCAACACTGGTTCCTGTAAGTTCTTTCCAGTCTTCTTCATTGCTTTTCTCTCTCTTGGTCTTGCTCATCGCGGTGTTCATCAAGTATGGCTAAATTTACGGCAGCCCCATTTGCTGGGAGTTTACACCTCATTTACTTGAATGCAAGATACCAGGCAAGCTACAATGGTAGCTTTGCAATGACAACATCAGTGGATGGGGCAAAAAAGAAGTGAGATGAAATTAAAATACAATATGAAGTGTAGCAGCTTAACATACAAAAAGCATTCCCTTAAGCTGCAAAACAGCACAGGCTCCTGCAAACCCACAACAGAGAACTGCTCTGTGGTCGACCATGAGGGACTGAACATCCAATGAGGAACTGGATCTGTCCACATGAATGAAACAGCAGGCCCCCAGGATGTTGCCTGAAAACTATGAGGTCCCAGTCTTCCGATGAAGCTTTTCCCACCCAGTCCCTACAATACCTCAGCTGAGTACTTGTAATGCCTCTGCTTTTCAGCTTAATTTTCTTACCTCCCAAAAATAAGAGTATTAATTAATTATCTCTCTTACCTACCTAGGAAAGAGAACAAAGACAAATGAGGGAGGAATGCAGATACACCAGTGAAAGAATTAGCACAAGGAAAGTGGAATTTAATATGTGGCTTTAAGTCTGTCCTTGTTAAGGATAACAAGGAGAATTGTACTGCTATAGAAGCATAAAGTAACCTATCAATATTACATATCATGCAAATATGTAAAAGGAAAATTCTGACTAAGCTTTTGCTTGAATTGCTTCTTTAACACAGTGCACATTTTTCAGTCCTGCTTTGGTACAGATGGACTTGATTTGACATCTTCTGGAAAGAATCCACATTTCTTCCTCAATTATGCAACTCCTGGGTGACCATGAAGCTCTGTTCTGATGTGGCCTCTGTGTTGCTCATCACTATATATCCTCATAATTTCTAAAATACTTTACAGATGTCAACAACTCTAATGTCTTCCAGCCATAAGTGAATTACCCCAGAATGAGAAGTTTCATTCTCCACCCAGATCCGGAGCTGGACACCATGACTTTAAATATGAGAGATGGAGGAGTCCTAGGTTTCCCAGACTTATTCACAATTCAGTAGCAGAAGACCCATAAAACCTAAATAGGGAAAATGGAAAACTGTTTCTTCCGTGTATGATGATTAGTTCTTAGACCCTGCAGACTTTACATATTTGTGTTGTGGTTAGGTCCTCAAGCAACCTTGGTAGTTAGTCATTTAGATTCTGTTGCAATTTTTAGGATCTTCCTAATAGAAGCCTTTAAGGTGGAAGGGCATTTCCTGAAAAGCCTCTTCCATTTGCATCTGCTGGAGAACTCTCCCTAACCTCACCTATTAAATTTTATGTAAAAGAAGATACTTTGTTTCTTTCCATCTTTATAGAGATTAAAAAGGGAGAAAATTACAGGTTTTTTTACATGTTGCATAGGAAAGAGCAGGTCCAGGATATTCTGGCTCCAAAGAGCCATAATTGTATAAGCTTTCTTTCAATAGGTGTTTATTTTTATCTCTTGCTCATGGTTAGCTAAAAGCAGTTCATGTACAAACTGATGGTACAGCAGAGACACTAGCCAGAGCTAGGAAATTTTCCTCCCCTACTAAATGGCAGTTCAAATCTACTTGAGCAGCACAGAATGTTCAGAATGAGATTCAGGATCATACTATGCGCAGAAATCCTTACCAGTCCCTCTATACAATTAAAGGAAAGTAACTTCTTTTTATTCCTCATAAAATACATTTATATCAAATACTGTGTCTCCACTGGATCATGTGATTTTGGCAGTAGGATAATCAAAGCTAAATGAGAAGCAAGGGAAGGATAGTTCAGGCAAAACCAAACCGGTGAGTTTTTTAGTGCTTCATTTACCATTACACACCTGAATGCTACATACATTTGACAGAAACTTTATTATTGAGCTCAAATAGCAAGTCCCTGTGTTATCCTTGTGCTTGTATCTTTGTATCCTTGTGCTTTTTAAAGCTGCTGACTCTACTTTAATGACAGTGCATAAGGAATTTTCCTTCAGTTTCACTGTAAGGAAGGCCAAACCCCCTGCAATTTAGACGTTCAAGCATGATTTCTGAGCACATACCTGACAGCATTTCCCTGGGGAGTCTTCTGACAGATAGGGAGCTATGTACCTGTATGTTCCTCAAGCTTCTTTTTGTTTTCATGTCTAGCAGTTTAATTTTACATGGTGCAGTGGGTTCATTGGGAACAAAAGTGCAACCAACGTATAGGTGAGATCTGTCCTATCATATAAGACAGCTTGTAATGAATCACACATTTATGACCTACACACTATCTATATTAAAACTTGGGTTTGAAGCATGTATGCTTTGCATTGCCCTTTAGGAGGAGTAAAAATTGATTGCTCCTTTTATTGCCCTTGCAAAGCTGCTATGACACCAGATTCCTGGACAGGGACAGGCTGAGCAGCACTCTGCATGGCTGGGATGTGGTGGTAAAGGAATAGCTGCAACATTCTCCTTCTATTTTGGGGCCACAGTCGTTTCACAATAACTCTCTAGTGACTTACAGCAGCAATTATCGGCTCCAATGGATGGTGGATTCCAAATCAGTGAGTATTGTCAGGATGTAGCCCAACTTTGTGATGCCTCAGACATAATAATGTATGTAAAATGAGCTAAATCATCACCATGTAGTTATGTCATTTCTGTCCAGTCAGTCTTCTCCTTAGAAAACAATTAGGCCTAACCTTTGATTAGGGTGCATTACATCCATCTGTTGTCACACATGCAGAAGTGCGTATGAAATTGTCTGCAAGGACTCACAAGACAAAATATCCCACTGATTTTTAATGGACATTTTGCACACAGATGAATTGAGATGTGGGGGAGAAGAGATGGAATGATGGAGAGGCAAGCCAAAGGAAAAGTCAATCAGCTTATGATCTATGATCTGAAAGACTGAAACTTTTTATTTCAGGAACATAAAATGGTCAAAAACAGGCTTCTTTGGTTACTCAAGCCACAAGGTATTGTGTTAAATATACTTAGGGATTCTTCAGCATAATTTGTTTTGTTTTTCTTGAAGGTTGTTATGAATATCAGGGCAGAAACAATTTTTTAAAGCATGGGTAGTAAAATACCCAAGGCAATTGAGGAGATTTTAAAATAATTCCCTTAAGAAGGAGCATTTGAATACTTTTTTCTATCTTAATTCAAATCATTAGTTAAAACAGGCATACGGCTTGTGGAGGTGAGATGATTAGGAGTACCAAATCATCTCCATTGAGTTCAACTGAATTAGACATCCTGTTGGCTGTATTTCTGTGCTTAGACGTTTGCAGATTTGGGCTGTTGCCTAGGGAATTGGCCTCATTAGGAAACTGTATTGTATGTAACTGTGACTATGAAGTAATTTATACAAACCATGACTGGCTATTCTTCTACATCACAGAACAAGAGAAATCCTGCTTGTGCCAATTCTTATTTAACTCTGATGTACATTGGATGTACAACAGAGAAAGAATGTTTCACATCAGTTGCAACCATATAAATGATAAGGAATTGTTAAACATTCTGTATCTCACAGAGGAAAGCACTTCAGTCTAGAGATACTAGGGTTACATGAGTATCTCAGAAAGAACTTACATCTCTTCATTTTATTCAGTGAAATCGTCTCTAAGCAGATAAAGACATCTAATAAAAGCATTAGTTATGTCAACAGAAGTAAAATATACATATACATATCTATGTGTATATATATGGTTTTATATACACATATATATATGTAATTTTTTAAATTTAGCATTAATTTAAAATGCCTAGAGACATTTTCATTTCTTTAAAAAAAACCCAAAACAAAGCACAGGCCTTCATCTGAGTCCAAGACTGGAAACTGTACAACAATCCAATTTCTATCCAAGTCAGAACCTGGATAGTGTTGGTTTCTGCAGAGCTTTATTGTTGCATACATCCAATGTTTTATATAAACACACACTTTTCAAAAGAATCCATTTAAACTAGGTTAAACTAAATCACTCATAAAACAGATGACATTTTTTAAAATGAATGTAAGAACAACTTCGTTGTGTAGGCAACCCCTTAAAGAAGTGTCAAATGTGGGAAGCAGAGATTGTAGATGTATTTATCTGATAGTGTTAGCAGAGAGGTCTTCAACACTGCTATTAGTTTAGAGCAGTAATTTGTCAGCATGTCTAACTTTTGGAAGAGATAAGTCTCTACTCTGACTTGCCACCAGACAGAAAAATCAGGCTTTATACATTATTAAACTTCCTAAGATTTCCTTAGCCTAGTATGCCTACATAGATAAAAACCATAACTACCACATATGCACCTTACTACCTGGCTTTTACATCCACCAAAAAGGTATGTACCTGTTGCCTCAAAGAGCACAACAGTTCCATTTAAATCTGCGGTTACTGGGTGCCATCCTTATTGCCGGATGGGAAAACTGGTTAATGAAAACAGTAGCAATACATAAATATTGTGTAAATGTATCTGCAGTATAAAACCCACAATACTGACAGCAGACCTGCACATGAACATGGAGACATTCCTCTGTCAACATTGTAAACTAAGATTGCTGAATGAAAAACTGCCATGTATACATTTTGTTTTGCCATCTATGCTTCAGCGCGTGCTCCTGGGGTCATATAGCTCATATTATATATACACAATATTATGGGCCTTTTGGGGAAGTGACTGACATGTAGTCTGGTATATCACCATTCCTGGGCAGATGTAACTGTTAGGAAAACATAGGCATTTATATGATTGTGGATCCTTCAGTGCTGAGCTGTCAGAGGAGTTTTTGATGCAGCAAGTGATGAGATAAAGGACTTCCTCTTGTAGGACATCTGCTCAGTGGGATTGTAAGTCAGTGGCTTTCTCTCCTCTATGTAGTCTTATTGTGGCCAGCCAAGGGATTGACTTTTTCCAGCATTTACTCTCCATGTTGTCCAAAATCCTGCAACTTTACTCTTTTTGATATTTAGCATGCCCTGCCTTCCTCTGAATGTGACATATGTGACAGAAGTGCTTTTCCTCTCCCTGGATGGGAACCTAGATTAGACTTTTCTTTCACATATTATTCCATCAGTTGTCTTCTGCTGAAAGAAAGCCAGGCACGACACCAAGGCCTTTGCTTCAGTGCAAAGAGATTCAATGGGGAGCAGCACTTGGAAAGCCTCCACATTAGGAGCAAGCTGTGATGTACATCTAATTTTTCCAGAGAAAGATAGGCTGTCAGTAAGAATATTTGAGTTCCACCTATTAATAAAGGAGAAAGTCCATAACATATGGGCTAAACAGATTAAATATCTGGGGAGCTTTGCAGGGGAGATAAGGTGATGAGCAGTGGTTTCATAAAGAAAAAAGGAATTTAGACTCAGAGAAAGAGAGAAATGGAGTGGCACTAGTAAAAAGTAAAGTCTTGTTTTAAGGGTTGAATGGGCTGTGGAGAGCTGATCTTAAAAGTCACCTTATTTTGTGACTTAGGCATAATTCACAACATTAACATATATTGAACTAAAAACGTTCCTAAATTATACAGCTGTTTATCTTAAATAGGATTGTCCTAGTGAATTTATATTATGACATGAATAAAACTAGTATCACTAAGAACAATGTCAGCACTTCCACCATCTTGTTTAATTTTGTTTAATGTGAAGAGGAGCAAGAAGTCCCTGAGCCTCTGGTTAGTTTCTCAGACACATCCTGACCACCTTCTAGATGCGTCTTATGCTTTCTGGAACTGATTGCCCAGCTCTGCTCTGTCTACTTCATTGTAATTGTCACCTGCAACAGGCCCTCTTGGAAGGAGAACAAAAAGAGAAAAAACAAAACCCAGAAGAACAGTACTTGGACTGCCCCCTTGCTTTTTTTCCACTCTTCCAGTCAGGCATGATTTTAACAGGTTCTATCTTGAGAAGTACTAAATGCAGAAACCAGTGTTTTATGCCATCTGGAAGCTTGATATCCTTGTTTTTCAAATGGCTTACAAAATATATCTAATTCTAAATATTCACAAATTATGAGCTGCTAAAATCCAATTCAGAGCAGAATAAAAGCTAATTGAGCAAGGTAAACAGAAATGCTAATGCAATGCAGCAGGCAACTGGGGGAATCAACACAAAGGAAAGACATGTCTGAGACACACTGAAGGACTGGAAGAGAGAAGGTGTTTTCCAGACAGAAACACAACACAAAAATGTTTGTGTAGCACCTGGAAAGAGTAAGGAGAGCTGTGAAGGTTGTAAGAATCGAAGCAGGCAGGGAGAGTGTTTTGCAGCAGGAGCAGATAGGGGTGGCTATCAGAGTTGGGGAGCCAGCAAAGAGGCTTAGGATAGGAGTTGGTAGCATTTTTATTGCAAAATGCTGAGGAAGTTTAGATAGGAGAAGAGGTGAGAGCCATGGAGACTGGAAAGAGAGGATGGGTAATAGTACCAGAGGATAAAAAGCAGACACATGAAGCAGGCTTTTGGCCTCCCTCTTCTCGCACCAGAAGAGAAGCAAGTGCAGGGGCTGCAAGAATGCCTTGCTGCTGCTGCTCTGCAGCCAAGGTAGGGAGTGGGGTGCAGGTGCCTTGGGTGCTAGGAAAGACTCCAGTATAAAAAACAGCTTCTCAAGCTTGGCACTGGGTTTAAAGCTTTCATGAATATTTACCTTCACTGTATGTGTAAATAAATGTGTAGATATGTACACATACATACACTTTTCATTTTCTTTCTTTTCAGAGTTGTAGTAAAAATAATCAATGGCATCGCCAGCTGGCCTTGAACTTACTGCCTTCTCAAAAGTTTGCACTGCTGGTTGCATAGCATACCCTCAAGTATGAAGGGGGAAAGAAAGGCAAAAAAATATGCTAAGTAGAAATAAATAAAAATAAAATTCAAATAAAGGAAGGGCTCATCTTCTTTGCCCTGTGATTCTTGGGTGTAATACAAAAATCAAACTTCTGTCCCTGAATAAAAATATTTGCAGTACAAATTCTGAAAAATAAATGAAAATGAGGAACATTAATGGTTACATTATAGATAAGAAAAAAAATTAATTTTGGCTCAGACTGTGAGGAGTTTTCAAAAACTTGGCAAGAGAAGGAAATTTTCCACTGTCTGAAGTCTTAGATGGTCATTGTGGAAGTGTAGGAGAATTGGGTTGAGAATGGCTCTTGGTATTGCAACCAAATACAATTCCTAGTTAACCTAATCCAAAGACAGCTCTATGAGGCCCTTTTGCAAAATTTGAATCTGCTGTACTAAGTAAGTATTTTCAAAGAAATATGTTAGATACACACAGATTGAGGGAAAGGCCCCTGACTTCTATGAGTGGGCTAATCTTGAGCCCTGAGAAGAAAAGGGATTTTTTCCACTGCTTTATCTGGAAGGAGAAATCTCCACCCTTACAGCTGCAACAGACTTTCCAAACCTAACCAAATTAATTAAAAGAAATGAATCATTGATCCTTAAATGCATCTCCAGATGTTCATACTGAATTTGCAGTATTTAGCATGCTGAGTCTAATTGTCCATTCAAATCATCCTAACTGAGGAGTGCTCTGCTTAAGGGAGTCACCGTATGCCAACATTAAACCTGTGTTAAGTGACTGGAGAATCAAGCCTACGCTGTTTTACTTTGCATCACTATGCATTGCTCTAATCTGAAGGAGAAATAATTGCAAACGTTTTAACTGTGAAAGAATAAGGAGTCATCAAACCTTCAATCATATTTTAATATGCAGTCACACTCTACTTTCATAAATAGGAATTGGAATAATTATAAAGACATCATTTTTAATTGTCACTCATCATTTAGTTGACTCCTTAAGTAGAACACACATTTAATTAATGCCTTAGATTTTAGCGTCAATTACCACATTAGATGTTCTCCCATATTCATTCCATCTGCTGCAAGTAAATACTTACCACTGCACAGTTATACGCCCATATAAGATCCTGACCACAAATTTTCCTGCCTCCTCATGACGTATTGTACAGCGAGTGAAAAATTTTGCAAAACACAGGCACAAAAAAAAAATTTTGCTTGAAATTGAAGACATTTTCTTGTAAGCATAAGGAATTTGCTCAGTTTGCAGGTACTACTTTGTCTAAGAATGATATGTTGCTCTTAGTGAGGAAGTAGAGTATGCTTAGGCTCTGAGATGCCAGTATAAACATCTCTGGTTTAAGCAACACATCTTATATTTTTGATTAACAGTTTGTTTTAAAGACTTCAGGTGATTTAGATTTGACCATGTTCTTCAGTAAATTACCAACAGCTACTTACATTCACTGTTAAATAGTTACATGCACCATGCATCAACTCCATCGGCAATGGCCATTGCACTGCTTCTAGGAAAACCTTCTGGCAGCTCAAATCGGGAGGAAAAATAAGACAAAGGAAGGGAAGCAGAACACACAGGTGACCCTAACTTGATCTGGTCCAAGGCAGAGGGAAGGGGAAGAGAGAAATATCCCAGATGGAGAAAGATGGTCTGAACATGCTGATATTGCTCAGGAAAACTTGCTCCCTGAGGAGCTTGTCAATAGGGTACGCTGACCATTGACCTCTTCTTGCACTGAGGCCCTACTTCATGAAAAAGATCAGTTTTATCAAGTGGTGTCTCTGTGGCAGAACTTAGAGGCCTTTCACTTCTAATTCCTACTTTCTCACACCCCGCTGAGAGTCCCATGCTGACCTTTGAGAATCCCCAGTACAGACAGGGGGAGTACCCAAAGCACTCAGCTCCCCAGGAATCTCCCTGAAGCTAGCCTGCCAAACTGCTTGCAAGCACTTTCTGGGCCATTTGCTGCAACTCTGAAGTTTTTCAGGTATCCACTGGCTTTAGGTGCAACTGCTGATATATCCTGGGAACACTTCTGAAGGGAACATGTAATAATGGCCTTTACCCCGGTGATGATAGGGTGTTAGGAGGGAAAGGAATGTGAGCCTGGATTGCTCCCCAAAAGTGCCAGAGGCACACTGGCAATTATTTCCCCAAACACCAAATACTTGTGTTCATTGTAGCTAGCTTTTCCTCTCAAAAGCAGTTATTTCCTCTAGCAGAGTCCAGACAAGTGAAAATCCCACACTAACCCATGGTTGTCTATTGAAGTGGCATCCCCAAACTGGTAATCTCTATTATGACTTCCCCAGCATCTGCCCATTGGGTGGAATGACCTGAAAATCAGGAAGAACAATGCGCCCCAGGATTCTAGTCAGCGCTGGCACTCCTAATTGCTGCCCTGCACAATGGGTTGCTGTGTTACCCCTGCTAGGGGCTTCCCTGGGAACACTATCATCTTTTGAGTAGTCATTTCAGTCTTTTAAAGTCACCTTAAATAACTAAATAGTATGACCCAAGCGTTTGCTCATCACCCAGCAATTCCCTACACTAAGACAGACTGCATGTGTTACAGAGCTGTCTAGTTCTTTCAAACAGGGCTGTAGCTTACTTAATTGGTCATATAATTTTAAAACAGTGGGACAGATTTGGACATCCATTTAAGTAGTGGATATCCAAAAGATTAAAAATAAATACCTATTCAAGTTAAATTTTATAGTAATGACGCATTTATAAATTTTTATAGGGTTAAAAGAATGTTACAGGATTCATATGATGGTCCTATAAATGAATGTGCTGTGTAGAATAAGTACTTTATGAGAAAATGCTGAAACTGGGCATGAAATGTGGGAATAAGCAACATATTGACTTGATCAACTTTGCAACAATTGACTAAGTATTAATAAACCTTTATAAATAACAAGTTCTGCCTTATTTGAAAATTCAGTTTTACTTTAGAAGAGTTTTTTGAGCAACCAAATACCACGGACCACAATATAAGATGAATAGCTAGGAAAATGAATGTCTCTTAAGGAATTCTAAAAGACCAGTCCTCCTGAATATTTAGTTTCACCATTTTATGTTGACTTGTTCGAGTGCCAAAATCCATTAATGGAGGTTCAATACACTGTCTCCCAAACTGCTGTATTTTTAATAGCCACAAAACCTCAGATTTTAGAGGCAATTCGATCACATTTCACATTCAATTCAAGCAAGCCTTTGAACTGCTACGTTTAGCCTTTTCTGTTAAGTAATAGGGAAAAATATCAATCTCTTTCAGATTTTCCATATCCTTCATCACAAATCTAAGCAACGCTCCTGACCCCAAAACACAAGAATTTATGATAGAGTTCAGTTGCAGAAGTCGTAGTTCTGACCACCCATAACTTACCAGATGAAATAGTAATTTTGTTTTGTTGTTCTTATGTCATCAGTTCTCTCAATTACTGAATGAACCAGAGGATTATGTTCTTGGTATGAGTAAATAACAACTATAAAGATCTTGTGACAAATAGGGGACAGGGGTGCAGTAAGTAGGAAGCATCCACTGAGTATTATGCCCAGCTCCTGACTGCTCTTGGAGAGAATAAAAGCTGCTGAAGAATGAGGAGAACTGATCCTTAGGGCTAATGCTCCGTTTTAGTACACTGTCATTGACCACATCCACGTCTGTTCCCTCTTGGAACAGACTGGCATCTAGTGAGTCTTCATTTAAATGTTTTCAACTTTATAAAAACAGAACAAAAGCCTCAAGCAGACAGTCTGAAGTACAGGTACCAACAGAGGTGATGTTTCCCTATTTACCCCTGTGTGAGTTTGGAAGAAGATTTGCTCCGATGTTCACTTTTCCCTTTCCCACATCCATCCTTGCCTTTTTTACACAAGTGGTGGCTGCATTGTGATCAAGCTCTCTGTGCTCACCTAACTCCTTCCAGCAATTCTTGTAACGGGTCGAGTAGAAATAGCGCAAGAGTCAAAAAGTAGGAGATACTACCCAAATGCCAGGAGTTGGGCATTTTCCTCTGTTTCTGAGACTCATTATTCTTTCTGTCCACTACATTTATTGCCATGGTGTTTAGGAATTTCAGCTCTGGATTCCCATAATGAGCTATTTCTATGAAGCGCTGTATAGAGGCAGAACAAAGAGATGGTACTCGCTTTAAGATCTTACTGTGGACAACAGCAGATGGTGATGAGCAGACAGAGGGGGAGTACAGGAAAACAACAAGACAACTGTGAAACTAATTAGGATTGTAAAACTCTGGACAAGTCTGGTCACAATAGAAATATTAGTGGGTTGGGAGGGTACATTATTTCAGCTTCACAATCAAAGAAGCAGCAATCAGAATAAATCTACAGGCAACATTTTATATGTCCTTGTTTCTGAGAAGCGAAAATCTAGTAGACAACACCTCAAATCAACATAGATGCACGCAAAATATGGAACCTCTATTTAAAATAAACACTTTTTTTCTCTTTTTTGTTAGCCTTGCATTATCGCAGACAAGGCAAAATACAACTCCGTTTTATTCTACACTTAGGGACAGCTAATTATTCTTTCCATGGATTCAGATGTATTGCAAGGACCAAATGAATGCTCTGATTTTTCCTTTTTTCCTATGTGGCAATTGTGCTTTTTTGTATGGACACTACTCACAAATGATACTAATTGTTGCCATTCTCAGGAGAGCACTTGTTTCTTAAAATCAGCAATGTCCCTGTGATAATGATGTTTAATTTTAAAAAAAGGAAACAGACACTACTGTTTTTCAGTTTAGAAATTACAAACTCTGCTTCTCCTCTCAGTACCGTTTTATTTTTCCCTGAGACATCCATGTGCTGTCATTCTGTCCATATTAGTCGCATCTCAGAGATGGCAAAATTAGCTAAGAATTTATAAATTACCTTTATATCTTTGACTGTTTGGCCTTCGGATTCCTCCCTGGTTCTCCTATGTTCCATCTTCTGCTGGTGCCATCCGTCACTTGTGCTCCTCGCTGTTATCTTTGACAGAAAGTGTTCATTAGAAATATCCATTCCCACAGCTTTCTTTGCATTCCTAACTTGCTTGGAGTCATTAGTCTATATAAAGCAATGTAATGCTTCTCTCTGATTTATCTCAGTAGGCCTTGGAACCATGCTAATCGCCAAGTTATGACTGTCTGTGTATTGGGCAAAGGAATGTGTGGGTAGCATTTGTCTCCGCAAGGAGGGAGTCCAAAAGCCAGACATAAGGATATTATTAACTTTGTGTCTTAGGTTGAAATATTAACATGTCCCTTCAGGGCACTGAAAAACATGCCTGAGGATTTTGCCTAATATTCCAGGCTTCAACAACAAGAAATGCCCACAACCCAAGCTCCAGCGCGATTCTACAGCCCCCAAGGCAGTCATTGACAGGCTAAAACAACCAAGATGTAAAAGTGTTTGTTACGTAAAATATTCACAGAGAACATCACAACAAGAGCATTTCCTCCCAGATGCTCCTATTGAGCTGATGTTCCAGTTATGGTGAGCAAAAGTCTGGATAACTTAGATGTGAAAGACAAAGTAAAAACCTGCCCATGGAGAGCTACCTTCCCCACACTGGGGAGTGTGAGACTGTGACCATTCTGGCTGTGCAGCAAATGCTTAACATCTTTGAAGTCCTTTGCAAAGCCAGTCATCACTAATTTACTTTCTACTTTATTTTATTTAATTTTTTAGTTCTAGTTACCAGGTAACTATGCAGACCAGAAGAAGAATCAGAAAAAAAAAATTGGAACACTGTTAACACTATTAAATGTGTGCTACAAGTTTTGCCAGGTTTATTTGTACTTGAAGTAGTATACTACAGCGAAAATAACTTATATGGATTTTGGTAAATGTTGCAATAAGATACATATAGCAAAAATTTATTAATACATACATAATATACTACATATGTGTATGTAAATGTTTTTATTTCTCTCTGTATGCACGTATAAAAATATTACTGAGAGGATGGAGGGGAATTTACCTCAACCAGCTTTGGCCACCCAAAGGTTAGGTGTCTAATTCAAAATGATTGTCTAAATTGCCTCTATAGTCAATGAGCATAGGTGACCTTCCCAGCAGACTAGACAGGACTAAATTCCTTGCTTTTGGACATCATGGTGCATCTGCAAGTAGTACCATACGAAAAGTTCAAACAAAATGTATAAAATAGAAGATTCCAGGAGGAATTCACATGTTAATATACCTTCTCATATGGGGTCCTAAAATTTTTATACTGGACCAGGTCTTCTCAGATTAGCTGCATTGATCCATATTGCATTGGGAACATCCTCACCAAAATTAGTGATACTGTAAATGGGGTAAGGTGCTGTCTGGCATTGGCCCACAGTGTTGACACAGGCTCTATACTGACTTTTTGTATACATGCTGTAATCTATGTAATATATATTGTGATCCTGGCATCCTCCAGTTCTGTTGAATACCCTGTGCACAAGCACAAAGTTAGCATGAAAAAGTCTGGCAGCGCACTCTCCAAATGTCGTGTTTGCAGCAAAGACAGAAATGGTTTTCTTAAGTAAACAGACATCTGAGAAACACTTTGTGCCAGGGCAGCAAGCCAGAGGTCTTTCACTGGACCTGAATATCGTCTCTTTGGTGGAGTGAATCAGGTGGCAGCTCATGAATCCTCAGTTTTACCACCTTTGGGTTCTTCAGAAGCCATCCTGCATTGCTATCAAAGAAGATCAAACCCAAATCAGACAGCAGTGCAAAGCTGCACCAGGTGACGTTCAGACTGGACATTGGGAAATATTTCTTTACTGAGAGAGGGGTCAAACACTGGAACAGGCTTCCTAGATAGGTGGTTGACACCCAAAGCTTGTCAATATTTCAGAATCAGTTGGACAGTGCCCTTAACAATGAGTTTTAACTTGGTCAGTCCTGAATTGGTTGGGCAGTTGGACCAGTTGGGCACTGTAGATCCCTTCTAGTCTATTCTATCCTATTCTAAACAGTACAAACTTAGCTTAAGAGGGATGCCATTTGTCTTGCCATTTTCTCCAGTGTTCTCAGTTTCCTGATGAATGACTCAGCACGAGCTAGTGTTGAGTTAGCCTGTTCAGTATTTCTGCCTCCTCTTCTTGCCTCAAGTTGGCTTCATCAGGAAAGAAGTAGATATTTTATCATAAATGAGCATATACCAATGGCTTTTCTTCCACCTGCCTGTAGAAATGCATTGTTTAGCAGTCAAAGAAGACATGAGCAAAATTGTCAACAATGGGACTTACAGGAAACTATTGAGAAGATCAACTTTTAATATTTTTAAAATTATCTTTGGACGCAGCAGGAGGGGTAGTAAATGCAGCATTGTGTGCAATTGCCTTCCTTTTACATGGATATTTTTCATGTGTATTTGCAACAGTCAGTTGCAAATTTTCAATAAACAGTAATAAACAGTAATAAGCATTACTGTGGATTACTTCCTGAATCTTTTTGGTAAATGATTCTCTGGTCTCGAAGAACCTGAAGGGGTAATATTTTTAGTGATGCCTAAAAGGAAGTACTGCTCTCCTATTTTTTTCCTCAGGGGAGGGGGATTTTCCCGACTGTTTTTACAAGATACTGTTTTTATGGGCAATTACTTGCCTTAGTGGTGCATATAACACTACTGTATACAAAGCATTACTGTCTGACCTCCTTGTTAATTATGCTAAGCAGTACAGCTGCTTTCCACTAACCAATAAAATAAAAGGAAATAGCTTGCTTTCCTGAAGACATTGGCTTTCTGAGTCAAAAAAAAAAAAAGGCAGAAGCAGAGTTTGACCTTTAAAGTTTAGATTTGTGCTGAGGGTCAGTGGTGATAGGGCTTTCAGATGTGCTCTGATACTGCTGACTCCAGCATCAGCATGGCTGCACACTGGTAACCAGGGCTAGAGATGAAGCCCTTCTCTCTCCTTCACCAAACTGTACAGAAAGATCATGGGATGTAAGGAAGTGGAAATATGGTTTGAGTGTTAAGAACAGCACATGATAAGGTTGTTAAGCTGGTCTATTCTGAACACTGCTTCCAGGCACTTGAGGAATTTGTGGAGGAAACATAAGTTTATAGGTGATACTGCATGGAAGAGAAATTCATCACAGCCTGAAATAAGCAAATAAGCCTGAAATAAGCTAAAAAAGGCAACTCTCTTGATGCCATCTGGTGCTGCCCACTAATCAGACAACTATTCTCTTTTAATTAGGGACTAGCCCTGGTACGCCTTGTTATATCAGTATCACCACAGACATAGACACAGAGATCTCTTTATGTTCTTAATTTCCACTTTGACCTGTACTATGCAATAGTTTTAAAGAGAATTAGTTTTCCACAGGGATATTAAGTGATTTCAAACCTTTGTCATTGTTACCCTTACTCTTCAGGTAGACTTTAGTAACATAAAATACTTCTCTGTAGCAGAAAGCTCAACATTGGACATTACACACACGAACACATTACAAATAAGTGTCCGGATTTGCTTTCCGTGTTTACATGTGATGAACCTGAGTTGCAGAGAAATTGCATTACCCAAAGTCATAGTGGTTAGAAAGTAAGTCCTGGAGTTCTACTTTTCAGCTTCTGAAAATGTGTTGCTGAAGAACATCCCTACCTCTGGTGGGAAATGGGGACAGTCTTTCTTTCCCTCATAACTAAAAAAAAAACCCAAATCCAACCAGAATTAAAATCACTGTCATCTTCATGATTACCTGGGAGTATACCATCACCTACAAACAGCTGCTCTTCTTTTTTGTGGGTTTTGCTTTGTCATTGTGATGTCAGACAACTTCCAGCAGACCAAGGCAAAGACCCTTTCTGGGTCCATTTTCCAGATGCCTCTCAGATGAAGAGGATGATTTTCCTTCTTGGCCCTTTGCCACTCTGTTAGCTGGGCTGCAGTGAGCCATGTTTATAGTTCACATGGCTGAAGATAATCCCAACAATACACACAGTATGAGGAGAGTGCAGCTGGACTGCTGGGAAAATAAAACATCGGAGGATGAAAAAGCAGAGAAGGTGGGGGTTTGGGATCTTCGAGCTTTTTCCCCTTCAGCCAGCGTAATCAACACAGTCATAAATTAAAAATTTATTCCAAGACAACACATAAGTTACTCAGAAGTCATCATCATCACAGGGCTCTTGTTCACAGAGTCCACATTTTGTTGGAGGGGAAAAAGCTAGTCTGCAAAGGGATTGTTATTTTTATCAGTAGTTAGTCATTATTTGTGGTCTTTCCAGATAAGAAGGCAGAACATATTACAGTACTTATCACCAACATTATCTGCCATTAGACACAACTGAACTGGATTATTGCTTCTATTTTTTATTTGTTTACATTTTTCAGTCTCAGAGCAGTTACACAGAACTCAGCTCCATAGCCTCCCTTTTCTGTCTTCTTAACTATGTATAAATAATTTTTTTAAGCAACGACTTTTCAGATATTAAAGTTAATTTTTGACAAGTTTGTAAGGTCTTTGTGGCATTAAGTGTGGCACTGGTCTTGTATGGAAGGAAAATCCTTTTAAATTTGTCTATTCAAGTATAAAATAACATTGATACTTGCTCCTCAGTAACTCAGATTGAAGTTTATGATCTGAAACACTGTAGTATTCATTAATACCATTTTTAAGGACAGAATATAAATTCTGTAAGCTAGAGAATGTACTTAATGGGTTCTTATTCTGCTTTAAGGACAAGTTCAATAAATAGTGTATAAATAAGATATATTGGAAGAAAAGTATCATTGAAGAGCATTGAAGTCAGTATTGCATAAATTTCTTTGACATTCTGTCTTTTCTCTGGACTGTGCAGCAATATGAAATCTTTCCTACTTTTGCCTGTAAATGTAATTTGTTGCAAAAATTTGCTGGCTGATTTGGGTAAGTGGCATATCTGCCCGTAGTTATTTTGTAAATTGTTTGCTCTGGTTATTTACTGGCTTTATCATGCTGGGTTATATTGCATAATTGTAGCACCTGGACTAGATGACTGAAAATGTTTAACAGGATAACGTTGAAGAGCAATTAGGAAACAAAAAAGGGAAAAAAAAGCCATTAAACCAACCACTTCTTGCAATTTCAAATCATATATATATTTTCAGTGAACAAATACTATCACCCTACAAAAAAGCTCAAGCAACAAAAGCTGCTGTCCTACAAGAATCTGTAAGGCTATTTATTCACACATATCTTTGTAAATCTTCTCATCATTCAGCTGGTCCTGGGATAGACCCAAACAGTGTTTATCCGGCCCCTACAACCATAAAAATCCCTGAGCATCTGTCCTGGAACTGTCAGATAGGCCCTGGATCAGCTTCAAACACCAAGTCTTGTTAAATTCCCCCTCCAAATCTCTACAAAACTTATCTTTCCTTAACAATGGAAGTTCCTCTTTCCCTTCAATTCCTACACACTGCTTAGTCTGGGACTCTATCAAGGCAAAAAATAAAGACTAGACATTTTAGTATTCTTCCTCATATTCCTTCCATTTAAGGATTGTTAGGATGTATGGAAAATCTACTGCAGGCAGCTTTTTTCTTTCCAGAACTAATCCACTACAATTTTTCTTTCCCCCATCAAAACCTGTATGGTAGATAGATAGAACGATGAAAGTCTGAATTTATCACAGAGTAATTCATATGAAAAAGAGCACTTCTATTAAATAAAGACATCTTGGAAATATTTCTAAAAGTAGCACCATTTTTTTTAAAAAGAAATTAACATACAGAGAGTAAATGAAGGAGCTGTATAGGAAGACTTTATTGTCAATTTTTGGGGTAATTTGTAATTTATTTTCTGTCTTATAAACTGACAAATTTCAACTGAAGTCACAGTTCCCCAGCTCAATTATTACTGTGTCCCAGGGTGTAGCATTTGGATACCACTGGTGAGAACAGAGAACATTATGGTGCTCTGGTTTAACCTGAAGAGGTTTGCTTTGGGGAAATTTGAGAAACATGAAGAAACACCAAAACTGAGTCTTGAATAGTTTTCTATCTTTCATGTCTATGGCATTAGTTGTTGATTTGGGTCCACAAGAATGGTCCACAACCATTTATTTGGTTGCGTGTTTTAAAGAAATTGCTATATGAAGGACTAAAGCAGGGCAAAAAGTCAGTGGCTGGCTTTTGAGCATAAAGTGGCTGAGCCTCAGCAAGGGCCCATGAGCTAGAAATGTGCAGGAGTTGTGACAGGAACCAAATTTGACCTTTTTATTAATCCCAGGAAAATCTTATTCATCTGCGACACTGAAAATGTTCCTGTGGCGCTTTTGTTTCAGTAAGGCTGAGAAACAGGAATACAGCAGCGGCAGGACAAAGGCTATCCTTGCAGATTTCCCAGTTCAGCTAAACCCAGGGCCAACTGAAAAGCTCCTGAGAAAGCCTGGAAACTCCCAGCACAACCCAGAGATTTCAGAACCCTTGTCCACAAGGAACAGGAATGGGAAGGTCAGGCTTGGGAAGCAGCAGGAACAGCTTTCAGCGCAGTATTTTGGTACTGCCCCTTCCTGCCTAGGCTGAAGCAGGGAAGAGTGAAGTACATGACTTTTTTAAGCAAGGTTCTCAGAGCCCTGATTTGGTGTACTCTGCCCACAAAGGTCAGGAACCAGGCAGCAGAGCTAAGGAGATTGTGTGGGATATAAGCTGTCAGCAGACGTGGCATGCTGTCCCTTATATAGCAAGCACTGCTAAGTGGATAAGAGAGGGTGCTGGAGAGCAGGCGTCAGGGTGCTGGCCCTATTTCTGTAGCTCCTGTCTTGCAGCTAATGCAACTGGTTCCAGGTGCTGTCTGTACCTGGCTTTCATCTGCTACAGAAGCACCCTGCAAAGGCCCTTTGCAGTCCTAGGCAAATGCTTTGATATCTACTGATAATGAAAATACTTCAGAAGTGACAAGTGTTACCATTTGTATAGCTCAGCACGGAAGAATGAAAAAGTACTTGGTACAGTTACCTGTGCCAGAAGTTTGCAGTGGTGTCTAAATCACATAATTCTGCAACTATTTATAAATTTCATGTTTTCGTGTTTTCTTTCTGTTTGTTGACATCCATAGCACATTGTAATAAGGTTCACCCAGAACATTACTATAATAACACCATTACAGTTCATTTCCATGGTGCTGCTGTTAATATTTAACAGAAAATGAGGCAGGTGTCCCATTTATGAGACCATAATGTGTTTCCTGACTGGATAAACTATGAATGCTGAAGGACTGAATAGTTTTGCCCCTACGTGGTAAGGACATTATTGCTAAGGGAAATAGGATGTCTGCTATTCTCCAGTGTTACCCCACTTTAGGAAAGCACAACATCTCCTAAGCTGCCTGACAATCCAGTTCAGTGTTCAGCTCCCTGCATCTGTGTCTCAGAAACTACCCCATGAGACTTCAGCTGCCTGGCAAATAAGCAAAGGGTGGCTACCAGATCAAGAACAAGAATGAAATGGTGTTATTTACTGCTGTCTACTTCAAGATTTATCTTGTCTAAAACTACAGCAGTGAGAACCACAAAAGTGGTGTGAAGTTTTGTTCAGTTTGAAAGAGGCTGCCGGACTGCGGGGTCAGAGCATCATTGGCATCTGACACAAGTCACCAGAGTTCCAGTGCTGGGATGTGTTGGGTAAGACTGTGCCTAATTGCATGGTGCACTCAAAGCCTCCTGAAATTAAGTCAAGATGAACATCTCTGCTAGAAATTCAACCCCATGATCAGGGTCTTCTTTGTTCTCCCTCTTGCAGAATATGAGTTTTTATTTTAAGTTTTAACTAAAAGGCTTTTGCCTTTGTTCTAGGATGTTTGTTCTAGGATGTTGCAGATGGTCTATGAGAAAATTAATAATCTTTCAACACTTCAGAGATGAGCATCTATGGTATACAAATGCAGAAAAACTCCATGACCCTTGTTGTCCTTAGCACTCAGAGCTATATTTGTCAGAACTATAAAAAACAAAGTCATAATCGTTTATGGTGATATAATCCTAAGCCACATGTGAACATAAGACTCACAGTACTCCCTCCTGCTGTGGGCATTTCAGCCCAGACACTGTATCAGATACACGCAATGGTGCCTTCTTTTTTCTGTCTCTGTATGTCAGACAGAGTTGTTCAGCCTGAGTTGTTTTCCTCAGCTACTAAGGTGTTTCAGTAAATGAGTCCCTCATGCAGGAACCTCATCACAAGCCCTGTGAGGTCAGTAGGAACCTGGAGAATCTGCACATCCTCCAAGCAAACCCAGGGGTGCAAGAGGCTAGCCTTTTTTTTTTTTTATTGTCAGTCTTTCTTTTACCAAATCAGTTCCTATCTGCATGTTATGATGCTGGTTGTGATAAGTTCAAGATTCTTAACATTCCAAAGAAAAAACAAATGGGTAGCCAAACCTCAGTAAGTTCATGAAAAGAAGAAAGACACAAGTTATATTTGATGGGGACTGACCTAGTCACACTAGGACTGGCAACACAGCTGAGCACCAAACAGTCCTATTATTAGGGGATAGTAAAATGGCAATGGCTTTTCCAGAATTTTCTTTCTCAGGATAATTATCTTATCCTTCCACAAGGAATCCTTGTGGGCGGTTCCATTTTTCCTGATCTAAATTTGATTTCCAAATATATAAGTAACTCTGCACATCACATCTTAAGTGACACAGCTCCTTGGTCTGTAGAATATTAGGATGTGGGGCTTCACACTTAAGATTATTTTGAAGTTTACTTTTGCAGTTAAAAGTCATGTTTTGAACTGACTATGGCTTCAAGCATATGCCGCGAAATGAAATTCTTCTCTCGGGATCCTCAGTTATGCCTAACAATTCTTATGCCATTTGGAAATGGAGAATTTAGTTTATTTTCTCAGGAAGTTTTTACTGGTTACCCATTTACAGTCTAGGTGTGGGGGGAAAAAAAAAGCAACCACATACTTTATGTGATTAGACAATGGGCTTGGGAGAAGTCAGACAACAGGACACCTGTGAAAGGAGGCACATCATCAGACCATGGCCTTTAGATTTCAGGCAGTTCATAATCTGATTAATCACCTCCTTGATGAGCAGCAAGTTCCTGCCTATGTCAGCATTTTGCAACCTGCCCTGTCATTTTCTTTACTTTATAGGGAGATGGAGTTTCCTGTGGTCTTGTCTGTATTACTGTCATCCCTAGCTCTGAAAGGTGAACACTGAGTGTAGTGGAGCTGCTTCTTAGTTATTTCATGACTGGTAGGAAGAGGTAAATGCTATCTCCCACCCAAAATGAAAATGAAAAAGAATAACCACAAACTTCAGCTCCAAAAATCACAGTAATAATGATAAGAGAATGTATTCTGAGCACCATCAGTTTATAATTAAACCATTTGTCTTTCACAAAGGGTGTCTAGGCTGTTCTTATAGGATATAATATTTTTTATAAGCTCTATTTTATGCAGATTTCTTTTCACTTGGAGAACCCAGTATTTAAACTCAGTCAGTAGGCAGCAAATAATCTCCTTTTGCTACCACTTTTAGCTGATGCATCTGGGACTTTCTCAGACTGCAGTGTTCTTTCAGCTAGTGGTTAAGATCATCACTACGTACAAATGTTCCTTGTAAATAGCTCCAGGATCTGCCTCTACAAGGTGCTGAGCAGCCTCAGCCCTTAACAGTATAAAATGGGAGCCTGGCAACCATCTCACCTCTCGGGATCAAAGGACAGACAGGGATGAATAATGAGCTCTTGGCATGATTTCTCTTTTCTGCAATTGGAGTGTTCCTCAAGATACAAAGCAATTCATAGTTTCAGCAGTGTCAATTTGAACTCACTATTCATCAGTTCTTAATTTTTCCTAAGATCCAGTGACTCAGCAAACAAAGTCACTAAACCATTCACTATATTAGAGGTGATGGGACACTCCAGTGGGTATTCTATACTATCTGGTGCTTTGCCTGGCCTCAGTAGGGTGCCACTCTCCCGTTATTCTCTTGGGTCTTATAAGGACTAAGAGATTATCATACAAAAATTCTCAGTCCACCTGACTGCATGAGTCAGAGCCCCTGGGTGCTGTACTCCAGTTAGCCCCATCAAAGCCAACCAGAGAAGACATGGACAATGGTTTGGAGACAGCTCAATGCATCTGTGCTTTCTGCCCTCCAAAAACCTTTCATTTCTTCTACCTCAGCCCTTGCCATGTCTTAACTTGTATCCATTGTCTTCCTGGCTTCTCAACACACAAGTTATGAAAAGTGTTTCACTGTGTTCTCTTCCATTCTATAATCAGCACTTCCTAATCATCCAAGTGCCTTGCATTTTCCACAGCTGGCCTCTAAGACAGTTGCAGCCTCGGGTGCAGGGCTGGGTATATCGGCTATGATCAAGATTTATTTTTGGGATGCAGGACTATGCCCACATCTCAGCAGCTGTGAATGCTGGCATGTGCTGGGGACAGGAAAGGTTTACATTGCATGGATTCCAGGGGACTGATTTAGAGCGACTCATTTTGAGGCAGTTGGCCAGATAAAACCCATGCCGACTCCCTCTGGAAAGCTGCTGTCTAAAAGCAACATGGTCTCATCTTCAGCTTTTGGGCAGTGTCCTCAACAAAACTAGCCTTTTCTTTGGCTCCTCTTCCTGTTGCACCCCCAGTCATTGGTGGGCACAGGACAAAAGGCATAGGCTGGTATCTTTGTGTATGTCTATTATGTGTCTTTCCCAGGTAGAGGACTCTTCTAGTAATGCCAGCGGTGTCAAGCCCACCTCTCCTACCAACACATGGGGAATCAAAGCTATGCAGCTCAGCAGCCACGCATGTGATGGAGAGGTGATTTGGGATTTGTCTACTTTAGGGTCGGCATCACCAGACCACAGTGAAAGACCAGTTGATTAATTTCTGTCACTTTTTGGAATGGTGACCAGTCCGTAAAACATTATACCCTCACTCAAACAAGATATGATGTAATGATTAAGGGAAAAATTAAAACTCTGACCATTCTCTTTAAAGGCTGTAGTAATGACAGTAATGGCAGGACAGTTTGCCCTCTCTGAGCATGCCTTTCTTAGTGATATAATACATTTCAAACTTTAAAGCACCCTTGTGGTTGTGACAAATGAAACAATTCAATAAATTAAACATGGTTCAGAGAGAGAGATAGTTGGTGAGTGCTGGCTGATGCTTGGTTCGTGTAAGAATAAAGCAGCAGCAATCCTGAAGCTTTGCTTTGTGCAAAGCTCTGCTTGTGGTTTGGCTTGCTCATGGTGCAGCATGAGGTGCTGTAACCTGTTTAAGCTGCCTTGCAGGAATCAGCTCTGTCTCATCTGCCTCTGATTCGTTGCATGACAAATGCTATTTCCCCTGCACAGCTGGGAATAGAGACATGTCCTGAGACTGCAGTTCATGAAAAATCTGGGTGGGACAACATGTGTTTTAGAAATGCCTGTTGCAAGTAAATTGCTAAAGCAAGCTCTTTTTATATAGTGGTTTAATTAACAACCTCCATGTTACTGCATTTAATGTGATTCACAGTGCTTATCAGAAGACTCCTTTTCTGAGGCAGGAATCATCCCTTCCCTCTATGATTTACACAGGTTTTTCCTCATTGGTGTAAGGAGTGGAGAAAGTCCCTTGTCTTGTTCCTGAGCAGGCAAACTCCTGCACTGCAGCATGTGAGAACAGGAGACAAGATGGATCACAGCCAAAATCACTTTTGTCCAGTTCTGGAGCCCACCAGCAAGAGTCTGAGGGTGCCTGGAGGTGTCAAACAGAGTGGAAGGTAACCCCGTGTAACTCTGCTGACCACAACAGAGACTTTGAGCAAAAGGTGCACAGTCAAGTTGCTACTATTGAGAGACATTTCTGGAAACTAGAGCAATCCTTAACATTTTAAAAGGATGTTTGTGTCCTGAGCTTTAAGCTGTGAGGGAACTGGACCATGCCTCTCTCTCTAGACTGTAAATAATTTGCAGGGAGAGCTGTTTTTATCACTGTGCTTCAAACAACACTCAGCATATTGCTGGAACCAATTATATAAATAAATTATATAATATATGTTTGGGTAACTTAAATACCATGCTGAGCCGTCAGTAGTTGAAAATTGAAAGATGCCCAAGCCAAATTTGAAAATAAGGAGATAAAACATTAGATAATTCAGTCATATTTATTATGGTTTTCTTTTTTGTGTAGCAGCCTGGTAATATAGGAAGATATTTGTGTTAGAATGCCAGTATTCTACAAAACAAATGTTTTTATATTACTTTCTCTAATGTGTTTAATAACATATTATATGACATACTGTAGTCATAACACTTTGTTAAAATTCTTCTGTAGATATAACATTTACTTTTGATTGAACAAGTATGCTGGGACTTCAGGGAATACCAGTGTACTTTAATGTTATTCTGCTATTTTGGAGCAGTTAATTGAATTGCACTATGGGCTGCTTCAAGAAAATATGAAGAATATATTTGTTTCTAAAAGTTAAGGTAAACAAATTTGCTCTAAACAGTTTAGTGAAGAATATCTCACACTCTTGAAGTTCAAAATAAGTCATATTTTCTTATTTAAGCATAGTTTCTTGATAGTGGCAATCTGCTAGTTCTCAAAATACAGATTACAAAGCAAAGACTGAGATGAGCAAAGTCTATGAATCCATAGCAGATATGTTATGCTGGAGACACCATGAGTACAAACAGACTAAAATCCAAGGAGCTAGAGAAATGGCAGGTCAAACTTCTCCAGCCTTTCTTATTCAAGGATTCTCTCCTGAATATAAAAGAAAGGCAAGTTGTTCTGTTCTACAAGTCTGTGTGTACAAGAAAAGAAAAATACGATAAGAGCAAGATAACTGGTTTCAAAGAAAATGATGCCAGTGAAGGAGGAAAGTAGGTGAGCAGTGAACCTCAAATTATCATGGGTAAAGAGAAGGCAGTAGCTCTCAGGACAAAAAGGTCATCAGTGGCTGAGAAAGGCACAGCTTCTTTCTTATCTTTGACTTTCAAACATGTTGATGAAGATGTCTCTGTATAGAACAGGTTACAGAGGTTTCTACTACATTATATCAGGATACTGACTTTTGATGCACATTCTGCATACTTTGAATCTTGATATCCAGAAGGCATTTGACTCACAGAGTAGTGGGTAATGATCAAGATTGTGCCTGCAAGAGATGAAGGGAAAATGGTGATCTTCTGGGCAAAGCACTGCTTTAATATTATTAGTTACCAGCACGTTGAGCACAGCCTCTGCATCATGCCTATGGTAAAAAAGAAGCTGTCTCTGTTGAGGTTACCAGATCAAGGTGTCCTTGACATGGATAACTTGATCATTAGCTTCTTAGCACAAAGTTTGAGCTTTAATATGTATTACTTAGCTGCATATCATATAACCTTAGTGTATCTGTGTTGCAGACTATCCTTATCTGAATGATTAACATTAGCTCATGTTAAAAAAAGGTGCACCTAAAAAAAGGTGCAAGAAAGATCAAAACAGTGCCCTGATTAAGCAGCATCCCCTCAAACAGATTTATAGTTTCAAGGTGACTCCTCAGTCTGTACTCCTCAGCCCAGCAGCAGGATTGTTTGCCAAAGCTTAGAGGGGAGCAATTAAAAGACAGCAATTTTCTAAGGGCCTGATTCCTGGAAGAGGCAAGAGAGGAAATTGTCACTTTCAAAAACTGGCATGCAGATGGCCTGAGTCCAAAGTGTAACCAGGGCTCAGTTCTCCAGAGAAGGGGCTGCTTAAGTTATGCCTACTCAAAGCATGAATTGAATTTCAGATGGAGGTCCCATAGCATGTAAACGGATAGCATCCTGCTCAGCTGGCATGAAGGTAGATAGAATCAAGGACATCATTAGTTCACAACACAAGGAAGAAGTGAAGGCACCTGACTATTTCTTGGAAAGTGTCCTTAGGGAGCTGGGAGAGGTCTCAGAAGAGGCGAAATAGGCAGCAGCTTGGGTCAGGGAAATGTCAACTGCATTTACAGCTCATTCGAGGAACATAAGGTCACATTTATATTATTTGCCAATAAATGTTTTACTGTACACCCTGGACAGTCTACCCTGTGCTGTTAGAAATCATAAAGTAATTCAATATGCGATAAGGGTGTAGCTTGACACTCATCAAGTCTGAAATCCCAGTTTCTGCGGAGTCACATCCTTCTACTTAGAAGAACTGTTGAATAATAAAAGCCTTTGGACTTGGCACTCAATGAAATGTGAAATCAAGGTTAGATGCCAGTTCTTCAGTCCAAACAGTTGAGGCTGGTTGAGGTGAGGCTGTCAGTCATTGCAAGAGTGTAGGGATGGCTCACAAAGCCAACCATTTGTTCCCTATTTGTTGAATCAACTTCGAGGATTTTCAGGCAGACCAAAAGCTAAAAACACCTACTTGGGTAGAAACTTCTTCTTTCCCCTATTTTGTTTACTTCACTCAAAACCCGTGAATTACACTTCAAAATAGTTGACAATGTGTAACCTTAGGAAACCACATTCCCGGTGTTCAAACATATTTTGGAGCTTTGCTAATATGATATTAAAGTGTATGAGACACACTGGCTACCATTTGGTCTGAAGGAAACAACAGATGCCAGGTAAAATAAGAATCCAGTGCTGCCAGTTGCAGGGCCTGGAGGAAATACCAGAGATGTCAATGGAGTAGAGGATGGTGATAATTCTAGGCTATGTCTACACAGCTTGTCAAGCACAAATAGGGAAAGTCTGATGCACTCCTTGACCCCAAGCTCTGCATTTGTGCCATCTACCCTATGATTTTTTTCAGTCAGCCTTTGGTATGAACATTGCATAAGAAACTCTGAGCTATAAATTGGGTTTGCTTCTAGGGGAAGCAACATCAGGAGCCATGTAAGAAGGATTGCTTAGGTGTAATTTTTGTCATTTAGGATATATGATAGTTGCCAAGGCAGTAAAATTTCAGCTGCTCTGTCTGCACAATAAAACACTTTCTTCACATCTTCACCCACCTGCCTACATGCCCCTCCATTCTTTCTGTGAGTCTCACACAGGTGTCACAGAGGGTTGTTGGGTAATGTGGACTGTGGTGTGCACCTGGACCACTCTACACAGATGGTGTTCCATCTTCAGAGCATTCTTTCTCATGAGACTTCACATGGATAAATTGTTCCTCTGGTCAGATTTCTCCCCTGGTCCTGGAAGGAAGCAAGTTCCAGTGATTTTCTCCATCAGTGGGAGAGCACACACAAGAAAGCTGGATGTTTTCCCCATTTCAAGAATTTCCTAATAGATGGCACCTTATAGATAGTTGTCAGGCTGCTAAGCTTTTACACCTCTGCTCCATTTTAGGTTTTGGCCTTTCCTCTTTAGTTTCCTGCTAGCTATTTTTTTTGCAGAGGAGGGCTTTTATCTTTCCTTCTCCACGCTTTCCTTACTGTACCTTTTGTAAATTCTTAATTTCAGAAGTGTTTTTCAAAGACCTTTTGTCCCCTCCTGTACCTAAGTAGAGTTTCATTGTCCTTAGATAAAGGTCCTTACTGTTTCTCAAGAGGAGGATAAAACAGAAGCTTCCAAGGTCTTAAATGCCAGATACAAATACAAAAACTATGGGTGAACTGTTTCAGATGGTAGAACAGGAAGCTGTTCATAACTCTGGCTTTATGGAAAAAATAGCCAGAACCAGGGTAGCTATAGCAACGTGTATATTGCCAGGTTTAAGGGAAATCTAGCCCTCATAATGGGTAATCAAATGAAGTAAACAAAGCAGATACCTAAGTAAATCTAATTAAACTATTAAAATTAATTTAAGAATAATCTAATAATATAAAAACCCCTTGCACAGCATGCGACACTTTTAACTCTTCAGCCTCAGCAAACAGTCAGGCTTATCACACCCCCAAACTGTGTTAGAAACAAACTGTTTCTTAGAAACCAACTTCAACTGTCAATCTGATGCTTTATGCACACGTGCACACACATGCAGCCACGTTCCACAGGCACATCATATCTGCTACCTACATGCGTGGTGCTTGTGCCTGTGCACACACCCTGTAATGCTTTTTAAAGGTCGTGCTCCTCCTTGACCTCCATCGTAGCATCAGCAGTGAATCCTTGCAGGTCATACAGGTGCAGAATTTGTGCCCTTCTGCTCAAAGGTCCTTGGCCTTGCACTGGGGCTTGTCCTCGGCCTGAGAGCAGCAGAGGGCCTTGGGCGCAGCCTGAGTTCAGCAATGATGAGGCAGCACACGCTGGGGTTGGAGCTGCCTCTTTATGACATCCATGATCTTCTCACCAAACTCACAACCTCCCCTTCTCCCAGAGCTGGGGACAAGCTTCCTAATGAGCGGAGTATAACCGGTTCCCTTTGTCTGAAGAGTAGTGTACAATTCCTAAAAGCACAAATTTACTTCTTATGATTTTGGCCCTTTTTCTGCAGTTTCTTTTTCTTGGAACTCCTTCCCTCTTTCATGATCCAAGCAGCCGCTCATTTTCATTTAAATCATTCCTTGAAACACACTTTCTCTGCAAAGCCTCTGGCTACAGATGACTGGATATGGCAGAAACAGTATTTGAATTCAGAACAACGGTTTTGTTTGAGCAAATTGTTTGGGGGATAGCCACTTTTTATACCACACCTGATATCCCAGAGGGTATTAGCATACAAACAAAGATTTATTATTCACTACTCATTATTTCATTATTCTTCTGTTTAAAAGAGATCCACTCATCTAATCACAGCACCAAGGGAATAGAAATGTATCACATCATTTAGTGTATCAATTACAGGCCTTAAATGAGGATGAGCAAATGGTCATGGTGCATGGTTTGCCAGTTTACCTGTTCTCTAGGGAGAAGAATGAGGCTCTTACTGCAAGCAAACAAACAAGCGAGCATTTTTGGGTAATTGTTTGCAATCAATAACTGAAGTGAGTATTTCTTTCCAGCAGAACTCTGTCATGAAGAAAATCTCATTTTAAAATAGTTAGAGGGAAAGAAGTACTGAATTGTATCATTTTGAATCATCCTCTTTACTTGATTTGTGGATGGTCTTCTGTCTCTGTATGCTCTCTAAGTTAGTTTGCAGTGCTATGTGGGAAGGGTTCCTTAGGGAACAAATGTTTCTATGCATTCCTTCTTTCAAGTGCCCGTGCACGCTCACACAGGTAGGCATGCATGCACACCATGGTGCCATACACTTTGCCAGGGCCACCAAAAGCAGAGGAGGAGGAGCAGGCCAGGGGAATGACCACCACAAGCCCTTTTGGTCCTGCCTGGGATTCCTTGCACAGAAAACCAGCAATGTATTTACATGCTACATGCAACAGGCCAGACAATTACAGTCGTGAGAGGTATGCCCAGTTGTCTGCGTGGGTGCAGAGTCTCATCTCTGAGTACCATAAATTCCTCCTGTGGTCTGCCAAAATGGTGTTGATTCAATCCAAGACATCATTAACCTCAGTAATTGTCTTGTCCCTTTGGTCTCAAGGCTCTATGATTTCTCATCTACTTTCTCTCTATCCGGTGGCCCAGAAAAAAGACTGGATCATGCTGACTTAAGTGCTCTATCAAGGACTCAGTGGATGGGAACAGCCGTCCTTCCCTGAGAAGAACCCAGCTGAACAAAGTTAGCAGAACCATTTGACACTGAACAATCAGGTAAATGATGATAAGTGCCATGTGGTGAGACAGAAATATTACGCAAAACAAACCAAAGCCTCTTGCTAAACATTTGTGTTCATAGGTAAACACTCTGTGGCCCTAGGCCATCCATTTATAGGGTAGCACCAGGAGGTCACTGTGCTGAGAGTGGCTGCTCCCCTTCTGTCCCCTTCCCACTGAGACCTCAGGGGCCAGCTCCTGACCTTGGCCAGGGCTGTGCTAGGGGAATACTGTACCACATGGGTCTGAATTGCAAAAAGTTGTTAAAGAGTCGTGACTATCCCACCTTTCCAAACAGCAAATATGTGTGTGCATGTATGTTTCTGTATGCAAAATAGGGCAAGTATGAAAAATCCTATGGAAAACCTGAAAATCATGTCCTCGGTACAGAATTAAATTGCAGGCTGCCTTTAGTGCACATACATGTTTTCTAGTTTCTTTGCTATCTTAATCTAAACCCAGCAGGTTCCCTTGTTTCCCTCTGAGGAGGTGAATGCTGCCACCAGTTTTGCTTGTGCAGTATGGGCGACATACATGCTCTGTCAAGCATTGCCTTATTAGCACATCCTGGAAAATGATAACCGGTGGTGTAAAGTCCTTGCCTAACATTTAGAAACACTTCCTCAGAAGAAACGCCAGGCACTCCACTGCATTTAATTTTAGGAAAGCAGCTGGTCCAAAACAGTGGAGACTGTATTCTTAGTCTCCCACTCTGGGGCAGGACTGATCACGCTTTCCCATGGAGAGAAGGGGCAGACATGGGTTAGGAGTGGCTTTGGTGTCCCAGCAGGATTTTTCGCCGTACCGACAAAGTGGCAGCCCAGTGAAGGGGATTTGACCAAATTTGGTTTCAGCCAGCTGTGCCTTGCTCTGGTGGCAAGCTGAGCTTGAGGAAAGGGTTAGAGATATTCAGTCACCTAACTAGGGTGAGGTGTTGTGTTTCAAGGGGTGCTGCCGTGAGGGGAGACAGAAAAGTAATGCAATTGCCTTTTCATCAAAAAATGAAGGCAGTATGAATTGTTACAGGAAAAAAACACATTAATATAAAGGACTATGAGCGTTGAAAGACCACAAAGCCCATAGAGATGCCCAGCAAAGCTGAGTCGTACCAGAATAGCCACTGATAGACTTAAGCTGTGAAACATCTGACCCAAGCACACATTCCTCACCCCAAGGGCAGCAAAGTGGTGCTGCCTGAGCCCTGCTTAATTACTGAGTATGGAGAAAACACATGGAAAACTTCAGGATGGGGAAGCAGCACAAAATGTCTTTGTAGAGAGCCTGTGCCAGTAACACTGCCCTACATCCTGCTAGGAAGCAAGCCAGGGAGCAGCGCCTCAGCGAGTGGAGCTCTGAAAGCCTTGATTCAATTTGTACCCAGCTCAGCTCCATGACTGTCTCTTAGCTGCTTCAAATTACTTTCTTTTTGGCAGCCGAGAAAATGTTAACTCAGAGAACTGTATTAATCTCTATTAGTAAGGAGCTAGAATCTAAATAGCTTGAACATAGGCCTTCTGGTGTGTCAACTGAAGCAACATACATTTATCAAATCTATAAATCATTTTGTCTGGCACAGCAGCCAAAAGTAGGTACCACAAAAAATACAATAATCTAAGCACAGTGTTTATCCTGACATTTTTTAAGGCCTCCTTAAAAAAGCCCAAAACAAATAAGCCACAAAATTATCATAAAAAACAAAGAACTAATCGGAGAAGACTGTAAGTTGAGGTTTTTTCCCCAACATTGCAGATTACTATAGCGTACTGCAGGTTTTCTGCTGTTATTGTACTGCTTCTGTGAGGGAAACTCCCTCTTCAATAATTCTTATCTAAGAGAAGAAGTTGAAATTCTTCACTACAGTACACAACGCACAGAAAATGTCTGCTTGCCATCTAAACTCATTTCTTTTCTTGAGGCAGTGACCAGCACCACACATTCAGAGTAAAAAAAAAGGGCAAGAAGTGCTAAAATGAGCAATTACTAAGGAACCTGCCCCTAGCAAAAGTTGCCTTCTAATCACTGGGCAATTTATTGTTATTTAAGATCTAAAGCATGGTGATTTATATCCCTTGTAATTTGTTATTCTACTGAGTGCAATGCTTGGTGTTTTTTATTATTCATGGGCCTTTTTAAATCTCATTTCTTTGCTGACCTCAATAATAGCAGCTGGGGCAGTAAGTTTCACTAGTTAATTATTGGTTGTGTATAAAGGCCCTTCCTTAAAAGAATTGTATTTTACTTACATTTGCCTCCTAATTTGCTTGATCCTCTCTCATTGCTGCACTCTGACTATGGCACCTTCCTCTATATGCTTCATTATTCTGCTTTAAATACATCCTCAGAAATTATTACTTGTTTGTCTTCTTTGTCAGCTCCAAGGCTGTGCATCCCTTTCTGTGCAAACAGAGCCTTTGTGTGACCATTTGTACCATGAATACTTTCTCCATCAGTCTTCCTCTGGCAGGTTTTACCAAAGGTCTCCAGGGTGCAGAATTGCTTCTCCCTAGCAGGGTGACCACCAGGGTGTTGGTAAACATCAAAAATTCAGGAACTCTTCCTAAATTCTCTTCCTAATAAGGAAGTGAGCCCCTGAGCAGGGCTTTGGACCAGCCACACTTGCACTGCCTGCCAGAGCTGTCATAATGGGGAAATATATTGTCCTTGAACAAATCCTGCCTGACGGTGTGGACTGAAAATAGTACTTTGCTGGGGCTTGCCTGCCTCCCATGGCCCTTGCTGGAGTCTCTCCCTTCCCACAGCTTCTCCGAGGTTTTCCCTTGACCCCCTGGGCCAGGGCTGCTTCCCCCTAAGGCACAGCTGCCAGGGACAGAGAGCTGGTGCCACACAGACCCAGAACCAAAACTGCTTATCATTTACTGCCACCTTCCTGCATTTGCCCAGGGGAGCAAGGGGGGCTTGCTCAAATCTGAGGCACAGTCAGTGACCTCCCAGTCCTGCCCTATCCCAGCATCACTCCACTCTTTCTCAGCTCTCCTGGGGGTTTAATTTCTCACTTAACTGTCTTAGGGGTGGAAAACCTTCTTCCTACTTCATTTAGCCCCTGTGCCTGACCCCGAGCCCTCTCCCATACCACATGCCCAGCCCCTGCCCATGTCTCCAACCTCCTCCTGATGCACAAATGCCTCACCTACCCCAGAGCATCTCCCTGCTTTTTGTGGTCTGGCAGAAGGGGCAGTAGAGCACAACTGGGATTAAAATGAAGCAGATATGAATGCCACAGAACACTGTGTTTCTTATGTAGTGACTTTTTAAACTGATGCATGTAAACTGTATGGTCTTGCCATGAGGAGTAAGTCTGGGCAGATGCTCCATGTAAAGAACTCCAAAGCGATTGCTCTGTCCCTACAGAAAGGTAACAGTACCAAGATCCACACAAACTGCTTTAGCACAGGAGTGCTGCAGAAAAACTCAGCCATGTGGTCATCGGTTACCAAGGATGCAAGAAGTGCCAGTAAAAGATGATGGGAGTAAGATTTCCTAACTCCAGTGGCTTCTCTGTTGAAAGTCAACAAAAAAAAGGGGTTCCCAACCCCATCCCCAGCACACAGTATCCCTGCCTGCAGTTGCTACTGTCTCTACCTTGCTTCAGAAGGAGGGATTAAATGACCCATGAGTACATATTTGTGATGCAGTAAATCAAATATCCATTTGGGCTAGACATGTCTGGTCTTCTAACTGTGCTGAAGTATTTGATGTTGACAGCTCAGGATCTCATCACGAGTTTTGCATTATTTTAGTTTTCTTTTTCTTTTTCTGTTCTCAGCCCATATCCTGGAAGTAGTGTTATTGTTGAAAGGCCAATTGTCACTTTTGAAATAGTAGTTCTGTGTCATCCCAGTTACACTAAAAGGACTTCAAAAGTAGAAAAGAAACAGAGAACCTAAAGTATATATATTTTTAAAACAGTAGGGATTTGAATTAAGCTTATTAATTTGGCAGAACAACTCCCAGTGTACCTTTTATTTACTTGGGCTGATGAGATAATGTGTACATTTCAATCTTATTTCAGAAGCTCAGGTATTTTCTTGATGTGACTGAACTGTGCAAGAAATACCAGTGTTCATCCAGTGTTACTGGAAACACTGTTCCAGAAGTCCTGGAGAAAGTGAGATGGTAGGAGATGAGAGGTGACCCAACCACCAGGCCAGGGACAGGCAGGAGGAGTGCTGTGGGTAGACTCAAGGGCAGACTCCTGCAACAGGCCTTAAAACTCATATGGAGAGGGAGGACAGTGAGCCAAGAATGGCTATGCAGGGCCATGGCATGTGTGTTTGCACATGAGTGTACATGTGTGCGTGGTAGGAATTGTGACTTTGCAAGAGAGCACGCTCCTCGAGTTTTTGGGGAAGGAAAAATGGCAAATTTCATTGCAGCTAAGTGCCAGAGAATCCAGGAAAAAGCCAAGAGGTTTTGGTGTGTTTCTTTAAACAGGGAAGCTTTACTGTTGCACAGGGCAGGCATCCTGACTGGTTTAGCTGGCAGTGGTGGACTATGCAAGGTGTTCCAGAAGGAGCAGACACATGTTGCCAAGGTGGGAAAGGTAGGAGAGTGGGGAAAATTGTCTGAAGGTAGTAGTAGAAAGATCCTAGATCAAAGAGATGACATGGCTATAAAAAGTAATGTGGCATTTGAAGGCAAGTTTGAGGGACAAGACAAGAGGCACACAGTTATCTAGCTCTTCCTCTGTAGGGTCACATCTCCCAAACCAAAAATTTGTGTTGAGTTGGGCAAAACCCTGTTTGGACCATGTGATCTCCTCAGAGTCATGGGACTGATAGGCCATCTTCATAGTGCTGGCCCAGGCTGGAAAGGGCACAGCAAGCCATGGCAATCCTGACAGTGCTGACCAGCTCGCTGGCTCTCTCAGCAACACCTGCTGGCCTTCAGGAATCTTATAGTTCCTTGGAACAAACACCTGACAGTCATTTGGGGTGCTGCTGAGGTACTGTGGAGATGGGAACTAGAGTGCCTGGGAGCAGGGGAGCAACCTGCGCTGGTCAGTGGGACTGTGGGTAAAAGAGCTGATGTCATTCCAAACACAGTAATAGTGGTGGGACACCTGTGTTGTATCCCTGGACCACACACGCCAGGGCACACTGGGCTTTCCCTCTGTAGTTTTGGCATAGGGGCTGTAACAGACAGTGACCAGCCAATGATGGCTTAAAAGGTATAAGGCTACAGAGGCTCTCATGGAGCTCCCTCCACCTAGACAGAGCTCCTGCTTTAGCTTGGCTGGTACCACACATATAAATGTTGAGTATATTAGACAGAGAAGCTCAGGCTGTTGTGTTTGGGCCAGGATGGGAAGGCTGACTCAGCAAGGGCTGCCTTTAGTCTAGAAGAAGAGTATTTGTCCACAATCCGCAATTAAGACATCATCTCTTTTTGATAGAGAAATCACCCCTGCAAATGCTCTGCAGAGCAAGTTTTTCTACAAACTGACCTCAGTTCTATTAATGAAATTGTAAGAAGTTTTTTCTAATGTTCAGTGCAAGACAGGACCTCTACAGCATGGAGGGTGACAGCACCCAGACTTTTCCCATGTAAGAAAATATCCAGAAATATTGTATAGTATGAGCAAGCCTGACCTTTTTCCAGACAGCAGCATCAAATTATCAAGCTGAAAAAAAAGAGGAGCAGTCCTTCTAAGAAGGAAAGTGAGCTCTGGAAACCTAGTAATTTAATGTCCTTTAATGTCTTCAGCCAAGCTGCATATCACTTGGAGCAGTAAGAAAAAAAAAAAAAAAAGGAAGTAGAAAAAGAAATCAAACCATCCTTTATTCCCATGAGGAGGTCACAGAGTTTATCATGTCCAAAGGCTTATAGCCTGGCCCAGGGGCTACAAAAAACAGCAGGAAGCATTCCTTCAGAAAATGATACATCTTCTCTCCTTCTGTCAGGATTTTGCTTCTCTAATCAGACAAAAATCACATATTATAGTCAGTATCCTTAGAAAAGAAATATGAGATTGTGCCTTTTATTCTACTCCTTTAAGGCCTTAAAGAGAACCATAACAAAAAGTCCAGTCTGCCTGCCTGACCACTTGTCTCATCTCATAAAAGATTATTTTCTTTAAACTTTAGCTCAGAAATTCAGGTTCTCGCTCTCATTTTCTTCTTCCAGCTCAGTCTTTCAGGCATGCCTCTTGCTGTCATACTTGATGTGAGAACTGGGGGCTAGGGGAAAAGCCAGCCACCTGTGCCTTGCAGCAGGAGAGCCTGTGGAGTACCACTACCACTAGCAAAGCAACCATGCAGGTGAACGTGAATGTGCTCAGCTCTTTTTTTCTACACACTGAACTCCCAGCAGCTGAGAGAGAAGCTTTCTTAAAAAACATATGACCTTGTCTCTTGAACAAACAGTAGAGAAATCTCACAATCCACTTCATAACTCCTCTCAACAGGCATGAACAAGGCTATCAGAAAATCATCTTCTTGGTCAAAAAAATTAAGTACACCTTTTAGGACTTCTTCATGCACTTTTAGAGTAATAAGGGAGGAAAAATCCTGTCTTGAGCAGACATTTCAATCAGAGAGACATCAAAGCTTTTAAGCCTGGACTATTGTAATACAACACGATCCTAAAAATTGCCTGAAAACAACAGCTTGTTAAGCAGGCAGGTACTTACCTGTAAGGCTGAGCAGACTACAGAGCCCATTTCTACCACAATAGCTACCAGCTATTCTGCTGCACAAATACACTCTTCAGCTACACAGCTGCAAGCGAGCTAGTATCTCAGCAAAAGGCAGAAAACACCCCTTTGGTCCTGCTGCAGCAGCTGCCTGACACGGGGATGTGGTTTGAACTTGCAGAGGAGAGGCAGGCCCGTAGCTAAGAGCTCTCTGTGGTTGAAGATGAATTCAATGAAAGTCAGTATTTAGCCCCATTCTTCAACTCACAAGTTTTGCAGCATTTCTCCAATATTTGCAAAGGTAGAGGAAATATAAACTGTCCAAGAAACACATGCTGACAAGGCTTAAACAAGGGACGGAAGAACTGCAACTGCCTTTCAGCTGCTATTAAGGCTCTGAACCTTAGTGCTGGAAAAGTGGTGGTCTGTGAATGGGATAACAGTAAGCGTGGCTTGCAGCAGAAAAGTAAAACAACCCTTTCCAGCACTACATCCTCATGGGAAGTTTTTCTTTAGGAAGCTCACAAGCTCATGAAAAGCACATAGACAAAGACCTGGCAAAAGGGAGTGACAGCTCATAAACACCCATATAGAGCTGGAGCAAAATGTCACTGAGAAACTTTTGTTCATGATCTGAGGTGAAGATTTTCACTTGGGGGAGCTGCTTTGTGAGACTGACCAATCACGGTGGAGTTTTAATCAATCAGCCTGTGCTAAGATAGGAGAAGGGAGGCCACAGGACACGGAGAGCACTTATGGTGGTTTCTCCACTAACCCCCAGCTGCTGGGACTGTGCTTAAATGGAGACAAGTGTGAGCGGGTTTTTTCTGTGTGCCTTTGACTGTCTTCTATCAAATGACCCCTTAGGATCATAATCAGTCCAGAAAGTGGCCAAGTTCCCATCTGGGTCTAGGATTGAATGTGTAAAAAGGGCTTAAGGCTTTCACCAGTGAATTCACTGACTGAGGGACAGCAAATGCAGCTCTGAGGTGATCCTGAAATGCTCCACCACACTCCAGGAAGTACACTGCACCAGGATGCTTTTGAAAGGTGGTTCTCTGCCTCTGTTCTCTTCATGGCCTCTTCTTCCCTCCATGGGATTTACTTGAACATCAGAAAAATCTTAGAAACTAATGTTTCTACATGAGGCTGAGGGCTCTGGGGACAGGAGGTTTTCAGCTGACATGAGGCTGGGTGCCTGCTCTGGAGATTTTCAAATGAGGTTTTAATAGGTCTGTCTTGCTTATCAGCATCTCTAAGAGCTCATGGTTCAGATAAGCACTGCAGGGGATGCATATTTAAATAAACTTAGAGAGGACTTTTATTTTTTCATCCATTACTTTACAGGTTTCCTTTTTAACCTTCTCAGGAGGTATGACACCTGCTTGAGTGTGTGTGTGAGAGTGTGTAAGATCTTTCTCATTCCATCTGGGTTGTGATTAATTTAAATATAAGGTGGTCAGTATAACTCATTGTATGTATTTATTTAAATTTCTAGATATGTTATGTACAAAGAGTTGTTCAGAAACATGTCTATCAGCCCATCTTCTTTCAGCAGCTTAAAGGGAGAAAAAGAAGTAGGAAACAATATGTGTTTTGAATAGTCATAATTCTCCATTTTATCCTGCATGGACATTTTCTTTCTTAAGCCTGCTACTTTATTCTGAACCCTTGGACTTGAAAAAACCATACAATTAAAGGATTTTTTTTTTTGTTGTTGTTGTTGTTGTTGCTTGCTTTCAGGAGGAAAAAGATAATTGAAGGGGGAAACAATCTATTCCTCTCATGAATAATCTTCAGCTTGGGCCAATGACTCCTCTGTGGTCAGTGGTTTGTTGACCACTCTGGTCTGGCTGTGCTGGCTGTGAGGAGGTTCTGAATTCTGAAAATCTCTGACCTCTCCACCAAGCAGTGATGCCACAAGCTTCATTCCAGCTGCCAAGATCTGCTCTTGCGTCCAGCATCACAGCTGAAAGTGGGGCTGCCTGAGAGATGGTGGGAATGAAGGATGTCCTGCCACAGGTTAGCACTTCACCAGTGGGTGCCTGAAGCAGTTGACGTGGCAGGAAAAGCAACCTGCCAAAAGACCACAATTAGCCCAGACTGTACTATTATTGAATGAACTCACTTGTGTTAAAGTTGTCTTGTGGAGGCATTTGGTAGACTCTCCCTAACAGCCTAGTTAGCTCCCCATAAATGCTCTCTGTGATCTCCCTTCTTAGTGAAAGGTTCTGTGACGGGTATCACAGAAGACGGAGAACAGCTTTGAGAATCATAGAAAACTTCCTAGCTGTGCAAAATGCACTGTGGGTATAACTAGGTGGCAAGGCATGACACTTCTGCTAGGGTTACCCATTCAACACTACATTTAATCACGCACTTCTGTATTCTGTAGCTATTCTGTGATCAAGCTGTCACTGCTGAGAGTGGTCCCAGTATTGCCCAGATTATTGTGGTCCAAAATAACATTTTTAATCTCAGCATGTGGGCTTTGGAAATCTCTTTTGTAAACTGGCTTTAGAGTTCAGTTGTGTGGCTTTATCTGGATTTATAGGTGACCTTCTTTTTTTTTTTTTTTTTGTTAAATGGTTATATAAAGATGACATGAGAATATAGTGTACTTTGCCTGCCAATTTTTTGTCTCACTCTTTCTTGAACTGTGATTGAGGTCTTGCTTCTGCTTGTGCTAAAACTAATAAGGATTGTAGCATTTACTCCTGTGCCCAATGCATTTATATGAACACTTGCTGAGATCTAGAAGTAAAGACAAGTTAGCATCTTTAACCTAACCAATGCCTCACAAACACTACCCACACCACCTTTATGAAGCAGCAACCCACCATAACTATCTGTAGTTTGACATTTAGGGAAGTTATCACAGATCGACTAAAATAATCGCCTTATTATTATAGCAGGGATATGCTACGGGGATCAAAACTGCTGCCCAAGATTTGGACCTTCCCAGTGATTACAATGTACACCAATTCGAACACCTCCTCATTCTCTGGCAGGTTTCCTTGGAAGGAGACAGGACAGGGGAGGCCAGCAGAGCGGAAATCCTGTAAAAAACAAAGGCCTGGAAACCAGGGAATGGAAGAATGGAGCGACTTGCCCAGGGTCACAGAGGAAGTCTGTGAGGAGGCAAAAATGTAATCCAGGCTTGCTGGGTCTCAGGACCATTCTCTGTTCCGAAGAGGGAATCACAGCAAGAAACTGCTCAGAAACCAGGAATTTTTAGCTCCTGGCCACATACTGATACGATGAAATTTTGTTTCTCTTGGGTGACTATTGCAGTTTCCATAAAATTGCTACGTGTATTTTGGAGGTTGGACTGCTACCCTTTCAGCAAAACACAACGAAACCTGGGAAAGGGCCAACAGAGGAGCTGAGGACTCATTGTGCCAGGACACTGTACCAGAGGGTAGGTGCATCTCACCATAGTAAACCACTGATTTACAGCTCTCTTGCAAATCTCCAGCAAGTCTTGACACTCACTGGGTCCCCTATTTCCTCTTCACCCTGAACCAGTTACATTTTTTCTGCTGATAAATTCATTATCTTTCTTTCTTTCTTTGACCACGTTGGCCACCCTGACCTTGCAAAAATGAGACGAAATGCCACACAGGGACCTAATGATTTAAATATGAGACTGCACATTTCATCTTGAAATTCAGACGATCTTATTAAAGTGTGGAGGGAAAACAGACAGAAGTACAGCCTTTTGTGTTTGGTTGGGTACATGTATTATTTATGATGTAGAACGAATGACTGATTGCCTTGAATTTTGATATGTGAGGCAAATGAAGAAACGTTACCTCTTTATATGCAGTGCTACGGGAAAGTGGTTTCTTCAAGCCTCTGATGTGGGAAAAGCTGGATTATAGCACATTTCATATGTTTAATCTGCAGCTGAAAGGTAAACAGGCAGACCTGACTTAACAATAAGGACCTATAGTCACCTGTGGGGAACATTCCATTGTATTTAACAGTATGGTACCAGAGTTGTATCTGCCCAGTATTTGCTGATTAAAACTTCATGTAATGGCAATGTGATTACTGGCAGAGCAGTGACCTTCACCCTGGCTTCCAGGGCCACAGAGCTCTGCAGCTGAATAATAGACTGATGTCTGGAGAAGACTTCAGTCACAGAAATCAAAACACTGCTCTGACTTTGTGATTTTCTCATAATGGCCATCAGGATAACAGGTGAATGAATCCCTTTTTCACACCGCCAAAATGACCTCTAAATTATTACAGACAAAGAGAGGAAAATGGTGAATTTATATTTAGTGGGAAAGGACTTGGATCACCAAGTTGCATACTCTATCAATAATGCCATAAGTAATCATGCTGTCAGCAGCTATTTAAAAATCATTTCCACCTCGTTCTTCAAGCTACTTCTCTTATCACATAAATGGAGAGTCCGACTCCATTTCTGAGTGCAGCTAGAGTCTGTGAGAGACAATGTCCTGTCTTTCCCTTCCCCTCCCCTCCCACAGGAGTCCTGACAGCAGGAGCTCAACTGTTTCCCAACCACTGCTATGCACAGTTCACTCATTTTTCCTGTTACATATACTGACCTGCTAAGTGCTGCCTATCTTCCTTGTGTGTTTACATAGAGCATATATAAAAGGACAGAGCACTCACATGGATAGACTAGCCCAGACATACTCTAGTGATATGAGTTTAAATATAACTTGAGTCTGCAAGGCATTTTAAGGTGAAAAGCTTCACATAATTGCTGACTACCCTTAAAAGTTGTATTTCTCCTTTTTTTCTGCTTAACATATACTGTCTGTAAGCGATGACAAATGAATAGGCTGTTATCTCACAGGATAATGGCTTTTTGCTTCTACGTCGTGCTGAGTTGAATTGGAGATACCAGGGTGTGAACAAGGGAAGGATGCTGATTTCCAAAGCAGACAGTCAAACAGTGACAGGCTTCTGCTACCAAAGCTTTATTCCTCTCTCGTAAAATGAACCTAAGCAGACATTGGAGGAGTAACTCTTCCTGTTGGACCATGTTACAAAAAAATTCTCTCATTTTTGTTGTCTGCTGCCTCTAGATATCAGCAAAACCATTGCCAGTTGATGCCAGATACACGGACTATTTTACCAGTCAACAAAAGTAAATAAAAGTGCTCCTTCTCCTCCACCAGATTTTGACAGACTGAGCCAGTGGAATAACTAGCACCTGAATAATCTCATTGACTTTCTGCTGCTTTTTGGCAGAATGAAGCACTGGGCCATGAGGGTTTTTCTACACAGAAGGAGTACCATTGTGAAGGCTTGGCTACACACAAAATTGTAGCTATAGTGGTGTAATAAAAATGGTATAATCTCCCTAGGGTAGAAACAGTTATACCAGTATAAAGAAGCTTATTTATGCCTAAATTTCTATTTCCATACAAGCAAGCGAATAGGCTGTACTGGTATAAAACACCTTTGTGCCAGCACAACAGTGTCCTCAAACCGTGGTTATACTGGTTTATCTATTTCAGTAGAAAAATCACACCTCCCATGGAAATAGCTGTACCAGTACAAAACCTGAGTCAACCAGGCCTGAGTAAAAACTTCAGACAGGCTTCTTTTTTCCCCCTCCTCAATACTATAAAAACTGTCTTAAATAATCTGGCTAGATATTTTTTGAGCACTGGCTTGGATTACCTTTTAGCGCTCACTGGCAAACTTGGGTCAAATATTCAGTTGTCTGGCAGTCAGGGAGGCTTCCCAGTGTGATGACAGTGCTTACAGGGAATATTATGTTTTAGTCTTTCTTATTTTGGCTCTTTTCCATTTTAAGGAGCAATTAATGCCCGGTGTGGAGATAGTGGCATGGACAGAGGCTGAGTGAGAAGCCATGCTCACTAAGGCTGGTCGAGCACTGCGCTGACTCAACATCCCTTCTGGAACTGCTTACTGCCTTTGGGGCAGTTTGGGTTTCCCTGCCTGACCCCGCAGCACAGCTGGGGAGGTGAGGCGAGAGAGGACAGTGCTGACAGCCATACCCACACTCCATGGATAGAGAAAGGAGTTTCAGAAATCAGGCAGACCAAACCACATGGCCGAACCTGTTCCCTTAAAAACAGAAAAATGCAACCCTCATCATACTGGATACTGGTCTCATGATTTTGTGGGTCTGACTCATGATCCTTCATCTCTGAAAATTCTGCCTCACACACTGAAAAATAAAATCTGCTCCTAGGCACAGGTCAGGTAGAGCTGGGATGTATTTCTTATAAAACCAGGTTTACGTCCTGCATTTGGTATTTCTCTGGCAGACTTCAGTGCTGGACTGTGCTGCTGTGGAGAATAATGTTACCTGCTCTTGGGAGAAACCTTCCCTGGCAAGTTAAACTTATTTTTTCTAATGCCACTTTTGATTACTGGTGACAATTTCATGTCCTGGGCATATAAGGCAAAAGTGTATTTTTGCCATTTTTGGTAATGGTGGAAAACTTTCTTGGGGTTAAAGGAGTGCAAAGGGAACTGGTTGAAATTGCTTTTGAAATCTCATTTGCATTGCACCCTTAGTCATGTAACATGAGATCTGTATCCTGAGGAAAACAAGAAATCCTCACCTTTTGTTCCCAGTTTTGAGAACATGCAGCATGCTGCTACCCTGGGCTGGGCTCTATGCTGTCACTTAGTGCCAGAAAAAACAGAAAAACACTCTGCAAGTGAGGTACTGCATCTTGCCATAGACCACACAAACCTAAGAAAAGCTCTTCTGAATTGATGCAAATAAAAAGGGGGAGTGGGGAGAAGTACAGTTTGTCCCCAAGCCTTTTTTTGTTTGTGCAGTTGCTGTACTCACCAAGTTTTGACTTGTTTTAGAATTGGGTTTAGAATCCTCAGTCTTTCCACTGTGAAAAAAAGGGGAAGATGTGAACCTGTGCTGATGTAAGGCTTTTCCTTGAGAACAGGACTTCTCCTGTGCAGGGTCATTTGTTGGGAATTTTATTAGCTTGAAATAGTCTCCACTGCCTCCCAAGGGCAGTATGTAACACAAGATCTACTCTTCGCAGATCGTGCCCAATGATTTAGAACGTGCAAATGATTTAAAACGATCCATGCTCCCTCCATCCGGAGTTGCCTGCCTGGGCTGCTGTCCTGTGTTTATACAGGGGCTAATAGAGAGATCCTTGTTAAAGCACTTGCATGCTGCTGAAACAGCAGTATCAGGAACTTTTTCCTCTTGGGTCTTCCCTTGGGGATAGCGGGCAGGATAGCTACAGGTGGGCAGGAAGCCTTAACAGAGATACAGGCTATTTAACTATCAGGGAACTTCTACCATGCACAAAATCTGTTTTAAATTCAGCAGCTGGATTCCAAATCCCTCTTGTATTATGTGTTTGGTGGAGATGCGTCTCGTTATGGATACAAGTACCTAGGAACGTTATCTAGTATTTCATATTTAATGCATTTGGGGGAACAGATAAAAACACAAGGGTATGTTAAGGTGTCTTGGTATGAAAGCCAGCTGAACAGCTGTTTCTCTGCCTCTCTGAAGTTTAAACAATACTGTGAGAGGTTAAATTTGTTTCTTATTTGATCTGTACTCGGTGTATTTGGTATATAGGCCAGGAAGCTGCATGACTTGGAGAACAGGACCAAACAATGACACAGGTGTCCCAAGCTCCAGTTTTGCCTCTGCCACTAAAATCTTGGGTGACCTCAGGCAACTCACACGACTGCTTTGCTCCCATCCTCCTCTTCTTCTGACTTTTCTAGTTTGTAAAGGTTTTTGGGGCAGGGACAGTCACCTATATGGTGTTTGCACAGTACCAAACACAGTAGGGCTCAGGAGCTCAATTAAGGCTCGTATTTACAAATATAAGTAAATAGTAATCTAAATAGAAGGCATTCTGCCTGCTCAGCATACTGCTGCTGCAGAGGATTAACCCATTCCAGAAGTCCAATGTCTTCTTGACCGCTTTGATGCCAGGACAAGATGAATAAAACATGCTACTCATTACTTCTAAAAAGCATTTGCATAAAATATATTGCTATATTTTACTACATTTTCCTGTTATGCAAGCCCACCTTTATGTGGTGAGATTTATTGCATGCTAAGATTTATTGACTTATTTCAGCATGGAAATGACTATTAAGATTGACCTGTCAGCAGTTTTTAATTTAATTGCTCTTTGATCCTTCAGCCTTGAACATATTTGCATTTGCAACTAAGCATCTCTTGGCAACACTTGTAGAGTACAGCAGAAAACAGTAGCTTGAATGCAGAGTCCTAAGGAAGCCTGTGACTTTCTCTATTTCTGGATGTGGCCCCATCATCTGATCTTCAATTACTGCAGGTTTTCAATCTCACTTTATCCTTAAAAGTGTGCTTTTGGGTGGCAATAATATTGCTTTCATTCCCAAACCTTTTAATTCCATTCTGACCATAGAATAGGCAGAATCTAAAAAGAATGATTTCCAGCCTGAAACCCAGATATATCTACTTCTGCCCATATTCTGTGTTCCATGGTCCCACAGGATAGGGGTATAAAACCTGTGGCCACTCTGCAAGAATATAAATCTTAGCTTGCTCCTTAATCTAAAGCAAATATCTATGAGGCTAGATGATTTCCATGGCGTTTATATGAAAAAAATATTACACAGCATCCTCCTCTGTGGAGAAAACCAGCACTAATACACAATCTAGCACAAAACTGGCTCTTTGGAAATAGTTAGAATTATCAGGACTATAAAGGAGAATGAGGATGTGGAACTGCCCTCTCCTGGAATGAAAGATCTTCTCTGATTCCCAATTTGAACCTGGAAAAATTCTAATGACAGATGCACAGGATAAAACTAGCAAGTTTTAACTTGTATAACTGGGCTTAGAAGCACACTGTGTACCAATGCTGGCCCCAGTAGCAGTAATGCAGTAATTTTACATAACACTGAATTGTTGCTAAATTATTCATCAACACATAGAAATATAACTCTTTGCAGTTCTGCAGCACTGGCTGCCTGCAAATTGCCTCTGAGAGTTGTTCCTTCCGTAAGTTGGGAAGTCTGGAACATTAGCTGGGAGGCTAACGAATGAGGGGATATGCACCATGCAGTCAGCCAAACCACTACTGTGTTTGGTTCTGGCTGGTTAGGCAACGTGCCAGGTACAGCCACAACCCGGGCTGACTGAAGGACTGGGGGCTGGGTTTTATCAGCAAAGCGTCTATAGTGGGGATAGCTGGGTCTGGTCTTGAACATCTTAACTAACCCACCAGGTAGCTGTATCAGCAGAGATACGTGCAGTCTCAGTATTTCACTGGTAACTTCCAATATTCAGACCTAACAGTGGTTTTGGTGACCTACTGCTTACTGAGGCTCCTCCTGTATGTTGTTTGCACTGTTACATGTTGCTGTGGCAGGGAGGGCTGCAGCCCTTTGGATTGCTCACTGCTGGGTTCTGTCAGAAAGCAGATGCATCCACTTCCCTCTCCCTTTGGCGTTATCATTGCCTCTGGTTTAAGAAGAGAAATTGCACAGGCTACTGGCTTCTGTGATCTGGGTACTGTAGCTGGCAAACGCTGGATCATGAATCACTCTCCACCTCAACCGTGTCCACCTGTGGAGCCTTTGCTCATTGTTTCAGCAGAAGCACTTGGTTTGCCGTCTTGACTACTGGCTAAATCAAACCACATTTTGGCCTATCACAGGGAAAAAAAAAACAACCCCAACCAGTGACACAACCCATCAGTGATGCCCTTGCTGCCCAAATCAGAACCCTCAAGTTGTGACCCACTCTCCGTGCCAAGCACTACAAGGGGCAAATGCCAGAGTTTCTGACAGAAAACCCTCTGTTAAACGCATGAAATAAGACAAAGGAAGCCCATGCCTATTTGCACTGTGTTTGCTTTGTTTCTATTGCAGTAAACACAGGTTCCGATGTAGAAGACAATGATGTTCCACAGTCTTGTTCTTTCACTAAGGTTTCCTTTTTCAACTCCTGACTTGCAAACTGGACAATGGTGTTTGTTTATGAATAATGTCTTCTTTCAGTCCGGTGTTCAACTGCAACACCACTATGCTTTGTTCGGGGGAAAACCTTTTAGGGCTTCAAGCACAGTAATGACCTCAGAAAAGAGACATGGCATGTGCATGTTTTTATCAGTCCACAGACAAAAAAGAAGAAAAAAAAAAAAAGAAAAGAAATTAGCTGAAGATAGCATTAACTGGAACTGGATTTGACATTGCTTCCAGCAGCGACTGCGTATAGCTGTTGTGATTGTGTCAAAACTTAGTCCTCGACTTTCTGAAAGTTCCTATTTTACAGGACAAAAAAAGCTACTGTTAAAAATGGAAAAGGATCCCATGCTAGAGATGCTTTTTTAACTATTCCCGACCTTCTGAAATGATGGAGACTCTCTCTGTGCGTGTTCCTGTACATATGGAATGAGTGATGGGAGGGAACAGACTATGGAAGCGAGCTTGTTCCTAAAATCCTTAAGTGTGAAAAACACAATATTCCTGTTAAAGAGTTCTATTTTCTATCCCTTTTTGAACTCTTCAATATTGCAATAAATGAGAAAACTGTTTAAAAAAGAATAAAAAAAATCCTCAAGTTGGTAGACAAATAGAGGAGAGAGGGACTTTTATATCTGATGTAGCATCACGTAGGCTTTTAGTACTTAAGCAAATTATATTTATTTAACAAATACTTAATAATCTTTAGTAACAGTAACCAAAAAAAAAAGTACTTTTTTTTTGCCCTTAGAAAGGTTCATCCATCTTAGCATACTTTGATGAACAACCCTGGGAATGCAACTACATGGAAACTTCCTCCACCCAAATGAAGACATCAGCAACGAATCAAACTCCCCACCCTACTCAGCAACAAAAGAGAAAAGCAGATCAGAATAGTGATGCACCAAATCCAGGCGAACATTACTGAAAACCCAGGAGTTTCTTTGTTTCATTTTATGTTTAAAAAATTAAGTCAATCATCGTTGCAAAGGTAATTTTCTGCAAGCAGGGGAATGCAACCAACTATGGCAGCTAAAGCTACAGCAGGAGCACGGCATATTTTACTGTGTGTGGTCAGCAGCAACAAAGGGAGTAAGAATGGGAATAGTCTAATAAATCCTAACAGAAGTCTCGGAGGCAAAGCACAATGCATATGTAACTTAGCAGAGGATTAGAGATGAGTAGAGAAACAATACACACAAATAAATATTCTAACTATGTAAAAGTTGCTAATTAACGGTTGCAGAAGACAACTATTTTTCATACTGCACCAACAAAGAATCAATTCATAAACATTTCATTCAGACAAACTGATTCAAATCAAGATTTGTGCAGGTTTTGGATTCAAAATAAACCTCGTGCTTAATGCTAAGCAGCATCCAATAACAAAACTGCTTCTTTCTTTTCTGAAGAGGCTAGAGGGAAAGCTATCCCAGGGTGGCATTTTCCATTGTTTCATAAATGAATCTCTTGTTCTCTTCCTTTTTCCTACACACTGATAAAGTGCCAATTATTTTGGCTGTAGCATAAATTGTGCAAATTACTTGTATGAGCTGAGGAAGTTTGACCCTGCCATGTCTGAGATTCTGTAGATTGATGTGTATGTCAAGAGGTCTTCAGGTCCAATACTTCGCATGACTAACATTAGCAGTCTGTTTCTACAAGGAAAAAGAATCTATAATGAAGTCCTGTAAGTCTGCTCATGCAGACAACCAATATTTTTAAAATTAAATGTCTAATCAGAGATTTAATGCTGGCTTAATGGTTGAGTAATACTCCAAACTCAAGTTTAAAAAAAAGTTAATAAAAACAAGTGAAAAAAAGGGAGGGGAGACATACGAATTTTTATTTGCGACATTAGACTGGACTTCTCTAAGGTGTGAACATTGATTTATACCTGTACAAGAAATAAAGACACCAAACCCAAATTCTCCATTCAGTTTCCCTGGTGATACAATTTTTTCATCTCATTTTAGTCTCTTACTGAAAAAGACAATACAAAGGGTCGGATGAATCAGGCAAGTACCAGGTTGAACTGAGGCAAGAGCACGTGGGGGCAACCTAGGCTGAGAGATACACTGAGGAAAAGGGGAGTTTGCTGTCCCTTCAGTCCTTCAGAAATGAAAGCAGCCTGCAGACTGTGCAGCTACAGGTGCTGTGAAGGGACGTGTCAGGGAGTAACCTTGGCAGCTTGTGCACCCCTAGACACAGGCTGTGTCTGCACTAGCAAACAGTGTGGGACAGTAAGAGCAGCCATATAGATGAAAATTCCCGGTGCTTAGAACACAATGTCTTTAACAGGCACATTTCAGGGCTTTTCTTTTAACTTAGGATGAGTTAAATATTGTTACTACTAAAAGCTTTAATAGAAAGTTACATGGGCTATTATAAATGGGTTTTTAAAAAAATCTGCATTCACTTGAGGTTAAATTGAGCTGTTACCAAGAATCAACAGCAGCTGGATGACAACATAAGAGCGGGCACAACTCCCATCAACATGAGAAGAGAACGAACATCCAGCCTAGACTTCCTACTGTAGACAGCTGAACTTCTCCTCAATTTTTAGTCTGAGGTGTGGCCAAGCCATCAGGATTTTTTGTATTTTTTTTTTTTTTTTGGCTGTCACAGTGAAGATAACATCTGATCTTGTACTTGTTTCTAAGTGTTTTATCCATGGGAATTAACTACTCAGAAGTTTACCAAGGAATAACACTTAGAAACTTTAGTTTTATGCAGTGCCAGCATCCAGAACCAGAACCTTTGCATTGTGAAGCCCAGAGGATATTATGATCCCAACAATCTAGTTTTGAATCCCTTACATGGAAAAGTAAGTTTTCACATAACTTATTACACTAAAAGGATGCTAGTAGGGAGAGGCTACGCACCCAGGGTCTTCAGGCAACACTAAGAACAAGAAGGAGACCTGCACCGAATTTTGTCTTGCAGCACCTAACAAAGGAAGGTGTATTTGCTGCTGGTTGGACTGTCTGCAGCATTCAAACTTATGAGTGACTGAATCGTCTTCTGTGATAGCATTTTCAATGTTAGTATTTCTGATCTTCAGCAAACTGAGAAGACTTTTAAGGCAAAAGAAGGCTAATCACAATCAACAAAGGTTATCTGATTTATCCTACGGTGCGACAGAGCACCTCAATTCTGAATATATTAGCTTTCCTAACGAGGAAATAGAACATTATCAGTACTGCATCGTTATTGAAATGTATATTAAGTGACATGTTGATTCTAGTTGGTGATTTCTACTGCATTACTAGGCTGTTAGTTTTGATCTCTTTCTGGCTTGAGACACTTTATATTAGACTTGAGATATCAAACAAAGCATACCGGTTTGCTCAAGTCCATCTCTAGTTCCAATTTCTTTCTGTAAATTGAAAATATTTGGCAAAAAGACCATTTCAAACCATGTCAGGTTTTGATTTTGTTTTTATTCGTGGCACTAACAGATATCAGTATTTTACAATATATAATATATAGTCACATTAAATGCAGATGGCTAAATATTCTTTATTCTTGTGCTTTCAACAGTCCATAACTATACATTTTAAATTCCAGCTCCAAAAAAAAAAAAAGAATCTGCCAGCACTCTAGTCTATGATTATAAAAATGTAAATGTACAAACTTCCTCTTCTTCAGTTTCATTACAATATAGGAAATGTGAAAAAGCATTTTCATTTGTCCTTTTTAAGTTAATCAATTTAATGAAATATTTTCAAAATATGTACAACAACAACTACCAAAGTAGTTAACATTTGAAAAAAGATGCCGCTATAAATACTCGTGAGACAACATACAACAGCCATACAGATTAGAAACAAAGGGCCAACTTACGCATGACCTGAACAAGAGTCCACAAAAGTTCTGGTTACTGACGTAAACCAGCTTCACTTCATTTTGCAGTGCAGGAATGAATTCTACATCTTGGACCTCTATGCATGGCTCTGAATCTTATTTAAAACCTTCACAGTCTGTTGCAAATAGAGATCCTTTAAGGTGGCTCAATACTTCTGAAGTATTACTATACTTCTGAATGTTACTAGGGTTCAGCATATCTCTGCGCATTAGCATTCTATACGTCATATCCCGTAAGTAACTTTGCAATAGACACTGTCTCACATTCATTATTAATTGCCTGCTTTCTCAGAGCTCCATCAGAGATACAAAGTTAATTTAATTTTAAAAACCAATGACCCCAGCATATGAAAACTTAGGTACCATAACTTTTTTCTTGTGATTGTTTTTTATAGACCTTTATTCCAACCATTTACAGCCATTTGATTTTGAAATCAAATAAGAAGCAAGTAAATAGTTTGAAATAGTTTGAAATGTTTTTAACAACTTAAAATGAGTATTACTTTTCAGATAGCTAGTAAAGTTTTTAATTTTGCCCATAAATACAATTAAGTATTAACACAGGACTGCACAGTGTTTATATTCTTATCAACCTGCCAACAAGAATGGTTTATTGGCAACCTTAAATATTCAGAGGCAAAACACAATTCCTTGGCACAGAAGCTTTACAGCAGAGCAACATATTTCCCCCTTAGAACAATTATGCAGAAACACACAGAAAATTAACTACAACTTATTTTGGCTTGTAGACAAGAGAATATACTAAACTTCTTGATGTTTTTTGCCACTTCAGAGCTTGAATGATGATTATGGATGCATACGGGGTTAGATTTTCCAATTATCTGTTCTTTTTATATGATTCAAACAAGCAGAGGGACCTATAACAAAGAAAAGCACATGATCATTCAAGATATTTTTAAACCTCCAACTGTTGACATTGTTAACCAAACATTCTCCTGTGAGGCTGCTTTCAAGCTTGGTCTCTTCGTCTGCTCCTTGGTGCTATTTAAAGCTTATCTGTTTTTCTCTAGCTGTATCAGTTGGTCTAATGAAAGGTGCTATTCTTCCCTAAAAACCCCACAACTCATACATACTTACGTATGTTGCAGCTATTCAGGTTGTAATTACACAATTTCTGGAACACAGGTGATGCATTTTTTCTCTGAAAGTCCTTCATTTTGTGGAACGAACAGAAACCCAGGCTGTGAGTATGCAACACTGGACAGTCAAAATCTATTCTGTGTTGACTAGCTGTCACTGGACATAAAAATCCACTGATGAGTGCTTTGCTTCCTGATTAATTGAAGGAAACTCCCAATGGCTTGGATTCAGGAAAATACTTAAACAAATGCTTATCTTCCTTCCCAGTCCTCAGGTCATCTAAGCACATGTTTAATTTTAAATACATATGCTAAGATGTTCTTCCAAATTCAAAGTTACTGAGCTTTGATTCTATCATAGAGATATACATTAAGGTCACTGCAAAAACTAAACAGGAATAATGTACTTGATCAAGTTTAAATTTTCCATTTTGGCCTTAGTATCCTTGGCAGAAGCATTATTCTTGAGGAAAAAAATAGGTCATGGTATAAATTATTAGCAAGGTGAAGAGTTCAAGTTAAGTTTTATCTTGCAATTCAAACAGTAACAGCATGCAAATATCCGCCTCTCACTGTGCATGGGAACTAGAATCATTTCATAGGCTCATTTGACTACCTGTATATCAAGCTTGGCCAACCTTATCGTGGGGCCTCCTGCCCCCTTTCCAGCCTACCAAAGCCAACATTAACTGTGGCTTTGAGTCCGTAATCCTGTCATTGCATCTGCAGATACTGATGATAAGAAACAGCATTTGTTCATTCACAATTATATATCTCTGCTTATGTGAGAAGAGCAGTCCACTGCTTGACATAAAGGTATGGAACTAGGCCATGCTTCCTAGAAGACACTTAATGTGCCATAATTCAGATCAACGTGCTACTTGTTGACAACCAACTCCAAATTACCCCAGTGTACACCATGGACTCATTGTAATGGTGCAACAACTATCTTACCTGGCTCCTTTGATTGCCAACAGAATGATATGCTGCACGTATCAAGAGTTCACGTGACCTAATGCCTATGCCAAACATCGGCATGAATGCTTGTGGATACTGTGATGGAGCCAAATTAATTTTTAAAATCTTAGTGAGCAAACAGAAAGGGCTGTTTTGGTGCAGCCTCTTTATTGGATGATATATGGACTCTGCAGAATCTCCCTTGCACATGCTCCTAAGAAGTGGTCTATAGCAATCATTTTACTGTGAGTCTGTTCTTCAGAGATATAACTTGCCTTCCCCACCATTTGCAGGCACATTCCCCTGTAGTATTTCTACCAGATCCCTGGGTACAATGCTACCTAAAATGAATGGATGGCATATAAGCTAAAGCAACTTTTATAGCTTCTCTTCTTTGGTAAGATTTTTAATTCTGCATGGACTTGTGCTGCAACTATACCTACAGCTAGACATCTAACAGGTTATTTGCATGTGTAGTTATGTTTTTTTTTTTCCACAGATAATCATGGTAAATCCCAAGGCAAGTTACACAAAACCAAAAATACACATGCATTGACATACAGAATTTCAGAAATCTAGCTAGGTTATTTTGCATTTTCTGAGATGGGAAGCAGAAAGTTAAAAACTGGACATATAGATCTTCACTGTGTGATTCTGTTTGACACAACTGAAGGAAAACACTAGTTCACTTTTAACATCAGAAGCTCAAATGGTACAGCTCTATGGACTTGAGTTTTGCCCACCAGAGTTAGCCAAAATATGGTCTCAAATCAGCTTTTTACTTCCTAGATCAACTGATTCTGCTTTGCACATCAGGCAGACTGTACGGCTGGGAAGCAGGCTCCTTGCCAGCGAAACACGTTCATTTCTCAAGACAATTAACCACCAAAGGCACTGGGGCAGCCATCACGGTTGGTGGCTTTACTTGATGCCACCTCCCTGACTTGCTGTTATACTTTGGATGTGTTGAACAACTGCCAGGTTCCTTGACAGACCATTTCAAAAACTGAAGAAAAACGTTACTTCCTGCACTTTGTCAGGTCTTTTCCAGTTTGGTAAATCAGTTCATCCTGTTCATGTAATATGCCTGTGTCTCTGCTCCCTTTAGGTAGGACCTATAGTGTAACCACTTTCTGGCAGGTCTCTGAACTGCCCTACACTGCAGATGAACTGTTTTACTGAGCAGGCCCAATTGGGTTTGGCACCCCCAAGAATTTTCCTTCAGGAGTGTGTGGACAGCGAGAGACTGCAATAAAACAGAAGCTGTTTCTTCAAAACAAAGGGTGATTTATTTGCCAAAGCAGACACAGTACTTCAAGAAATGGATTAAAGAAGAGCCAGGAGACTTATGAACGTACTGCCTTACCTATACTTAGTATTTCCCTCAAGCACCTATTTCTGCTCTGGTTTGTTTTGGCTGACCCACTTAGAGATTGTGCCGTGCAGACCCTGACTCTCAGCAAGGCAAGGTCAGCCTCCAGCAACTTTTCTCCTCCCTTCCTGCATAGTGGATCTTTTAACCTTAAAGTTCATGACTTTAGCAAATAGCTGTGTAATCAGGGGAGGAGTGGAGGAGTTGCCTTTTCACAGATATTGCTAGAGCTCAAATGTTTTTTGGGATGCTCCTTATCTAGGTAATTGGTTGCTTTTTACATGTGGTTCCACTGACAGCCCCGTTTGATCTGCTTCCATTGCAAATAACCCTTCATAAATAAGCACCGAATCACACATAACTAAGGAACACAGATTCTTCCCAGTTCTCCACAATATTAGCTAAATAAATGACTTTGCTGTCAGAAGCCCTTGTCTCAGAAAGCTTTGAGAAGACAATGGAAGAGAAACAGATGCCATTACTGAACTGAACCACCTACTCTGCTGTCTAGTTGCTGCAATGAAAATCTTCCAGAAAGCCAAAAATGGCTCTGTGCTCACATCTCCATATCACATCATCATAGAATGATTTGACAGATGATGCAAAACAAAGAAAAAAGTTTGTTTCAGCCCTGACACAAAACCACCTGTCACCACCTGTCAGCCACTGCCTACAAAAACCCCAGTGTTCTTTAGATACAGGAAAAGGAATAAAACTCTGATATGCAGCTATCATGTATTCTCTCTCCTCTATGGATTCAACTTGTCCTGTCATAAGTTGTCCAACTGCAAGAAAGGGTCAGAATTTGGCTCTCAATTTAATGCAGTAAACTAGAAGAAATATTACTACACATTGGATAGAAAGTCTTTGAGAAATCTGACAAAATTTTTACTTTTATTAGTTATCAAGGGCACGAGATCTCAGATGTCAAAGTGTCAAGACGACTTTTGTGTATACAAGACTAATTTGCATATCCAGTATCTGAAAGAACAGCACAGTAATAAGCAAATCATACTCTGCCTTGGACACAACATTGCTGTCTTTTGTTTTCATAAAAGATCTATATAGTGACACATACTCTTCTGTTGTTTCAATGTCACAACTCCCAAAAATTACTCTGTCTTGGAAATGAAACTAGACAGGCACAGTATTTAGCAGAATATGTGAGAATATCTGGTGTACTTTCATGGTCCGCGCTGGTTGTCCAAGTGTTTTGAAATAAATCCACAAAGAAATGATAAAGACTCAGTTTCATGAGTAGAGCTACTGATTGCCTCAGAGATTTCTGCAAGAGCAATGCAGTTGGAAGAAAAAGAAATTTGGAAGGATCAAGAAAATAACTCCATCACATATCCCTGAATGTCCAAATCCTAGGGTTTTCTTTGAGTTAGTTACGTAGGAAAACAAAGGCCTGATTTCTTCAAAATTTGTACTCTTAGAATCATAGAGTATCTAAAGTTGGAAGGGACCCATAAAGATCATTGAGTCCAGCTCCCTGCTCCTCACGGGACTGCCTAAAACATCATGACTAAGAGCATCATCCAGATGCTCATCAAGATCTGACAGGCTTGGTGCTGTGACCACTTCCATGGGGAGCCTGTTCACGTGACCGACCACTCTCTCAGGGAAGAATCTTTTTCTGTTGTCATCTGAACTTCCCCTGACATAACTGCACTTCCTCATGTCCTATTACTGGTCACAACAGAGAGGGTATCAGCACCTGCCCCTCAGCTGCCCTCGTTGAGCAAGACATTGACTGCAAAGAGATCGCCCCTTAACCTTCTCCAAGCAGAACAAACCAAGTGAACTCAGATGCTCCTCATAATCTTATGCTTAACACAGTTATTTTTCACATGAAAAATAACACATCTGGCACATCCAGATTTCTGATATAATCAGAACATGCAGATGTAAATTTTCCTGAAACACTGATTTGTTTGTGCCATTTGTATGATTCTGTGGAATTTCTGGTTTATTAGAAATCGTATTTTTTTGGCTACTTTCAAACGTTAAAATTTGAGCATACTTTTTCATTATTTAAAAGAGGACAAGTATGCAAGGTTAAAGCCTGTTTACACATTTGTGGCTGGCATCAGCTAAATCATGTTTTGGGAAAACTACATCTGCTTTTGCACACTCCCTAAAATCCCTGGATCAAAGTCAATTCTTGGATATTACATTGTAACATTGGGATGCTTCCACTAAGGCCAATTGATCTGCTTCTCTTTACCAAGAAATGCAGTGTAACTTGAGATTAGGAAGAAAAAACTTTGATCAGAGATTAGTGAATTTATCCAAAAAGCACACACGGGCAACTGAGCATTTAGCCACCTGAGAGATGACTGATTCACAGCTGATCACAGAAGTGAAACACACACCACTCAATGAAGTTCAGGCAGAGATTAAATTGACCTCCTAGTTTTACTGACAGCTCTCAGCACATGTAACCAAGGTGTAAGTGTTGAGAATCAAGGTCTAGGACACACTACTGAAATTAGGAGAGAGTACTTACTTATAAATTTGCTTCAGGGTCTCATATCTGTAAGTTCACCTTATCTAAAGGACATACAGCATTATCTCAGATGCACAAGAATGCAAAGGTAATGAAAACACTTTCTGAAAATATATACAGGCTCTTGATTGTCTCTTTTAATAAAAAGTATTGAATATTCAAATTATTGCATATATGCACAGGTGTGTTTCATTAGCTGTTCAAATACATTCCTAATCTTTAATTTAGCTAGAGAAAACAGTACGTGTACCTTCTCCTGATGGAAGAAAGAAATGTGTGTCTAGAACAGCTCAAAAATGGTTCTGAAAACACAGCTAGCATAAGTTGTTTCATCCACAGTAAAATATAAAAGTACATTTACCTTTCTTAACTTTGCTGCTCCAGCACCAGAGCGAATGGCCTCCATCAGAGCTTGCCTTGCCTCCAATGGGTTACCTGTAACTGTGGCAGAGGATTTACGAGCTGCTGCTGACAGCTGAATGGGAGGTGGTGGTGGTGGCTGGGCAGGGGCAGGTGGGATACAAAGCTGCTCTTCCTGAAGGTCTTCTGCCTTCCGCAAGGATAGTTCTGCGTCCCTGAAACGCTGCAGCTCTTCGGAGGCCAATGAGGAGATCTGCTCATGATACAGTTGAAAGAAGGTGATTAATATCAAGCACAGCTAAACTGTAATTATTTGACAGATGATGCACTTTCAGTACCCCAATTCCATTTTGCTTGAAAGAAGCAAAACACATAGAACTTTTGTTTGCTCCTGGGGTCGAACATCTGTTACTACTCACATACTCAGCTGGGCTGATTACTAGCATCGAGATTTTGGCATTGAGTCTGTCTCAGAAACTCAATCTTTATTTACTGTGAGATCCAGCATCCTGTAATTCTTCTTGGCATGTAAGGTAGGAGAGAAAGTTGGACTTGGTATTAATTTGAAAACAACCACAAGAGTTTTGGAATCAGGGAGATATATTAAGGCTGCAGTAGCCACCCATGAATCTAATTACTTTTTTTGCAGTCTAGCCTGCACGGAAATAATCTCAGATGACAGGGATGCTCTTCCAGATCTGAGCTCTCAGATGTAGCTTCACTGAAAAAAATGCGATTAAACCCCAAAGTTTCCAGCCAAACTTGGGGAAAAAAAAAAAAAAAAAAAAAAAAAAGAACCAGAGAGAACTATGTGAAAGCACTGAGAACAAAATCAATTGGTTATTCTTCCAAGTGTGTTTCTGTGGAATTTCTGAACACCAGGAAACTAAAATCTCTGCACAAGTTAGCAGCTTGGAAACTCATCCTACTTCAAATGCATGCACGCAAAAAAGACAATCTTTCAGACTAAGCCAGCTTTTCCATCAACTGTCTCAAGAGATACTTTTGCCATTAACACCATTACTAGTAATAATCATGATAAATTGTTAGTAACTACAATTATTTGGCAATTACTAGGAAATTCAGTATCATGGGTCAAATAGGAGGTTTCTAAGCAGGTCCATTAGAATTCTCTTCTCAGAGAAACTGAGACACAGAACTTCTGTGGTGAAAAATTAAAGGATTCATCTCCCAATAAATAATCCACAGAAAGCTCCTGTATTCTATTCCCTCACTATACACAAACAATATATATATAAAATCATGTTAGACAAAATATGAACATTTCATCATAGCTCATCTGCACTGTGCCCAGTATACATACTAACATGGTCATTTAACTAGCACAGTTGACACAGCGTGAAAAGGAAGTGTATGGTTTCTAGGCAACTTCCTCTAAAATTACGGCAAAAGCTTCTCTGCCAGAGGAAGGTATTCCAAAAAGTTTCTGTGATGACACGCTATCACTTAATTGTCAGACCCTCTTTTACACAAATTTACATTTATTCCCAATGAATGCAGAATGCAATTCAGTATATGTGAAGATTGTTGCTGGCTAGCACATCCTGCTCACAGGCTCAGAGTAAGCTGTACCCTACCTGCAGCAAGTGCCGTAAGATATTTGAGGGATGAAGTAATTCCCTAACACAGGAAGAGACTTTTTCTATCTAATGCCAGCTATCTGGATATGTGCTAATGATCTGAATCATTGCATGAGGGAAATGGGAACCTCCATGCCAAGAACACATCTTTGGTTGCATTAGTCAACTGAGTGGTAACTAAGGCTAGAACAATACAGGTTTCATCTACTGGGAATAAGAGATGCTTTAATGATTAGGTAAGTCAGAGAGCAGGAGTCATCCTGCTGTGATGGAACATCAAAATCAGTTACTTGCATACTACTTGCATGCACCATGTTAGCAGAAAAACAGCATGAAGAAGCTGTAGTGTGTTTTCAGGTAACTGTGACCGGATGTATATGATAGGTAATGCAAATATATTAATCTAACTGCATACTCCTGAAGTGCAACTTCTCTGCTCAGAGAAGTTGTGGATGCCCCATCCCTGGCAGTGTTCAAGGGCTGGCTGGATGGGGCATTGAGCAACCAGGTCTAGTGGGAGGTGTCCCTGCCCATGGTAGGGGGGTTGGAACTAGATAATGTTTAAGGTCCTTTCCAACCCAAACCATTCTGTGATTCCATGATTCTACGATTCTACAGAAAAAACCCACCTAAATGCGAAAATGAGGAACATTTGATGTCTTCTATGTATACTCCCTGTAACTGGTTTGTATTTCTAAGTTAAAAGCACACCATTTGAAAGAGTTTAAGTTTTATAGCAGAGGATAGAATTGGACTTGCGATACTCTCTGCCTAAGTCAGATCCGGTCTTCTGTCATATGGTTTGCCCCTCAACTTCTCCCTTTGTAGCACAATGTTTAGTTTGTGGCATATCTGGGTTTATTCAAAACACCCAGTAGGAATAGACTGCACTTGAAAGATAACTTACCATCTTGATTTCTTACCTTTTTCAGCTTTGAGGTGCCACTGTGGCCTCTAATTGCTGCTAGTAGGGCTGAGCGTGCATTCTCTGGCTCAGCATATGAGGGTTTCCTGTGATTGCCATTTAGTGCACTGTTTGAAACCTAGAATATGAAAGGAATAAACCTCACATTGTTATTAGATATTTACTTAGAGATAGCTTGGAGACATTTTTTGGCACTTGTATCAGAATGCAAACTATGAAGACTAATCAGTCTGTCTTTTTTTGGGCCTGCTTTTAAAACCCTTACACTGAACAGTGATGAGGATATGTGTAGATAGTAATGCTGTACTTAGAGATGCAGTCTCATATCTCCTGAGCATGAAGTCAGTGGCAAACTATTATTATGCCCTAGTAATACAAAACGCAGTTTTCTTTCATTGTAGTTATTTACAGGTTTTTTCCACGCTGTGTGTTCCTGTTTTTACATAACATACTGAAATGAGGGTTCAGCTCTTAGACTAACCTCGATTACCTCTCGTTTATGCTGTGTCTATGCACCCTCTGCCTCTTCTAGCTAGTGCAGCAGCCGTGGTGTTGCATAATATAAAGGATATGCAGAATAAGCAGCAGCTTGGTCTGTGTTTTGCCATTATAAATTTTTCAAATGCCTTGTGTTCTCCAGCTCACCAGCAACTGTACCAGTTATAAAACCTCTGGTGTCTGATAGGGTGAATACAGGGCTCTGCAGTTTGAACAGGCTTAAAAATGTTTCCACTTTACCTTTCTGAGTTTCTCCTTTCCCCCTCCCATTTGAATGGCTTCCATTAGGGCACTGTGCAGTGATGTGTCTTTTGGAACTGGTTTCTGGATGACAGGCTTGAACTTCTTCTTTGGTCCAAAGATATTGGTCTGCACATTAATATCCACTTCACTGACAGCACTAATATCTGAATCATCAGGTTTTTCCTCCTGTTCTGACTCTGCATTTGCTGGTGCACCATTTAACTCGGATGAAGCTTTAAAGGAACTAACTTGAACACCATTAGCAGGAGGCCATTTAGTGACTCGCAAAGATGAGCTGAAAGAGGATGGGACTCCTTGGAGGTCAGGAGACTTAAGAGATGAGGCTGAATTAGTAAGGGTCAAAGTCTCACACTTCTGGTCAAACATGAGACGTGTCTTTTTCTCTGCTATACTTTGTTTGCTGTTTAAACCACGATCTTCTTCTGCACTGTTGTTATCCTTTGAAGAGGATTTAGTAAGTGGGACACTGCCATTCTTTTTATAGAAACTCAGAGGAGTTGCTTGATTTGGTGCCCTGATATTAACTACTTTGTTTTCTGAGCCAGAATTATCACCAGGTGTAAACCTGTGGGATGCTTTCTGACTGCAAGTAAAAACACTTGAAAGTGTTTCTCTTGTTTCTGCTGATTCTGTCTCCACAGGGCTATATTTGGCCACAATAATACATCTTTTTGGTGAAACTTCTGCTTCAGTCTTAACCTCTCCTGCCCCTTGCTTGTTTTCATCTTTCTCATGATATTCCACAGAGTCAGACTTAAAGGTAGTTGCATTGATGTGTCTTGCAATGGCAGAGGCAACATACTGACTGGAAGTTCTCCTGTGTGGCTTCACAAATGGAAGTTCCAGCTTGTCCTTATTAATGGTTGGGGATGCTAATGGTGTTACCTGAGACTGTGTAACTGGAAGAGGTAGTTTGGTCCTTTCATTCTCAGACTGTTTTTCAGCTACCTGGGTAATAACTGTTTGTGGTGCTACAGGTTTTGGAGCTGCAAGACAGACAGGTTTGTGTTCATGTTTTACAGTAAAGGGCTTAGAGCTTGCAGTGACTGCTGACTTTTTAGAAGAATGCTCAGCAGAGTCATCACTTGGCTTTTCCATAGAACTTGACCTCCAGAATGCCTTCACTTTCCCAATATGAATTTCCTCACTTTCATCAGATGAAGAACCTGGTATGTGTTTACTAACACCAGTATTTGGGCCTATAAGGTTGCCTAGTTCATCTATCTTAATGGCACCAGTGGAGAGTGAAACTCCTCTATCGAAATATCTTACTTCAGGTTTGGGAGGGACAACTTTAAAGGTTGTCAAACCCATTTTAGGTTCATAGTTCGACCCTGAATTCTGGGCACGATGACACCATGTAGGTGCTGATGGGACTTCTTCTACTTCCACTTTTTTTGCTGGTGGCCATTTGATTTCTAATTCTGATTTACTTTTTTTCAGAGATCTTTCTCTGCTACTGTAGTCATTATATGGATTTAGCTTCTCTTTTGCTGTATTAATTTCAGCTGTGGTCTTGGAGTGAGATGGACTCAGCTTAGATTTACATTCCTCAGACTTTACACCATGTTTGGGAGGGGGTTCCAGTCTTAAGTTCTTTTCACTTCTTTTTTCAAAGGAGGATGTGAGAGATTCAAACATATCTCTCCGCTGTTCCACAGGCAAATGACTGAATTCATCCTCAGATGGCTGCTGATATATTAGGTCCTTCAATATGCATACAGCTCCACCATTTGTGTGTCCCTTATCAAAGGAACTTGCATTGTTGTTTTTATTTGTGAAGTTTCCTGTATTAACAGAGTAGGTTGAGATATTCTGTGGAACCCTCATCTCCATCTCTTGATTTTCATCTGAGTTAGAGGTGCTAACTTCTGGAGCATCATCTATGACTGTTACTGGAACAGAAATGGAAACATCTTGGGCAGCCTCAACTTTTCTTATATGTGGGTTCAATGCTTCATTGATGTAGTCAGAGTCAGAGTTACTCATACCATCCACTGCTGCAAAATAAACATACAGCGTTACATATTGGCAGTATTTAGGCAATATGTCTTTAAATTACACAAACAGCTAGCACAAGCTTAAGCAGACCAGATATTTTAGTTACACTAAAAGTAACAGGAATATTTTTATGCTTATATTACAAAAAAAGGAGAGATCTGGGTCCTTCTTATTGTCTGGTTGCTGATTACGATCAGCCAAATATTCCTGCAGTCCTCCTGCTTCAGCCAGTGGGAAACATACAAATAGAGCTGAAAGCAGAATTTCATCTATTGTTCATACCTTATCTTTGACTAACTTATCTCAGTGATAAACATTTCACCGCATGACTCCAAAGGAGAAACATTTCTGAGAAACAGCAAGCAACTCCAAATTATGTTTCCCAGACCTGGTTAGTAATAACAGCCCAGCTGAAGGATTTCCTTGAACAAGCAAACAAAGAAACAGCACTTTTATTTTTTCTTCACTCTTCTCACCCTTTATTACCAGTGACTCCAGAAGCCTCATTGTGCAAGAAGCTTAAATATCCTTTCAAATTCACTGGTATAAATCAAAGGTTACAAAACAGAAGCTAAGGAATTGCCATGTTAGAGAACTCACAAGAAATCAAATCAGAATCAAGTCTACTGCAGAAGTATTAAAATAAAGATGGGAAGTTTCAAAAAAGTATTCAATGCCATTTTGTGACAAACCAATAATAGAGAAGCATTTTTAATACACAGGAGGAAAAAGAGGAGCACAATATGACATTCTATCTCTTCCCACTGATTGATGTTTTCACATTTTTAACTTTTAAATATGCCTGTTAACACAGAGGAGGTGTTGGCTACAAATATGTCCCATCCTTTTTCCACTTCACTATGATAAAATACAAAACAGAGGCATTGTTCATGTAAGCACAGACCTAAATTCAGAGCTGATTTAGCTTCACTGAAGTCAGTGAAATCACACTAAATTTGGCCTATAGTTAACTACTGTTCATCTCTTTTTGGTAGCAGATGCTGAAATACAATGATGATCTGATATGCAATTTGAAAAACAGTCAGTGCGAGCCTATGAAAGGTGGCTGCTCCTGAAGCAAAGAGAGAGCAGCCACTTTGGGTGGACCACATTCTGCCACAGACTTGTGAGTTGTTCCCAGTGATCTTAGTGAGAAATGTAGAGGACGCCTCAGAGTACAATTGATTATTCTGCATCTACTGGTTATTGCTCTCTCTTTTGTTCTGAAGAGGTAACACATTTTCCTACCTTCTAAGTCTTCATCCAGGTCAGCCAAAGTCTGCTGGAGCTGTGCTTCAATGAATGTATCTTCATTGTCACGCTTAGCCAAAGCCATTGCTTCAGCTTGCCTGCTACAGGAAAGAAGAGAAAAACTTTGTGTCTCTCCCCTTCTTTTTAGCTTTGCACTGTTGCTCTGAAACACAGTCTCATTTCATCCCCTTTGTTTCCACCCGTATTCTGAAACTCATTCCCCGAAGTATGAAAAATATGTAGCCTGAGAGACACACAACACCATATTGACACATCCACAACTAGGAAGGATCTTGGTGGTGCCCGAGCAAACTCAGTGTACTGGCAATCAAAAGATTAGGATTAATAAAGCCTGTTGCAAAGAAATGGTTCAGCTTCACCGTGAAGTACACAGCTGGACTGCAGAAATACAGAATATGCCAAGACGAAGTTTTTTGCCTATTCATAAAATTGTAAGGCAGACCACTAGCTATCCTGGGCACCCACTGTATCAATATATCCACACCTGAATTAAATAAAAATTGCATGATAATGAAAAATAAGGGCAGCTTAAATACTGTTGGACAATCACTCTTCATCCTGAGGGGTGGGAGGGAAGGAGAAAAGAGAAACTAATCCTTTGAGAGTAGTTTCTAATGAAACATAAAAAGGGACCTGATTTTGCCAGAAACCTGACGAAGTTGTACAATGGTCTAAAACAAGTCTGAAATCAAAACGAGTGCCACGTGTTGTCTTAGCTTATTAAGAGAAGAAAAGAAACAGAAACTAACAAAAATCCTAACAACAACCAAAAAACCCCAACTAAAATTAACCTGTATGGCAACCTGTTACAAAACATGAAAATACTTAAAAAATAAAATCAGGACAAGCAGAAAGTTTTTATCTAAATCATTAAAACTAGACTTTCACATTGGGCAATTCCTTTTTCCCAGTTATCTCAGCTGAATTTAAGACATTGCTGTCTGTGATATCGTATCCAAGTTTTGCCCTTGTGATTAGCCTATTGAAAAAGTAATTTTCCATTCCAGCCACACTTAAGCTAGCTCTGGTCAGGCGAAGCAGATTTGCCCTTTTCGAGATCAGACCTTTAATAGCACGGATACTTAAGAGAAACAGAGGACACATTTTTTTTGTAGTTTAGGAAACAAATGAAAATGCCTGAAAATGACATTTTTCTGCTGCCTTTGAAGATAGTAATTGGAATAAGAATTTGGGAATGTTTTCTGACATTGATTTAAATTATGTGCAACAATGCAGATTCCTTTTTACCTGTTTGACTGTTTGATTTTTCCCTTGCTCATAGCAGGAGCAACTGAAAGCGCATGTTGAAGAATCAGATATTTAATTTTCTTTAACTACATTATTTATTTATTTAGCATTCACTCTCCTTTATGTCTTTTGTAGTAGTCTTGGAGCCCAATCCTTCTACTTGTAACTAAATTGCCTTGCACCTACAAAGCTGAGTTCAGGTATGTGGGATCAATGAAAACAACAAGGAAGCTTTCCAAAACTGTCATACACACATTCTTGAGTGCCTAGACATACAGATGGGATTAATTCAAGACAGCAAGGCTTCATGTGTGGCTAAGTGGTTTCATAAATTGGAATCTAAGACAGTATTCTGTACTGGTTACTTAAATACAGAGGAAGAGACACAGTACTCTGTAGCCGGAATACAATTTCTTCCAGCATCTACCACTGACGTGAGTTTTGACAGGTCCTGAACATCCCCAGAAAACAATGTGTACTAATGATGTTCAGGCTCAACACCCATACTGTAAGAGTCATCTTAAAACGAGTTTTCCCTGTGATGGATTACAAGACCAGTGGAACAAATCAGTTGAAGTCTCCAGTGGAGGCAACTAGTGCTGTAAGACTGCAGTCCTTTGGTTCCCTGAGGCACACACTTGCACACAAATCCATGAGATTACTCATTTGAGCAATCTGACAAGAAGATTTAAACTTATTGCAGCACTCAGATTTGGACAGAAAACTGGCAAACAAAACTCTTGACTTGAAGATGGCAGAAAGAATGAATTGAATGAGTTTCATCATGTTTTCACAGTGGAAAGTTTTATAAAATGATTAAAAAATACTCTCCTCCAAGTGCATTTTAAAGCAATTTATTTGCAAACTCAGAAAGAGCATTTTCAAAGGGAGAACTGCTCAAACTGTGCACCAGCTAAGGTCTAGCCAGCATGGAAGACAAATATCACTTCTTTATAAAGCTGGTCTTGAGGCATAGTTGTACACAGCTGGAGGCAAGTAAGAGACACACAGCGAGACTCTTTCTCTAAGTTACTGTGGAGAAGTTGCTTCCAAAACCTTGGATGTCACAAGACCTATACTCCAAAAAGGCCATGCCAGCTCACCACTTTTTTTGGTACCTGATCATATTTTTCTGTCTATTGCCTGACTGTTCTACAATACAGCCAAAATCTGTACTACTAAGGTTGCCTGTGCTCGGCTTTTTACAGGAAATAAGAGGGACTGTTAGGTTGAGAATTTTAGGGGCAATTCTTCTAGAAAAACATATCTGGGATGGGAATAAGCATTCCTGGACTCCAAATACAGGATGTAGGCCCATTGCACTGACCAGTTCTTTTCTCACATCTATCAGTGGAAATCTTTCAATGATACCTTATAGCAAAATTATTCTCTCTTTGCTGGCCACAACAGTCAGCAGAGGTCTCTTTCATTAATCCTCTGCACTTATGCAGCCACTACTTGTAATTTGCCTCTCAGTCTCTGCTTCCATCTCCTTACCTAGACAACTGGGAAAATAATATCCAATTCACAGAATTTTTCTGAAGGAAAGAGAACAATGCAGTGAAAATGAAAGGATTCTTATTTGCTCTCACAGAGGGAGCTTCAGCAAAAGCAGATTTTGCATTTCTAAATCTTTAAAAGAGCTGTTGCTCAATGCATCTCCAAATTCACATACAAAGCAAGCCAGAAGGCATAGATTAAGCACAAGGGTTTTTCTTAAAATTCTTATCACTGAGATTTTAAAATGGGATATGAGTTTTGTGAGGTGAAGGTCTGGTAGTTTCCAGTAGCTCGCATGACTTACAAATTTGCCTAAGAAGACTCTTTCTCACAGGAAAAGGAAAACAAAAGGGCCTCTAATTTTTTTTTTTTTTTCCATAGCCTTCCTCCCTTCTAACCCTATATACTTTTCTTTTGTTGACAGCTCTCTTTTGGGCAGAATCCAAGAAAAATATGACTTATTTTGATACCATGTTTTACACTCTGGATAAACATTACTAGTGGCATTTTCCCATACCCGTTTCTTTTTTTTCTGGCTTTGAGAGGAACTTGATAACCTTTATGCTGCCTTTTTGGTAAAACATGAGGTGCTAAAAATACAGCATTGGTGAGTATTTAGCCTAAACTCGAAATGGCAAATGTGTGCAGTTCTAGGAAGCCTGTGCACATATTACTTATGTAGATTAGCAGACATTTGTGCCAGAGCACAGAATGGAGAAAAGTGACTACTAAACTACAGCATTTAATGTTCCACTGAGCTCAGGCTACAACTCCTAATTGCTCCTCGGCAGTCATTTGCACAGTTGGAAACCAATATGAAACATACAGCAGTGTTTTACCAAATTAGTGCCATGGGAGACAGACGTTTATGACAAAGTTTACATTCTCATAAGGAGAGAAAATGCTCCGATAAAACTAGCTGGAAATGCTGCATTAAAACAAACCCAGACCAGTGGTAAGACAGGGGATTTGCAGTGAGAGAAGCTGCCATTTTGTTATAGTTAGAACAGCTTTAGCTGTGGGTCTACAAATGACAAAACTGACCCAAGTTTCTCAGAGCATCTTCTGGGAGTTCTGGTGAACCTCGTGTATGGTCCCAGAGATACAGACCACATCCCCTACCATAACTGTTGAAACACAGCACAGACCTATTCAAACTGCAGAAAAGAGACCAAGCAAGATATTCAATTATCTAAACACAGGCACCAAGTGGCATTTTAAATGCTGTAGGATATTCAAGACATCTGTCTGGGGCTGGTAGACATCACATGGAAGACAAGGAAACTCACATCCTACCTGAGTGGCAGCAGGTAAGAAGAAACAGCAGTAGACATGTCTCAGGTTAACCGAATGTGATTTGAAATCTCACTCTTTGCACAGGACTAGCTACATTGAAAGACTTGAGAACATGGCTCCTGGGAATCAGTTACTAGGGAGTAGTGACAGAAGAGAAAGGAGACAGACCCCTTGCAAATAAGTCAAATACACACAGGCACACTGTGCAGTAGGACACACGAGAACGTAATAACAGATATGGGGCAGTTCAATGGACATTGAGAGCATTCAGCTTCTCACATGTGTCTTGGGCAGCTAAGAGGGACTGATCCGTATGGAAAACCTGACATGGTTACTCCAGACCGGACTTTGGAGTATCCAGGCTCTCCTCCCAGCTCTGACAGTCCTCCCAGTCTGCTATTGGGGACTTACATTAATCCATCTGTGTGTATCCAAATTTGTCCCCTTTAAAATGAATCCATGATATTCACCTCTTACACAAATGCTTCTACCTTGTGTACATATCAAGGTCGGTATTAGAGACACGATTGATGCTCAACGATTTTAAGTAGTAGGAAGTATGGCTGAAGCTTTTTGAAAACTATTCAGTCAGGCCAGAAAGAAAGCATTAAGTAAAATTAGGTTGTTTATATCTTTGTTTTTGTGAGTGAGGCAACAAAGTACTCTTCAAAAGTGGACATAACTGTGTTCAGATTAACCAGTGGTTTATACAGTCCTAGGGACCATGTTTCTATTCTTTGCATTCCTTAGGCTAGATAAGTTTTTTTCATTTCTTTTCAAGGAAGGAATGTAACAGCAGCAGGAGTGCAGCTAGTGTAAGTGCTGGACTTTCTGGTCACCTAAGCCATGACCGGACTGGGAATATTGTCGATTTCTACTGCCTCCTGTGAAGTTGAGCGTAAATTTTTAACCAAAGCCTGTTAAAACTCAAAAGTTGTAGACTGAACAGCAAACTTAGGACTGGTGACATAGGCAAGTCATCTTTGATGCAAGATTTTTGAAAGTGGCAGGCACCTAGGAAAGGGAAAAAGCACATGGTCATAGTCTGTTTAATGCCAGATAACCTTGCTTTTTATGTTTTCAGATGAGCAATAAGAAAAGCTGCATATATTTTTGAGAGCAAGGTACAGGGATTATTTCCATTCCAAGTTTTTTAGTCTGTGTTCTGTTTCTAGTTCTGTGGGACTACATCAAACTCATAAAGATCTTTACATTGCATTTGTACCTATGCTGAATTAAAATCATCAGAGATTGAATTGAACTGTGTTTCAACGCTGTAATACACAGGTCCAGCTGTATCTGCAGATATACTACCACCCAATTAACAACAAGAACTTCCAAATATAGGTGAGGAGGAAAATGAAGTAATTTTTCAACAGCAGCTCGGTTTACGGTCTGTGATAGTTCGGACCACACAGTCCTTTTACAGTTCTCCTCCACGGTTAGTGGTCAAGAAACTAAAGAAAGCAAATGAAAATGCTTTTGAGTAGCAGAATTTTGTGTTTTAGTACTAGAAATCTCTAAGCTTGTGACATACCAGGGTGATTTTAAGCTTCCAGAGTGCCACGACATATGTCAGTTCCAGGGTCCTGCTGCATAAGCAGCAGCTTGTACGTTGCTGTACAGCTGGAAGCATGCCCCCACCACCCCCTCCTTCGCGCGGGTCTCTGGCAACAGCTTCTCAACAGGAAAGCCCGCAGGCGGACAGCACTGCCAGAAATAGTCAGGAAAGTGGACTAGCATGATTTAAATCTCAATACAGCCACATCACCTGTGCAATATAACACTGCAAGTCAAAAGATGGCACAGTTAAATAACTTCTCTTGGTTTACACAGAAAAATTAGAAACAGAGCAAGGACCAGAGCCTTTCTCTCCAGAAGACAGCATTACACCTTTAGCAACTCAAGCTGCTCTCTAATATTTAAAATATTCTACAGTTCCAAAGTATACAGCATTTTTCCAGTGGATGAGTTTAACAGAAAGACTAACCTGTATTCTTGCTCTATAACAACTGTGAGTATCTATTACTTATATCCTTAATATCTTCTCTACATGAAGGTCTGTCAGCAAAAAAAGTGCATGAGAGTATTCAAAATTAAAGAGTTTTCTGGAACAAGGGGAAAGGGAAAGTTAGAGATAAGGAAGGAAAACTATGTAAGAAGCAGAGGCTTACAAATCTGTCAGACATCTGGGTTTTAATAAATAATTTTTCATCCCCGAAGTTCTCTCTGTCACTTTAACCCTTTATCTACCTTCCTAGTCCTTAAAACAGTTTTCAAAAAGGTAAAATGTGCCTACCCAGTTAAAATAAGACCTATTCTATAGAGAAATAACAGAATAAAACTTTCTCCTATTTCTCAGAGATAGTTACAAGTGGCATGTAATTGTAGAGAATGTGTCTGTGCACAGAGGTATATATAATACATAAATACACTGCTATTTTTTTCATTGCAGTTTTCCTCTTTCCTTCCTGCCTACCTTCTGCTACTCATTATTTTTATTTCCTCTGACCAGCTTGGCCGCTGAATTCTCTCCAGCTACTGACTTCTTCTCTCCTGTCCTTCCCAAGTGGAATACAAAACCCTGTAACATTTGAATTTGAATGCATTGAAAATTAAGCAGAATAAGTTCACCCACCCCTACAGTTTCAAGCTTTTGTTTTAAACTAACTCATAAAAACCCTAACAGTTTAGTAGCAAACAGCAAGTACTTCTCAGGTTGGTAACTGAGAGGACGCATCTCCTCCCAGTAGTTTCAGCAATCCTGACCAGAGCCAAAGGTAACAAATTCTTCCAAGAGAAAGGGAGGAAATGCGATTATCTCTGTCCAGATCCACAGCATGAAGTGATCTCTGGAGGGTTCCCCCACCCCCACCCTATGTCCTCCACTAGCTGTACGTGAAAAAATATTCCTCTCTCATGGCTACTGAAACAGACACTCAAGGCAGTGGAAAATCCCTCTCAGACCTCTGGAAGGTATTTTATCTTCTTGTCCCACACAAGTCTGTATTTATTTAGCTTCACAACTACAAAGTTCCCTTTACATTTTAAAATACTTTAATTTTTTAAACATTGTAGTACATTTAAAAGCTTTTCAAAATTTAAAAAAAGGTCTTGTATTTTAAAGTGTTTATCCTTCTCTGAGAGAGGCCAGTGGAATCAGCCACTCCTAAGACCCTTTTAAAACCCGGATTTCAGATGCTTATAAACTACACATCTTTGCCAGGTGACAGTCCAACTGAAAATTTATATCATGCCCATGATGATACTATTATTTTATTTCAGCCAAAATGTTTAAATGTCTTTCAAGAACTGCGATTGGAGGAAAAGGAGAACTGCATTCGGATACATGAAATGCTATTTAATGCTCAATCCTCTGAAAAAAAGGTGGTCCTGCATGGTGTAACTGTTCATCACTCTGCCTTGACTCTGCCCATCAGCTCTCCTTCTCTAAAACAGGATAATGCCACCTCTTCATATCACGTGACCACGATGCAGAGAAATTAATTAAAATCTGCATGGCAAGTGGATATTAATGAGACAAGAAAGATAAAAAGAGCAAAAGGAAATTAAATAGTTCTGTTTCCAGAACAGCATTTGAACTGAGTGAATGGTGGTTTATTTGTCTTATTAACTGAGCTCTGAAACTTAGAAAATAAAACAAAATTGAGTACCACTTTAACTTTAGAGATGTTAAAAGGGGGGGAATTAAGGTTAAAGGGGGGAATCTAAGGTTACACAGAGAGCCTTAATAATAAAGTTACTTAATTTTGAGCGTGTGACCTAGCATCCCTAATAATATTAACATAATTTTTAATGTGTAATTATTTATAAAGCTCCAGACAGTAGGTGTGCATGATGCTTTATAGGCGTATAAAATTGTCCGATCCCTGCCCCTAGGAGCTTGCGTGATGACACCACACAAGGGATGGGAACAGAGGGGGTATGGGAGGACAGGGTTGCAACACTGTGAGATCATGAGATGTACTTACTGCTACATAAGCAACATTTCAGCTTCTCTGTGGTTTTCTTGTTACTCATTTAACACTATATATTAAAATTTGGTGAACAGATACATAACACAAAGACATCAACCGTATGAAAGGATATGAATAAAGAGAACTATGTAGTACAACGTTCAGAGTCAGCAGTTAATATTAAAACATTCACAGTCAAACATTGCATCTAGTCAACTATTTATAAGGTTTAGCCCTTGGCACCTCCAGCTGAGGTCTGGGTTCTGCTCCACCAGGCACTGTACAAATGTATCATGAGATATAATAGCTGTGTTACAGTTTTTACCATAAAAAACCAGTCAGTGGCAGAAGGGGGTATCATGGGAGAGAGACCAAGTCGGTTTAACAGGTTAGAGGCAGAGCTAAGGGTAGAGTGTTTTGACACTTGTTTTGATATTCTAATTGCTAATTAATATGTGTATTTAGATCACTATTGCTTGAAGAAGAATCCTAAAACCAAACCAAACAAAAAATAGTGCACTTGCAAGTTGCTCCTGTGTACCAGAAAACAAAACCATAGAGGAAAGATCCCAGGTTGGAAACCCTAAAATCCATGTACCTTCTTTTGGAAATTTCTGTTTCCAGGCTCTGGGAACTGAATGAGATCTGAGCTCTGCTGTGGCTTCTATGTGTGCAAAGCCCGTGGTACATGCCATTTCTGACCCGGACATACTATTACCCAGCTATGTGCTGACAAACCTATTGCATGCTGAGGACTGTATCCTTAAATGCTCAAGTTTCCTTGACTTCAGCAGATAAAGATCCTGATGTGATATTCTGATGCTATCAGGCATTTCAGTCACACAGAGATCACCCAGGATACCCCGTAAACAATTCCAGAAACTTGAAGAAAAATGAATTTAAAACTAAATATGCAATTAACTGAAGCAAGCAACATGGTAAAATATTCTTGACCTCCTGGAGCAAAGGCTAAGCCTCTGGACCAAATGTTGGTAAGAATTGTGGACTTGATTTTGCACTTCGCTGCAGTTCTTCACATTTGCATGTGCAAAATACTACCTGGACCTTTTTATAGCCCTTCGCACTCTAAATATAATTTGCTTCCACTTTAAGGATACTTTTCACAACCCACAGAGTACAAAATGATTTTAGTACACAGCATTATAAATTCTTAGGAATTTGTTATTTCACTGGGTGAAAATCCCAAGTTTTAGTCAGCTTTACAATTTAAAATGACAAGCTAAATGTTTCCATTACTCTTATTAACCTTTTTTTCCCAAGCCTTGGCCAAATTAGTCACTAAATTAAATTTCTGGCTTCAGTAGTTCTCAGCTTTCAGGAGGATTCAGATTCACTGCTGCTAGCCAGCATTACTTTACAGTAGCAACATGTTCTTCCAATTTCTTTGTTGTCATCTTCCTTTTAGAATCAAGATAGATCTTGGTACACAGATCACTAGTGTACCAAGAAGAAGATAGAAAGGAATGAGTAAACTCAGCGCAAAACTTTCCTTTTAAGTATTGTAGCTCATGAAATATATTTAAAGCTCTGCATAGCTTGGTATCAATGATTCACATGAAGCGCATTTTGACTTGTCTGGGGATTTAAGAGGCTGGTTTGGTCCTGAAAGCAGCCTGTTCATCAAAGAACTATGTACAATTTCAGAGTTCCCAACACATTTTATTAGTGGGGTGGCAGCTGTTCTGATGGTGGAAGTGGAAACTGATGTTCTCCAGATTTGGCTGTACTCAAAATTTAAAAAAGGAATTTCATGCAAATAAGTTTAAAAAACTATTTTTTCCTTCCTTCTACACTTAGGAAGTGGCTTTTGAAAACTTAGTAACTTGACCTCAAAAGGATTTAGAGGAGCACAATTTTGAAAGCTGCTTTGTTTACAAAGCTAGGTTAGGAGTGGAATTAGATTTTCCTTCAAATATTACTGGCACATTCAGAGCATAACATTTTAAAAGTTATTACTACCAGCATCACTGTTATGTCAATCTAAGTGGTTGCTGACATATGATTAAAATACATCACAAATGTTAAGTCTTCACCCCATACTAAAGCTGATCTGAAGCAATTTTGCCTTTCCAGAGTCTAAAAAATAAACAGCATTTATGAAAAAAAATTGCATTCTCCAAAGAACAAAAACCGTATCCTATTTTAGTCCCAAATCACTCTTTTAAAATTATGGATATACTAGATAAATATGCAGTATTTAACACAATAAAAGCACAGAAAAAAGTAAGTTGGAAGCCTAGTCCAACCTCCTGCTCCAAGCAGGACTAATTTCAAAGCCAGACCTGGCTGCCCAAAGCTTTGCCTGCATGAGTTCTGAGAATCTCCAAAGATGAAGATTCCTCGACTTCTCTGGGCAACTTCTACCACTGCTTAACAGTTCCAAATTTAAGGAATTTCCTCCTTACAGTCAATTTTTATTTTTTTTAGGGCAGCTGGTAACAGTTGCTTCCTGTCTTTTCACTGTGTATTCCTATGAGAAGCCTCGTAGTCCTCCTCTGGTTTAGGAAAAGACTGCAATCAGGTCCCTCCTTACCCATATTGCTTTCCCAAGGTGAACAACCTAGTTGCTTTCCTTGCCCCAAATACCCTACATGCTCCAGTGCCCCAGCCCTCCCACTGGCTCTCGTCTCCAGGTTGGCAATCTCTGTCTCGGACTGGGGGCCCAAGGCTGCACATGAAACTACAGCACTGGCCTCACAAAAGCTAACAGGGTTGTTACCACCTCCCTGACTCCAACAGGCAGTGCACCACACTATCCTTCCAGCTTCCTCTCCTTTGGCTCAGGAAGACCCCTAAGCAACAATCCTGCTGGACAGCTAATGAAACATCCTGCTGTCTCTTCTATGTGCACTCTTTCCAACTAGTAAAAATTTTGTGTGTTTCTGTGGCAAAGAAAAATCTAAATGTACAGAGTATATATCTTTGGCTGAAGGGAGAGACTTTCAAGAGGGAGTGTGTCACAATGACCTATGATCAATCTTTTAATTGGTTTAAAAACTAGAAAAAGTTCCCCCCAAATTGTAGATGATTAATATTGTTATTACAGGGCTTTGCTTTGATGTCTTTGCTGAACAAAATGGTAATTTCCTCCTCCCACACTGAATGTGCATGTGTGTTTTTCTACCCAGTCTAGATCCTGCATTTTGAGGAAAGCTGGAACAGCCTATTTGTCTCACAAGGACCAACCTAAATGTACTGAGATTAATGGGTTGCTTTTCTGGATCACATCTGGAATCTTAATTGCAGTTACAATAGCAGCCTATCTAATCCTTCCAACAGAAACAGCTTCACAGCCTAAGACACTGCAAGAAGGCAAATGACAAGAAAAATGTGTTTATGAGCAACTATCTAAGTGAGGCTTGACCTTGTCCTCATTGATACTGATGGATAAAGAAAAACCCTGAGATCATTCCAATAGGTTAAATACTGACTTTCACCTAATTCATCCCTAAGTTATCACCCATTGCATGATCCAAGATGAAGTTCTCACTCAGAAATGTGTGGAAGGAAATAACTAGGTCATGATACATACTCTTATGAAGGGGCTACAGATTAGCAGCTAAATGGAGAGAGACCAGAAAGCACAGACTTTGTGTCAACTGAGAATTCAGAGGAATTTCTGGCCCCTATCCCATGACTCTGCAGCATCACACAGAGCGGATCCCTGTCAGTATTAGCAGGCCACCCTCCTTGCTGGAGGCACAGCTTCCTATTTAGCCAGTTTGTATTTGCAACGTCCTATAAATTTTGGGTTCCCTTTGCAGCCTTGCCACCAACTATGTGAGTTTTGGCAAACAAACAGTGTCAGAGTAATTTTTGCTTGAAGGCAGTTCCTAGTTAAATTCCAGGTTCTCGTATTTTCTTGGAAAAACTGCAGAAAAATGTTTGTTTATGTGAAAAAAAAAAAAAAGGAAATATGCTGAAAAAAACCACCCCAAGGTATAATGCCAGTGGAGGTTAGCAGTAGGTGAATATATATATAGATGCATGCACACACTCCCAAACCAATCTCCAAACTTCACCAAATGCAATCCTTTCCCACCTGGCTTTCGGTGGCTTGAATTTTCCATTATATGACGTCCATGTCCTTTTCCTGGATCAACATATAGCAACATTTTAAACACTTCAGATGCTATCAGAACTACAAAATAAACTAAACTGTAACAAAATTATTTCAGACTTCTTGAAGAAATCAACTCTGGAGGGCAGCGGGTCTCTTGCAAGAAGTGTAACTACAAGTTCAAACAAAAAATGACCTTTGCCTGTTGCTACAAGTATGTCACTGGAGGGGATTTGGCAGTGAGCTTTCCACTGGGAGGAGTCACTTGGCAATGATGGTGGTTTATGAAAGAGCAAAAGAAAGTATAAGTTGGTTTTCTTAAATGATTCCCCACCAGGATGACATGCAAGATATTTTCCCAGAGCTGGTGGCAAGTAAACATTTACCTCTGTGGAGCACTGTCAGCTCCCACGCTATCGCAGGAGGTGTTCTTCACAGGGCATGTCTCTGTGCCGTACATCGCATCCACCTCAGCTGAGTCCATGTAGCCATTGACCAACTTGATGTCTCTCAGCTTCATACTGTCATTTTGTGAATCCAAAGATACAATGTCAGATGGGGAGCTCACAACACCCGAGTCCTCTGTGGTGTCCTCGGACGCAAAACAGCTGCTTTCTGATGCTGTTTCTTCCACCTCTGATAGCTCCAGAACTGTGTCATCCACTACATAAACATTATCATGTGCAGACAGCAGGCTCTCTAAATGAAATACAGCAAGGAAAGTTAGCTGAAAGTCATCAGTACATAAATCAGAGAGCTATTCTTTTGTAATTGGAAAACACTCACAAGAAGTACATTAGAAATGGTAGGAGGGAGCTCAGTATTTGTATATAAGATAAAGATGATTTGAAAAGTGACAAAAATTATGTCCTTTGCTTTTAGAAAGGTGATTTGCTCCACCAGTTCTGTGGAGTTTCGGTTTTGTATCTTTCATAGCAAATCAGTTTCCCTAATTCTGTGAAGAAACAACTTTCCAGGAACAGTTTATTGGGGAATAAGACCCAAGTTTAAATGATATGGTCCAAGTAATCACTCCTGTTATTCCTTCTGTCAACATAATCTCACTATTCCTCTTCCAATCTGCCAAAGAGGTAATGACATTTCTAATAAGAAGTCTATATACAGGTAAAAACAGGCAGTATTTCCCAGTCAGGATACTGAATTGGTCAACTAGATCTACTGCTGGCCCATTGGGTGTCATTTTGCCATCCTTCAATTTCAATTTTGCTTTAAGGGAGAGAATAAGAGTTGTCTATTTTTCAAAGCATATAAAATCTACTAATAAATGTACAGAAAAGTAGACAGTACAATGCCTAAAGCAGAAACTTTTTCAATGTTTAGTCAGTTATAAAGGAGATCAAGGGATATGCCCTTTGCATGTTCAATTCTATTAAAAGTTGCAAATTTCAAGAGATTAGACACAGCACAATTTCTCATACTCTGTCTTAGTTTGGTTCCTGTGAGCTACTCCCTTTTGTGTTTTTCTGTTTGTTTGTTTTTTGTAAAAAATACAATTTTTTAATTTCCCTTAAGAAATGTACTCCAGACTCCATCATGCAATTATGCCATTAAAGGGGAACTCCCAATAAGGTAAATAATTTCAATGACTGAAATTATTGAGTGATGAAAGACAGAATCAAGCCCAAACATTCGTCTCCTGATCAAAAGGAATCAATAAAGACCAATCTAAATGTTTAATTTGGAATTATAGGTGTGTGCCATTCACTTCTGCAACCTCAGTAAGCAAAAGAAAGATTAAATGTCAGCTTATGGTCTGATCTTCCAGACACTTGTGGCGGATGTTAATTAGATGAGAAGTCACAAGTCTACAAGCATGACTAAGATTAAATGTACACTTCACTGTATTTTATGTCAGAATCTACAACTTTTTGAAGCTTACATGCAGCTACAGCTCAGTAAAAATTATCAACGGAGAGAAATACTTCTGAATTATTTTGTATACACAAAAGTATTTTCTTTAAGTCAGAGAACTGAAAACAACATTGTCAAAGAATGTCACAGAAATAATTTTGTAAGGGTGCAGTTTAGCAGTAAAACTCTGAGTGAAACTAGAATAAAAATCAAGCCAACATTCTCCTTGACTGAGGTTACAAGATGCCATTAAGTACTGAAATTGATTTCTGACAGCAGAAGCAATAAAATTCAGAAGGTTGCAAATCATGATTAAAGTTTTAAGTGCTGTCAGACATTGATATTAATGATGGAAGATGATCCAAAGACTCTATTGCAACTTTGGAAGAAATGTTATTTGATTTCTTTGACCTTATTTTCTGTAACATTAGTTCTAGATTCTAGATTTAATCCAAGAGATCATTCCATTTTAAAAGGCAATTACAGGAACTAAGTATGTGTCACTGAATGGATTTGAGTAGGCTCATGGCAGAAATACAGTTAGGAAAACACCAACATGAAGCGTAAATATGAATAATTTGACATTGAACATCAAATAATAAACCTCTAAAGAAACAGACAGTGAAGAAATAAGTAAGAGTATATGGTCTTCTTGGCTTTTAAACAAACAAAAAAAACCCCCTGTTACAACCCACCACCAAAACATTAGTAAAAGCAACAATATGTTAAAACCAGGACAAAGTAGGATAGCAAAGAAATCAATTTAAAGAGTGGATGTTGAAGAATGGAAGCACATGGGAAGATTTTGAAGCAATGCACAATGCAGTATACTTAGATGCAAAGAGACCTCTATAAAATACAGGCCAGATCTGTTGTCACCTGGATGCCATGAATAACCTCTGCCCTATAGCTGGCACAGCAATTTATAACAAAGTACCTGCTCCTGGATCCTGACAAGAGGATGGCAGCCTTTTCCTCCCTAGCTGTCTCTCTCATTTCCTCATCCTCTTCTTGCCTGCCTGCAACTATTTCCTGCATCTTTCTGCTCAGGGATTTAGATCCTTTTGGTCACACAGCCCTACTTGGTTTTACTGTACTAATAACAACACTCAAGTCTCTCCCTGCTCTATGGCAGGATCTCCACCTCCTATGTCATTGTTCCCACATATTGACAAATAAAATGAAAAACAATTCTCTTTTTACCAGGGGCCACATGCAAGTTGATCCCTGTTATGTCTCAATCTTGGCAGCTGAATCACCCAGTTCAGAATAAGAACATCCTCATTCAGCAGCAGTTTTATCCTGAAGCACAGAACTACAGACATCTTTCTACTCAAGCAAAATCAAAACGTCCCCCCTTTTTCAAGCCTATCAGTTTGTCAAAGCACTTCTCTATCTTTTATCTTCACTGAGAAAATCCATGAATTTTTAACACAGTTAACACATGGCACTGAACAGAGTTGTGGGCTACTTGTCTGAACATGAAAGCACACATATAAAGCATGACTGTGATGGTTCTGTGTCATGTTAACAACCTTGTTTCAGCTAAGAGCAGCACTAAAACACCCCTGTTTTAAATTTGAGCCATTCTTTGATGGATTAAGTAAGAACTATTTTTCTTCTACATGCTTGATTAAGCCTTCGCTGGGGCAAACTGAAGATGAATGGACATTACTGGGTAATGATACGTGACATGAAAAAAGCCTACCTCAAGTTTTCTGAGTAGCCTTGACTTTAGGAGTCAGGATATACTTTATAAAACTTTCTAATTCTACATGGAGAACAGGGTAATATCCAGTAGTAGATGTGATTCTGCCTTGACATTTTTGCATATTTTTTTTCTCTGAGGGGATGCACATGCAGAAAACCACCACACAATACACACAGTGTGATCACAATGATGGCAGATACTGAGGTTATTTGTTGGTCGAATAAAGAAAAATCTCAACATTTGCTTCTCTTTTCTCTTTCATAACACTATGACACTTTCAGGTTCTGATCTTCACAACCTCATGCAGACATATCCAGCTTAAGAAAGAGTATGCAGCAAGTACTTCAGGACTGAACACACAAGTAACAATTGCCACAGGTAACATATTATTGAAACACTTCTGTACTTCAGGAGACTGAGTTTTCAAGTATATAATTAACTTGTGACCCCATTCACTGGCATCAGGTGAGGCATGATATCGAAAGGGGTGTAGAAGTTGGCCCACAGTCTCCAAGTCATTCTAAAATCTCCATGGGACATCTCACCCACAAGTGAAACTGGAGAGAGTCCCTCAATGCCCTGCATTGCTGCTTACCTATGTCCTGCTTCAGGTTGCAGACAATGCTAAGCCCAAATGAGTGCTGTAGCAGCGATCTTCCCAGATTCACAGCAGCAGTGCTGTCACTGCACAATTAGGTCAACCACACGTTACAAAGGCTTTCTTGCAGAGGGGGATGTCTGCTTGCAAGAATGTTGCCCGTGATCATCAAGAGCGAAAGAGAAGAGCTCATGAGTAAAGAATGTGAGCTTCTTGTTTAACACAAAAGAGATCTTGTCGCTTTAATCTCAATAGTCTGTAAGTAATTAGGAAAACACTGAACTCTGAGTTTAGAGGAGTCATATCTGCACTCATGCAGTCTGATATCACATATATGTACACATTACTCATACAGAATGCCAGTGATGGGGAGACAGATAAACCTCACCTTGTTTAAATGCAAATCAACACTTTCAGAAATGAAGCTTTAATTCAATAGTTAAAAAACTACCATGAGTAAAATATTCACTTTGATTACTACTCCTAAAATAACCATCATTGAATTTGAATGAGATTAGAATCAGACCTAAGTGTTTGAAAGATGCATATCCCACCTGGACTCATACAAAACCAGTCACCAAAGCCCAAGCCATTACTCCTTCTGAGTCCAATGAGCACAGGGCATAAGTCATAACTGGTCAGGAAGTGCTGTGACCTTCTGGTTTTACAGCACTGCTGGTGGTTTATTTTCACATTCAATAATGATAGAAACAGTACATGCAACAGCGTTTCTGAAGATGTAACAGTTGATTCACCCCTACATGATGAGTAACCTGAACTTCACAAGGGTTTTAGAGACATAGAGTTCCTCTAGCTCATCCGACTCTTGCTAAGAGGTTGGTAATTGTTTTACAGTTTCTCTCATCATTTGTTCCACTGCCAAAAAACTTTCTTTTCATGGACTAAAATTGCTTTGCCATAGTTCAAATGGTCTATTATAATGAAGTTGTAAAAAAATATTACAAACTTCTTGATGTTAAAGAATTTTAATTCTTATAATGATACCAAAATTAGAACATAATTCTTTCAAAGACAGTACTTAAAACTTCTAGCAACACAAAGAAACATTGCTCTAATTATTTGTATGGACAGTAAAAAGTTAGACCATCACCAAAGACCAGTATTAAGAAATTGTGCATTTTTTTCATACACTTGGAAGAAGGCTGATGGACGAAATGGGAAAAGAGAACATTTGTGATGGCAATTATTTACAGATATAATGAAAACAACATAGGATTAGCTTAAGAGGTTTCATACAGGTGCAATGTGTTCTTATATTTTACTCGTTTTGCTTATTGATCAAAAACTTGTACATCGAAGTAAGTGTTAAAGACCATTCAGCGTACAGTTAAAGTACAAGAAAGAATGGGTGGTCTTCTCCCTATCATAATTAAAACTATTTTAATTCAACCTGTTTCTTAGCATATTTGAGCCTACATGCATACATTATTTAAAAAAAAAATAAATAAAAGAAACGAAAAGGAAAATAAATGACCACTGTTATAGACTAACAATAGTATCAGAGGAGTGGGGGAATGGCTTAAGCTCTGAGGCACTCCTTCTCTCCCAACTCCTGCAACTGCCTTGCAGACACTGAAGTTAAGGCCAGGAAATGCTGAGGAGAGATATCATGCTCTGCAGCTCCAGCTCTCCTCCAAATTCAGGGTGTAGAGCACCTTAATGCTGGCACAGCTCATTTAGGTCACAGAATCACAGACTAATTTCATTTGGAAAGAACCTCTGGAGGTCACCTATTGCAATGTCCTCCTCAAAGCAAGGATAACTTCCAGCTTAAACAAAGTAGCTCAGGACCTTGAGTGGCTAAACTTTGAAAATCTCCAAGCATGAAGACCCCACAGCCTCCCTCGAAAAAATTATGAATCATTCTCTGGGCAATGTCTAATGCTTCTCCCACTTAAGAACATTTCTTTAATGTCAAACTAAAAAAGTTCTAGCTGCAACTTGTCACTGTTGCAGTCTTATGCTTTTGCAGTGGATCTCAGAGAAGAGTCTGGTTCACTCTTCCTTTTCAATGCAAGACGGCAATCAAATTTTCCTTACTTTTCCCTTCTGCAGGCTGAATAAGCCCTGTTGCCTCAGCACCTTCATGTATGTCTTTGATGTCTTCTGCCAAACTCTGGTGCCTCTGCTCTGGTTTGTCAGTACCTTCTTTTAGAGACCTCACAACTGGACTTACTTTTGGACAATGGACTCATCTGTGGCTTCATGGCAGCCAAGGAAAGGGGAGTAATCATTTTCTCTGATCTGCTGGCTGTGCTCTTGCTAGTGCAACCCAGTCTGTGGTTAGTGCTTCATCACTGTAAGGGCACGTTGCTGACTCGCACAGTCCTGCATCTGACTCCCAGTTCTCACATGAGACATTTTCAGTCTCCTTCCTAGTCTCATGCCCCATGCTCATGTTTTCCAATAGATTCTTTAATTGCAATCACTCTCACTGTGCAAACCCTGCAAACAGAAGTAAATCCATTCCTTTACACGCTAGCCAATAAAAAAATTAAAAGACTCACAAAGGATGTCTCACCAGACATACAATCAGAAAGTTACAAATGGAGTGTTATTAGGTACAAACTGTGACTCTTCAGCATTTCCACAGTTAATCCCAAACTAATGACAATTAACTTAGCTACCTAGATCTACTCTCTTATGGTTGAAAAATAAATACAACGTGGACTCATTTAACCTGCCTTACGAATTTGGGTAGCTAAGCACTTCCTTGAGGTTAAACTTGTCTGTTGTTAGTTGATATCACAACAGAAAAGTATTGTAACTTTTACAAAAGCTTTTTTGGCAGTGGTGTTTCCTACACCAAAGGCAATACAAGATAGGATCAAGCCAGAGAATGAGAACTGAAGAGTGTTCCAGTCTCTCTATTGTTTTTTCCATGTAAAAGCAACTGTGAATATCTGTGCACTGTTTGATTTTCCTTTCAAATATAGACTGAAAACAATTGTGAAGTCTCTCTCTCAAAACAACGCTACCTAAAATGTCTGCTGGCTCTTGAAAGACAGAGAGGAAACTACTGCTGCAAGTAAATGTCTGCTACCCTCTCCCATTCCAGACTTTCATTTTTACCACCTGCCAAACAAGCAAAGAAAATTTTCTGAACTAACACAGTGCAGATTTTCAGACAGAGGACAATTAACATATTGAACTTTATTATTCCTACTTCTTTACCACAATCCTTTCTTCAGTGACTGAAAAAGCCTCTCTGACCTCTGCAAAGCCCATTTGACCTAGAATGCTGTTGATATTGCTAAACTGCTTTTCATTCTCTCCTTTTTGGCACTCTCTTGAACTTATTAGTTCCTTGCTTTTGTAAAAGACTTGTTTGGACTCTCTGACAAGTCTACATCATAGCCAGTAACTAGTCTTCCTTATTCAAAGGGATCAGATGTCATAAAAGTGACATGAAGAGCAAAATGCTCTTTGACAGAAAAAGGATCACGTGTCAAAGTAGATATTTTCTTGATTAACATGAGCACATTATCACTTGGAAGGACAGATTTTAGAAAATGAATCAGTAGTGTGAATTGTTCATTTCCTTTTACACACAATGAAGTATGATGGGGAGACTTTCACAACAGTTCCTGATGTTCCGTACCTAAGGTTAATAGCAAACAAGAATGATTCACAAGGTGCTTTCAGGGCTCTAGATGGTCCTTTATTTAGGGTGAGGAGAGAGGCAGTGTGCATAATCCATACAGTTCAAAAAACTATGAACAAGCAGGTTAAAGGAGAAGGATAATATAAAAATATATTTAAGAGAATATTAGCTTCAGAGTTGCATTTCATAAATCACTATGTGTAACACTGGTAAGTTGCTGTGTTAAATAACGGGGCTCTTCAGGGGCCATAGCGGGAAAGGAAAATCTAGATCTAAAATCAGAGACTGCACAATATAATGAGCTTGGTGAAGAAATAAACCACTCTCCACATTTTTCTGGGAATTATTAGTCTTAAGTGATAGATTTGGGCAATTTGCATCCTTTACAGAGGTAGTCGGCTTCCATTCATGCACACTGCAGACTCTAAACAAATGGACTGTGAAGGTGATTTTCATGAGCCACCTTAGAGAACACACTCGATAAAACTGCATGAAAAGCATATGCAGTGTAATGATTAAACCCAGAAATGATTAGTGTACCTATGCAATAAAAGAATGTTTTATTAGGTGATTTTTAAGACCACAGAAAAATGGCTATTTGCTCAACTTTTAAACTTCACCATCTTTTTCCCCCAGTGCACTCTGTATCAATTCTCATCCTTACTCTGTCTGTTAACAATCCCATAAAATATCTACTATAGTTTTGTATTTATAGCATAATCCAGAGGAGAAAAACATAAAACACTTTTGCATTGTAGTTATACTTTCCTTGTCCAGCAACTAGCTGCCAGAAAACTCAGCAAAGAGACACAAAACCCCAACCCCAAACCAAATGCACATACACACATACACACACACAGTTTTGGGATTTAAGAGCTCTTTTCCACAGTACAGCCACAGCATTCCACTCACAGTTTTGTATTTATTTCTAATTAAAAGTGATTTAAAACTTAGGGAAGGTGGAAGAGAATCACAGGTCAATTTATAATAATCTATCTATTACTGAAACCATTAGGTATTAAACAGGTAAAATAAAAATTTAAAAATTAAAAAAAATTGAGCAGTTACTTTCTTTTTATGGGCACAAAGTATACCTGCCTTAGGCACAGAGGCACTTCTACTGAGAACTGCTGCACAAATGAGAAAAAACCCTTCCTATCAATGCTGACTTACTAGGCAGTCATGGCAACAAATACTGGTTTTACTCAATACCAAAAGGCAGGAGGAACTCCAGGCTGGAGCGATAGTTAACAAAATGGGATTTCATCACTCTTGCAAATTTTTTTCCTACCCACTGTCAGAGTACCTCGGTCCATTCAGATACATGATGTCACCCTTGAGTTCCCCCATCTGTGCATCCATCATTTCCCCTTACATCTCTTTCTACCTTTTATTAGGACAGTACTTACATTACAGTCTGAAGTCAGACAGAGCCCTGAGAAAATTTTTTCACAAACCACCTCTCTAACTTACAATTAGAATGGCACAAACCAACTTCATTTAATTGGCCAAAACATACTTCAGCCAAACCACCAATAATGCAAAGGCCTACAGAGAAGATTTTCAACAGCTAGCTCCAAATTTAGATATGAAAACATTTTCATACACCTCCATACTATAAAGACACAAAGCTCTATTCTGACCTCTTTTTATATACATTAACTGACTCTTCTTGGATCTCCTGATCAGTGGAATATCTGCTTCCCTCTCCGAGAGGCTTTTCAATAAACTTGGGATTGTGGTTTACTTTGGCAATTATATTTCCAGAAATATTTTAACCTAGAAGAGCATGTTTCTTTTCCAAGTTTAGCTATTACACATTTTACTCCACATTCACACTCGATTACTCTGCTATTGTATTTCTTATAGCTGTAAGACATCCAATGATGTCAATAAAAGTATATACCTGGTGAGAAGCTACTTGGAGTATCTGAACACTTCTTGTCATTAAGACAGTTTGGCTTCTGAAACTGCCCAGTAAAGAAAAAATTATTCTTGCACAGAACTAAAGTGAGGACTGGAGTATCTCCCTGTAGATCTTGTGCAATATCCTCCACAAGGGCTCTGTTCCATTTTCAAAGGATGTTTCCTAGGCACAGTGAAGACCAGACTCCTGTGCTGGGATGTGGGCAAACCAAGAACAGTGAGGCCAGGAGAGTGCACGCCAATCACACTCACCACCTAAAACACTGCCAGGCCCATGGGTCTATGCTAGCAGGAAACAGCTGCAGACATGCTGCAGAAGCCCATAAAGGCAACTGGTTGTGTGGAAGGATAGCAAGAGACAGACTTCTTCAGTGACACAGACATAGCCAAGCAACCACAGCATGCAACAAGAATGAAATGCAGCATATGACGAGTCCAGAGGAGGACTATGAAGATGATCAGAGTACTGGAGCACCTCTTCTATGAAGACAGGCTGAAAGCGCTGGATTTGTTCAGCCTGGAAAAAAGAAGAATCTGGGGAGACGTCATAGCACCTTCCAGTTCCTTAGAAGGAGGCCTTACAACAGAGCTGGAGAGGGACTTTTTAAAGAGCATGTAGTGACACAACAAGGGAAAATGGCTTTAAACTGGAAGAGAGTAGATTTAGACTAGACATTAGGAAGCAATTCTTTATTGCGACACTGGAACAGGTTGTTCTGAGAAGTTGTGAATGCCCCAGCCCTGCAAGCATTCAAAGCCAGAGGCTTTGAGCAACCTAGTTTAATGGAATGTATTCCTGTCCATGGCAAGGTGGTTAGACTATAGATGGTCTTTAAGGTCCCTTCCAATTCAAACCATTTTATGATTCTTTGATTCTATGAACTCCACCTCACACTTCAGCCATGAAATTATTTTCTTCAGAAGTGCACACTGAAGCTCTCCCTGGGAGCCCAGTAAGAAGGGAAATATTGGACAGGTAGAGAAAAAAATGCTCACAGAAGAGCACTGCTGCCATGCCACCATTCCTCTTTGATGGCAGATGGAATACATCAGATTACTTCAGACATAAGCGGAGATACGAATGCTTAAGTCAGAGCTGAATTTGGCCTGCTCTTCCACAGTCCTCTTGTGAAGTCAATTATCTCATCAATCATGCTTTGCCCGAGGCTCTCTTTCCCTATTAACTTGAAGAAATGCAAACATGCAAGAGTGGTAACTGGATGTTAAGCTTTGTACTGATTTGCAGATAGTAAAATGTTAATAGCACTGCCATCTCTGGTGCTCTGGTGAACAATAGCCTGATGCAAGAAATGGGTCATCATCTGAACACCCACTTGGAATAAATTCTCCCCTATCATATTATGTGCTCTTAGTATCAGATCCTGCTTCCACTGCAGCAGTTAGTTAGTTTTGCCACTGACTTCAACATGAGCAGGATCAGACCGTTCACTGATTAAAATGCAAAGCTGCAGATATCTCCTGTATGGGATGAATCCCCACAGGGAAAATTTGTCTGTATTTTTATTCATGTGAAGCATTTTAAGGCTTTCATTTACACAGTTCATTCAATAATAATGTGCATGCTGTATAATGGGGTACCTGATTAAGCATGCTTAAGTGCTTTGCTGGAGCAGGGCCATTTCTAGAATTTGAAGGTTCACTATGATCATACTCTCAAAACAGACAAGCCAGTTCGGGGAATTTTTCACCTGAGTTAATGGGCTTAAATAGAATCAGCAAAAAGGTCATTTTTCCTACAGGAAATTTGGAAATGTCTTTGAGTTTCTTTCTTTTTAGCCTCAGTTCCTACAGAAATTAGGCTGAGAAGGTCACCCTGTTGTAGGTTTTAAGTTTGTCTATGAAACCCTCAAGTAACTTTTAAACTGGCTACCAGCTTCTCCTGAAATAGTCAGGAAGGATAACAGTCTAAAGTTCAGTTCCAAAAGTTTAATAAGGAGGTAGAAGGACAGAGCAAGGAGATTTTCTTCATATACGTGCTGACACAAAAGCTCATTCTCTATTATGTACCAGGGATACCTGGGATGCTATGAACAACTGGAAAGCTTCAACCCAGAGCATGGTGGGGTTTAGGTACCAGGGAACTTAGTTATTAATACAGAAGTTCAAAAGAAATGCTTAAGGATGAGGTCTGGGGGAAGGGAGGAAGAAACCAAAGGGAAAAAAAAAAAAAAAAAAAGGAAAAATTCTCAAATCCTAACATCTGTTTTGGTTCAGAAAAGCAAGGATTTCAATCTTCTAGGATTTTCATCTCAATCTATTTTTTCCTTTTTTTATCCATTATTATCCTCTCTCTTTCCCATTTTCACCCTGAATTAAAAAAAAAAAAAAAAAAAAAACAACAGAAAGAAACCTCCTCTTTCGAACTCCAAAGAACCAGTTAATTTTTTTTCCTAAAACCACTACCCAAGGATTGTGTTCGGAAAATTTTTTAGCAGGTGTGACTGGCCACTGTTTCAATTTATACATTACAGTTTGTACAGTAATGCTCAAACATTACCTTAATTCTCCTGATTGCTCATAATTTCAGCATGGGATTATTAAACTCTCCACTAACCTTAAGAGACACCCTATCAAACCAGCACAGAATCATGCTGGTGGTTTCTTATTACTCTTCCCACTACAGCACATAAGTTTAAAGACTTCTGTCTCAATTGCTTTCAGTCTGCTAATTTTCTCACAGGCACTAATTTAACTCTGTGGAAAAAAACACAAGGAGTTTCCCTGTGCAAGGATTTTTTGTGTAAAAGAACGCAATCGATACATTGCCAAAGCCTTGTATTATGAACAGTGGCACGTATTTAATGCACTCTGAAAGTGAAGAAAAGCCTTTTTAGTACAATCTGTGTCCTTTGTAAGAGCAGACTGAAGACAAATGATTTTATTTCAGGAACATCTGAATCCCATTGATTAGGGTGATGAATACAGAACAGGAAAGCTGCCAGGTACAGAGGAAGCCGGGCATGTCCATAAGGAAGTGGAGCAAACAAGCAAATTACAGCATATGCATGTTGGTTTTTTTTTTAACCAAATGTTTTCATTTGGAATACTTGAACACTTTTAAAACTCTAAGTTTCTTTAACTGACTGGTCAGTTAAACAGCATGTTGTTCTCATGTTCTGAAGGAAAGCAGAGAAGGTTTTAGAAGTAGAAAAATATACTTTTAAACTATAATCAAAAAAATGTTCATATACATTGTGCTTAATTGAAATAAGATCTATTCTGGGGAAAAAAAAAAAGGCAGTTTCTTATTTTTGGGGGGAAAAGTGGTTTACCTGGTAAAAAAATTTGTGTCACTCCTGAGCATTGATTTAACACATTTAAGACTGGTAGTACCCAAAAAGGGTTTCAGAACAAAACCAAAGTACCAAGGCATTCATGCAGTAGACCCCAAAGTATAATCTTCCAGCAACACCAGGAAATTATACAGGATAACCCTTCTATAGTCCTTAGCAGTCCACTGCGATGCTTTCTGGAGAACAAGTGATGAAAGAATTTGTTTACCTCCCAAAATACTCCATCTCTTACAGGTAAAAGTCAAGCAAAGTAAGCTCTTAACTCGAACTTAAAGCCAGTAATTACTTTTTTCTTACAGTCTTCATAATTCTTAATTAATTCTTCATAATTCTTATAATTTAAGAAATATATTCATTTAAGTCTTGACTGTTTCACCTATAGGCACATCTTAAAAATAGAGCTGTTTCATGTTTCCACTTAGTTAAGAAAAAAAATTGAAATTATTTCTCCATTAATATTCACGCTTTTACAAACTGTAAAAATCTTTTCCCTTTTAGTTTTTAACTTCTTGTCAAGTGACAAAATTGAGGAAAAAAACAAACATGGAAAAAAAGAAGAAAAATGTGAACTCCTGGATTTTAAAAATCAGAAATGAATAATAATTTTTATCAGATGCTTGAAATGGAAAAATTAATTGTTTTGTTTGTTTGCTCTAACAGGTAAGTAGATACTCCCCTACCAGTCTTTCACTGTTTATGGGAAGTTACCATATATTTAACAACTTTATTTTCAGCTTTTAATCACAACAGTCTTAAAAGTAAAAATAGTATTTTTCTGTCATCTGTCATAGTCCTCTTTTCTCATTGTTTCCTCCATCTTCTTTTATTTTCCGTCTTTGTCCTCCATTACACCCCACCTTTGCTTATGGTACAGTAGGTTAGAAAGTAATTATTTTATCCATGCCAGGAACCAATTATGGAATCCACAAAAGGAGCTGACAAAAGAGACGCTGTCTCTGCTCTCAGCCTTTTGCTCCCTCAGGCCCTAGAACCCAGAAATGAATGTGCATGGCCAGAATTCTCAATTTCTTAGAAGAAAGCAGGCAGGCGTTTTAGTCAGTGTTTACTGACTTAGAAGTGGTAAAAGGAAAAGCTGAGTGTAAGCATCTCTAAGGAAGGAAAAGCACTTTGGTATGAGAATTATCACCTCTCTGGAACAGGGAATACAAAAATTTTCAACAGTTTTCTTTCTGTAGCTCCCTGTGCATTGCCTGTATTTGAATCAGTAGGATCTTGCACTCCAAATTTCAGTATCATGTCAAATACCAACCTTCAGTTTGATTTGGTCCATACCTAATGTGCAAATCTAGCATAACTTCAAATTCATACTCAGGATGAAATTTCTCACACTTGCATCACATGCATGTATTTGGTTGAACACTGATATTTAGTCCTGCTTGTTACTGACAAAGTGTAACTCACTCTATTTGTGTGGGTGTGATGATTTCCTCATATTCCACCATTCAAGGACAGCAGAGTATGTTTAAGACACCACTCAGTTATTAAAAGTATTGCTCCCACAGTTAAACTGCTCTTACTTTGACTAAGGAAGGGGAAAACGGGGAATTTTGTTTAACTTCAAAGGAACATTCACAGTTTATCCACAGACCACCTGCAGATTGCAGAGCTGGTCTGCAAGGGAATTAGAAGAGAAATATCTTGACATTTAGTCAGGATAAGAAATGAAGCTAAGGTTTATTCCACCTGCCATGAAATAGTTAAATAACCAGTCATAATCCTAAATATTGAGGCTAGAAAGATTATTTGATTCATTGAGGTCCAGTCCCATACTTAGGTAACCAAAAAATATTTTCTTTGAATATTCAAAGTAATTGTGCTCCCTTACAGTGAGACTGACTTTTGCCTCAAAGTCTCCAAAATCACGAGTTTTATTTCCAATACAGGCAGGCAACAGAGTGAACATGTAAGGGAATACAAAATACACCCCCTTTCAAACCAGTGTTAGCTGTACCCAGGACTCAGTCTCCCTCTTTAGAACTTACTCAAGACATGAGAAAATGAAGAGATCTGGTGACCCAAATTTACAATTTTTTTACTAGAAGTGAACAGGAAAAAAAAATAAAAAATCTTTCTTGATCAAGATTCATTGAAGGAATATAAAGGACCCAGTAGTGATATCTATTCAGTATGTTATCAGTTTCATATTTTCTACTGGGCTTGATATTTTCAACAGCTATTTACCACTTGAAGCCAGAGCATTACAGAATAATTTGCAATAAACAAGGAATAAAGGAGCAGATTCCTGAAGAGAAATACAGAAGATCACCTTCTCCATCTCAGCAAAAACCAGCATTTATTATGGGTAAGCTCTTCCGGATAAACAAAGAATAATTTATGAGACTTTTTGTTTTGTCAACTTCCTATGAATTTTAGCAGTGGACTTCTTTAGCCATACAGGTGCTATAACAGAAGCTTATGAATAAGAAGTGTGAATAACACATGAATAACAGTGACAGCAATTTTGTTTCACTGTCCTTTAGGGGAAGTCCATAGTTTTGCAATAACATCAGAGAACAACATGGCTGTAATTTTCGAGAGATGGAATAAGTTACAGTTTGTCTTCTAAAATAACATGTATTTTAGTATGGAAAATTAAATGGTGCCTACTGCATGTACTAAATATATATTGAGAGTCATGGTAGTGACTGGAAGCCAAGTTCAGAAGACCAAACTGCCGTCATACACATATGGCCCAACTCTCAAAAAGAAGCACTTTTACACTGGGACAGAACAAAAGAGGGCTTAAAGTGGCTGTAAACATAAATCATGAGGGTGTGAGAATCATGACCACAGAGTTTACTTTAAAAAAGCAGAATAGAGGGACAGATGATGGGCATACGATAAATTGGATGGCCATGTTTAATAAACAAATGCATCGTGGGTCTTTGCAATTCATCATACAATTGAACTGGATGATTTCTCTATCAATCATCCTCTCTTGGCACTTACTGGAGCATTCCAGATGCCACAGAAAGCATTAAATAATTCCAGTTAAAATAGAAAAAAAAGAGAAATACATCCTTTTCCCATGAATATATTTAGAATATTCTCTCTGTATTTTACCTGCCCAGGATAGGTTTCAGTGCTGTACCAGTAGCATGTTTTCTGAAGGTAAAAATGGATTGAGTTTAAAGTTTTGTATTCTACAATCCTGTCACTAGAAAAGGAAAAAAAAATAAATCAATCTGCTCAGTGGGAAAGACAACATTCATTTCAATCCTCAAAGATTCCAGTTGTAAGAAAAAAAAAAAGCAAGCATTAAATGTAGAAAAGATATTTAAGGATGTTCTGAGAATCTCTGAATCCTAGATTTTAGTCTCTGAATGACTGAATTGCTGGTAATGAAGTCATTTGTCCATGAAAGAGGATGGATCCTAAACCAATCTGGTCATGCTTTTAAAATGCTAAGATTCGAGCTGATAAAATCCTTCTATCAGAACACAGTCTTTTTATACTGGCACTAAACATGACCTACTCCTGTGCACTTCTTAACAACGTATACCAACTATATGCGCTAATTACCACACCTTGGACACAGCTGCCATAGATATACAGGCAATACCTATGCAGTATAATAGCCAACCCAATATGCCACCACTCTCTGCAAGAATGCTTAGAGCAAAAATTTGAGCGTGCACCTGGAAGATGCCATCACAGTGGCATCACCTGCAATCATGATTTTATCTTCCTTTTCTTACTTGTGATGAGACTGATTAAAAAAAAATCTAGAAAACAATTCTTTTTTCTTTTTAGTTGCTGAAAAAAACGATTCTGAAATCTAAGACCTGAAAAACTTTGTGCGAGTGTGGGATCTGTTAGGTTAAAATTCACCTTTAACATTATTCCTGCTTGCTCCCTACTGCTGCTCTCGGACAACACTGGCTCCCTCTGGTGGCCAGTGTACAAAAAGATATCAGTAAAATCCTGTGCATCAGGAAGCTTAATCTGTTTACAATTCACTGGATTTTGTACAGGTTGAGCACATCCATCAGAATGGGTTTATTAACAAATTAAACATCTAATAATAAATTAAACATCTGTCCTTATTCCCTAAGAGCACTGGATGCCAATGACACTGGATCTGTAACACTGGAATTTGTTTTGATTTATAAGTTATCTGTGTATTTACTTGTCCTCCTGAAAGGGTTCAATGACATTTTCCATTTTTTTTGTTTGTTTATTTGATTTTCATCCCAGATATCTTACCATGAAGGACAATATTTGAACAAGCTGTTTGGTTGTGCAGATAAATCCTGAATATATAAAATGTATTTCTTACTAGCTCTGGTAATAACATTTTCATGAAAAATTGTATTATAGTAGCCAATTTGTTATCAACTTCTCCATATCATTCTCACTACACTTCTAATGTCTCCAAGGTTAAAACAAAAGGAGTAAACCCAAGCCACTGCCTTTTCATATCACTGCTAACCTAAGATTCCATCAAGGTCCAATCAAATTCCACCTAAACTGACATTCCTTCCTGTTATTGAAAATTACTGAAAAACTCTCACTCTCTTCCAAAAGCTGAATTGAGAAGCTGTTAGAAACCCTGAGTTGAAGCCTGGAACAGGCAGGAATTCCCCAATTGTACCTCAGCACTGAGCTGGTGCTCATGAACCAACCAAACTTCCAACAAGTTCATGTTCCCACAATCACACTTTGCTTAAACACTTTACCCCCTTGCACGCACACAATTCATGAATTAACAGTTGTGAAACAGAGTATCTATGCAATTCCACTCAATAGATTTGGATGTAATGAGTGTCACTGAAAGTTCTTTCCCACACTGTGTGCAGTAATGGGAGGTTTTAAACTATGCTAAAGTCACAGTAAAATTTCTTATAATTAAGATTATTCCTTGTAAAGATGTGTAATTTTTTTTCTTTGTTAGTTCTGTTTAATAGTATATATATGCTTGGAACTTATGAAATCATAATAAACAAATGTTATGAGCTAGCATAAGCAATGATTTTTTTTTTAATTCTGAAAGGCAGATCTGGCTAACTTAAACTCATCATTAAGATATCTTACATAGGAATTCCCACAATCTTCAGAAAAAAATTCTGAATTTTAATTAAAAGCGAATTAAGTGTAAATAATGAACTTCTGGTGTTTTCACCTACAGCTTTTAAGAGTTTGATGAGCAGACCACCTGAAAAGAGATCACTTTTCATAGCAAACATGTCAGCTATGTGGAGAGGAACCATAGCTGTCTTCTTTCAAAGCAAGGAAACTTTTTCTTTAAAAATGTAATTTTGTTGAAAACCTGATCCTCCTTTAAGGAAAACTTGTGCCACTGCAAAGGACTGCTTTGACACAGTATTTCTACACTGTACTCAATATAAAAAACGTTGTTTCACCATCTCATTATTTCATTTTTATACTAGTCTGAACTCCATGGAGCATGTAACTCCATGGAGTTACAAATAGGATGCAAATAGAGTAATGAGAATGGGTAAATTAGGATCTTAATCTTCGCATTGTGAACACCCACTTGCTTTTTTTTTAAAGAGAAGACTTACAATTAAACCATTATCCTGTCTTAAGAAGGTATTACAAAGTATCTGGCAGCACAGAGAGTTCAGTTCTACTCCACTTTTATTAGAAGACCCTTAGGGTACTAAGTATACTTTCCAAAGAATCACTTAAAACTTATTAGCTACATGTCACATTTGTATTAAAAACTGTCAAAACCCTTTTTAGTCATGTTCCATATTATCTGTAGGAATGCCTTGCTTTCTTATTCTCCATTTTGCCTAGCTGGAAAGGATTCAAGATGAACATGATTATTTGCTTGAGGGCGAAACAATAATTTTTCATCATTTAAATTAGAGTTATGTATTGCAAGTCACTCATTTAAATAACATGAATGTCTTCAAGCACAGAACATACTAGGTCAGAATAGTTCTGGGTGTGTGTACCATTACAACTCATAAAACCTCTGTTTGTAGTTCAGAATGATTAAAAATACATGTCTTATAGACCATTCACATGAAGAACTTCATGCAGCACAAAGAAGTTTTGCGAAGTACAAACCTAGAGCTGATATTTTAATTAGAACTCACTGACTATTCCTAGTACAAGTATGAAAAGAAGACTTGTGGAACATGATTTATGTCGAGCAAACAGTGTTCACATCTTTGTTACAGAAATAGAACACACACCTTGATTTCCACAGGATGTCTTCAGCATCAAAATAAAATTACTCATACTAAGCATCAAGATGAAATCAGAAGTGAAGACTATGAATCAGTGCATTTAGTATTGGTTCTTGGTATTCTTTTTCAGCCCCTTATAGATCCAACAGATCTTCCTGGTTTTTCTTCTTGGCAGCTTGTTTGATAGCCAAGATATAGAAAGAATCTTGCCCTTCAACTTGACTAAGCCATGCCCAGTTCTAGTTTTGTTCCAAAGGAACAAAACAGATGCAATTAAAAAAAATAGAAAAAATAGAGAATGCAAAATGTTATACCTAGACTAGCAGAAACTAAAAATTAAAAATGTTTATAGAAACTTTACACTAAAACTTTAGATGGTATGGAAAGTAAGACACCCCGTCCCAAAAGCACACTCTTTTGAAACACCAAATTAAATTAAACCATGGCTCAAAATAAAGAGAACCTTGTGAAAAAGAATGACAGATAATACTTTTGAGGCTGATATATAGATTTATATAACACAGCATACAGTTCTGGAGCATACATCTGACAAGTGAATATGAACCACAACCAAAAATAATCAATAATTAAAATAGAATGAGTAATTTAAAAATAAAAGAAGCCAAAATCTCAGTCAGAAAAAAAAAAAAGTTTCTTTTCCAGCAGGGGAGAAAGGAAGACAACAGAAGAATCAGGGTAGCAGAGGCAACAGGAGGTTCAGAAGTATGAAGGTCATAGGAAGAGGCAAGGTCTGTCAGATGCGCTTGGTGTATGAAGGGAATGATGCACAACAGTAAACTGTCAGGGGAAAAGAGTAAAAGGGTATAATTATAAATATTGTGTAGGTCAGTCAGCAGAATGGCTAGCATGATCAGTAATATTAAAGATTGAGATGTCCAAAGGAGGTGTAGGTGCATGACCACATGTATTCAAATTTGAATCCCACAGATGCTCTGACACTAACTCCCTGGGTTCATGTATAAGTTAACTCAAACCTAACAGCATAATACCTACGAATATGCACTGTGTCTTTGAATTCTGCTTTGCTTGGCCTGAGTTTTAATTCTCCAGAAGGTACAAGATAGATGATGCTGGAGATTTAACTTCATTCTTTAGCCTCAGATCAGGCCGGATGAATAAGAGTAGTGACAGCAGTATCAGCCTTTTAAGTCACGCGTACAAGTTTTCTTGCTTTAAAGACCACCTCTAAGAAAGAGAAGGCTGGGTCACTTGACACATGCCTTCTGAGGCAGTGTACTATGACAAGCCAGCAAAACTCCCTGCACAGTACTGTGCAGTTCTCAACTGATTTAGAACCATGCCTAAGAAAATCCAGCTTCCTCTGTGTTTCTACCTGTTTTTGGTTCAGGCTAACAAAGCCCAACTCTTAGAGACTAACCTTAATGACTGTGAAAGATCAGATATACATCTACGGTGACTGAAGAAATATGACTGAACTGCTTGTGAAACCATCATAGATTTTGTCAAGTGGCTTGTATGACCTGTTCATATGTGAATCAGAGAATGAAAAACATTAAAAATTAGATATAGGGACAAGGCTCCTTTCTGTTTTCCTTATTCCTTAAAATTAACCTGGTATTATCCAGCAACTAGTAGTATGCATGCCATCTACACAAAATAACTGGTAAATGTTCATACCCGGTCCTTCATTCCTTAAAACTTTCTGATTAAGCAATGATTGATTATCTTGATCTACAGTTAAAAACAAAGACAGGTACAAATCATGATTTTATTTCTTCAAAGACAGAACACTTACTGAAATTTGCAAATCAATCAGTTGTCAAGCCCTTACCCAGTGTGAACCCTGAGTTCACTCGTACTTTATCCAGTGCAGGAGTGAAGATTTTAACATCAGGATCTCACTCTACAGGAAGGCAAATTTTTTACTCTGTTTCACAGAGCTTTTACTTTCTTACTGCATATCTCAATGATAGTTCATAACTAGCCAAACAAAGGGCTAATTGTGGAGTTTCACAGGAATACTGAAGTTATTCTAATGAGCTAGCTAACAACATTTCAAGACAGCATGTTTCAATTGCTTGTCTAGGTATAGCAGTCTTTCATTTCATGCATTCTTTACCTGAGGTAAAGTAGCACAGAGCTTACCATTGACTCATATATTGGGAATTTCACAAACCATGTGAGATAACCAAACGCCATGCAACAGAGGCAACAATCTCCATTTCTGCATTCCCAAAGTACAGTCAATCTTAGAATCACAGGTCATGAACAATCTAATTAGTAAGATAAGGAAGGAGAAAAGATCTCATAAACACGTCATTTGAAACATGCACACAACATGCAGCTAAGGTTCTACCATACCGGAAATTAAGATTTTATATTGTAATGAAAATATAAAGATTAAAGAACAAAATCTGTGAGGAACTGTTGTATTCTTGTTTGTAGAAGGGATTCCTACAGTATGAGATGGAAAAGCCCATGTATCTTACTAAATGCCCTATTCGCGAATTACTTACTTACACTCTCCATAAGTTTGGAAAACTCCATGAAGAGTCATTGCCACTATTCACTGTGAACTGAAAAACTGTGTCTTTGCTGGAAAGGAATGAGGGATGAAGCACAATGCCCCACAGAAAGTGGCAGATCAAAAGGAGTAAGGAATTGAACCCCACATGGTCACATTATAATTTCTGAATGGGAATTTTATCTTATGAAAGACGTACTGCTCTTGACAGTCATCCACTCAGCAAAGGAAGACCACAATCTTCATGAGAGAAAGCTTTCTTGAGAGAGTGATTTCTGAACAAATATGCCTTTCATCAACAGCTGGCATCAGTGGCTTATCATCCTTCCCACCTTCTTCTATGAGAAAACACATTTACTAAGCTTAGAGTTAGGAAGACTGAAAATTTTGTTGTTCTTTGAATCTACCGCTCAAATCCTATTTGCACTGCTTGAGGCATTCTCAGGCAATAAAAAACATCATTGCAAAACTGTTCTCACACAGCTCAATAGCTACAGTATCTAAGCACCTTTCAGAATGGCATTAGGCAATATAATTAACATCTGTTGTACGTGCTGCTGTCTCTCATGGGTACATCTACATACAAGTTTCTCTTGTGTAAATCTATAGACTTATCTTTATCTAGGTAGGACACAGCATAATTATAAAGCTAAACTTGTCCCTCTCCAAAACTGACGCTTTAAGTCTAAAATAAGTACCCACTAAGCACTTGTTCTCATTAAATTGAGGATAATAAAAACTCATGTTATGTTTTCATGTACAAGCTTAATCAAATCCTTTTGGCTGAGATACTGTGTTTATTTAAGAGCAAATGATCACACTGATTAAATCAGTGCTGCATTGATTAAAGGGTATTAGATCACCAAGGTAGATCAGGAAAGCATTGCAAAATAACAGTGATAGAAACTCAAATGAAGCAGAAATATTAATGCAAAGAAGGCCACAATGGATTTTTAATAAAGAAAACATTGTAGGCAAGTTGATGGTATCTAGAACACAAAGAAGATTTTAACTATAATATGATTTCTGTGCATAAACTGGTAAAAACGACTTAGGGTTAATCCTCAATAAGTTTCAGGTTTTCTGTTAGTATGATCTCCTTAATTTCTTTCCCTTCTCCCAACAAAACTTATCAATCTGTATTTCCTCAGCACAGATATGAAAAATAATGCTTTAGATTTAGCTGGTAATCAACAGCAAACACACCAACATTAATGTGTCAGAGTAACTAGTACCTGCAGAATACTTTTGGTAAAGAAACTGTCCTGGAAAGAGATCTTTTGTCAACTTAGTAGCTAATAGAGACATTTCTCTATCCCATGGTTAGGAGGCACCGTCCCAGCCTTCAAAGGAAGTGCGTCCATGAGATGTCATAATGTACAGAGCTTTGCTGCTTTTACCGGATCTACATGGGTGTGCAGGGCAAGCCCACAGGGAACATAATACATGATCAAAGAGTTGGATTGTGTACAGAGATTTAAAGACAGTGGATAAGCACGAAATAGTAGCACGAAAACATGCTTTTCACAAGTACACAAGAACGTGGAAAATATTGTACTTGTCTGATAACTGTTACGCCCCAAGGTGAAGAGACACAAAGGACTATCCAGAGATGCCAAGAAAGATGTTAAGAATATACAGCTCCTGTAAATGGTTTAATTTTCCTAAGGGAATATCCTGTAGTTCTCAACCTAGACTGATAGACCTAATGACTTTCAAAGGAGCTCGTGTCTGGGGAGATAAAAAAATGTTATTACAGAAAAACAAACGTGGGGAATTAATACAACAGATTTTTTTCCTTTCAGTTGCGCATAGCCACAAAGCTTGATGGTTATTTTTAAATGCTTCTATACAATGACCAGGTATTATCTGCAAAACTGTCTCCAAACAAATGTTTTGTTTACTTTATATTCATTAGTTACACTGCATTGGACATTTGAAAGACAACAGGCTGAAAAGAGGGGGAAAAACAGACATCGATGTCTAAAGAGCAGAGAGGAAAGTCTGGAAAAGCTACCCCTGAAAGCAATCATCAAAAGAATGGAGATGAAAATACATATAGTTTCAAACATACGTTTAGGTACCAGCTCTGTTGGCGCTGTAACATCTGCTTCTCTGTAACACACTGTTGGATCCACAATGTCACTGCCAGGAGGAGGGTAAGGTGGGGGTGGGGGGATCACTAACTGGGGCGGACCACGAGTGGTGCCTCTAGGAGGCTTTTGTGGCACCTGCCGTCCATCACCTACAGGGGGATCAATTGACTAGTTACTTCATTGCAAGATAATGATTGCTCTGTTTATTGCTATTTTTAAAAAAACACATTGATTTTGCCTTACCCACATCAGAAGTCTCTCTGGGTCTAATTCTGCTCATTTACTCCCAAATAATTAAGGGAGGGGAAAAAGGTAGCAACAGCAATGGGACCAGAACTGAGCCCCACACATACACATACATTACAACTAACAGTTAAAATCACCATATTTGGCAGACATAAGGAAGGAGTAAAATAGTTGAATAAAAAAAAAATTTAAAAGCTATGTATGAAAATGTGAAAAATGTGTTATATTTTTATCTTCTGAAGTGCAAAACTGCCTGAATTTGTTGATGTCTAGGATATTTTTTTGCGACTATTTTCCTCACTCTCTGAAAGAAAGAGGAAGATGCCTCAGGTCAGTATTTTGAAGTAGATATCTTACAGGTTTTCCTGGTTTTTTCTTTTTTTTTTTTTTCTTTTTTTTTTAATAGGTTTTTATTATTTTGACATTGTAGAGAAGCAGATGATTGTTTTCTACAAAACAGTGTTTGAATCTATCAAAGGAAACGCTCATAACTTTGGCTGGGGGTTTATTTCTACACTATGTGCAATAACAAAACAAATGCACCTTTGCACTATATGAATCACTTGCAATATTAAAAAGCTGCTGCCTGTTCGTAGTATACAGAACTAGAGCTATTGCAATTTGGAAGGTCCTTAGAGGCTTAAAGTGCACTTTAAGAGGAACCTTCTTGTTCTCCTCTCATACCCTGCCTGCCTTAAGCATCATTGCTGAAGATGGACACTGGCAGACACATCTTTGGTTTGATACATTCTGATCATTCATATACTCTCAGGCTCATGCTGAGAAAGGAAGCAGCACTGAGAGGGAGAAAAAAAAATAAACAATTATGATTTTCTGCCTAGGAGTCACTAGCTTCCAGAGGAGTATCTTCCAGAGATACAATTTAATACTGGCAAATGCAAGAACTTTTTTACTGCTTTGAGGAAATTTGGCACAATACTTTGGAGTCACAGTAAATGGTTTATTATTGAAGTGAACTTGCCAGTTTGAGAATATTTCTGATAGGATCTTTTGCTTTGATTCACGTGGCTAACTTGAGAGATACATAGGTAGCTTTAATGCTTTTTCCATCATGTGTCTGACTTTTCCATCTTGCAGCACGTTTTTCCCCTCACTACAGTCTTGCTTTTTTCACAGCTTTTATCTCATGCTTTCAGAGCCATCTGTGCTTTCTCATTGTTTTCTTGCAAGGGCTCCGAAGAGAGGCTGTTTTACCAACCTTCTCTGGCTGTAACATTATTTCTTGTTAATGAACACATTCATTCAATAAAGTAGCAGAAAATGAAAAGCACTGAGGACAGGGCTACTGTGGGACGAGTTCTTTGTCAGTGTAAAATAATAAGGCTCCATTAAAGTAAACGATACTACAGAATCCTACATGAGGAGAGTCTGGCCAACAAGCACTTATGTACATAGTACTGAATGGACTTGAAGTGGCTCTGTTCTGCTTTATTTCATCTGTAACTTTTTGAGTACCAATACAAAGTAAGATGAACACTTACAAAAAGTTAAAGCACCAAATGTAACCAAAAAGTGACCAGCAGTACGGCAAAGCACAAGAAGCAACAGTGTGACTGATATCTGCAGTGGTTAAAAGTAAGCAAATTTGATGAAAACTCCCGTGTTATATGACACAGTGATAATATTCCCCTTAGAGGGTTTAAATAAGAGATGTCAGTGGAGTTGAACATGTCACACGATAATGGACTCCTGCTGCTACATAAATGCTGAGGCATTAAATGTGAAGCATCTACTGAAAATAAATGTTGGAACAAAGCCAAGAGGTTTCTTTCTAAACTGTGAGGCATTTGTAATGCAAGCAATTATGTATGACAGAATGTCATATCTGTATGTCTTAGGCACTTTATGAAACATGAGGTCAAAGGCATGAACTGAAGTGCACTGAGTGCATTACAGCACTTAAAGAATGATTCTCTTAATGTACTGAAAAATGAGTTTCAATATGTGGGGTTATTATCTCATATCTTTACCCATCATAAAATCACTTTGCTTGCTAAAAGCATAATCTCTGGGTCCTCACTTGGGCAGAGAATCCACCAATCTGAATAAGCTACCAGTCAGATAATGACAAAGGTCTGGGAGAATGTTTTTCAGTCTTCCTGTATGAGTAAATGTGGTGTCCCATGCAGCTGAAGGCTACAGCTTCTTTTGTTGGCTCCAGCTATGTATGTCATTCCTTCAAGAGTACCAGTTGTTTTCTTCAACTGATTAGCAAAAGACTCAGCAGAGATCAATTTATAACAAAAATGAGGACTAAATTTGAAAGAAAACCTTTACTGAATATCATCAGTTGATGTCAAACTTTTGGAAAACTACATGAAAATCAAATGTCTTCAGGCTTTAGGAACAGGTGGATACACTGAACCAGCTTGGCTGTACTTCTTGGTGGTTCTAGCCACTTCATGGCTACATATGCATTCAGTATGGCCTGGCTTGTCTCCATTTACTAGCATTTTCACTTACTATTTCTGTATTTCCATTCACTAGCAAAGTGATCATGATCTTAAAGGCACAGAACAGGCCCAGGCTTTTGTATATAAACCTTGTGTCAAATATTCAAATAATTTGATGAGTATTATCTACATTTAACTCTGCTATGGCACTCTGAACAGTGCCATTTGAAAGAAAGAAAAAAAAAAGAGGTAATATACAATGAGTTATTTCCAGACTTTCATTCTGCAGAGAAGGGCATTTTTTTCGCCCAAGTTACAAAAGTTTCCAAACTCACGGCATAACAGAATTAAGGCAACTTCAAACAGTGATTACTGAAAGCACATGCATAGGGATTATACAGGAGAAAAGAACACCTCTCACCCATTGTGCTCTTCCTCTTGTCTTCCTTATCTTCTGTCCTGTTTGGCATAGCAGGAGTGGGTGGAGCAGATGCAGCTGGTGGAAGAGGGGCACGCCTCTTCTTTTTCCTTAAATCATTCAGAGATGCTCCTTGTGATATCTAGCAAAGTTGAAAAATAGGCACAAAAATTTATATGTTTTATTGATGTAAATTGACAGAAACCGAAAAAAAATAGGGTGTTTGTCATATGACCTAATTTCTCAGCACAGTCTATTTATAATGAACATTTATAGTGACAACAGCAGATTAAAGAGGTACATTAATATTGCAGTCAGAAAAGGAAAGAGACGAGACCTGAGGGTGAGTGTTACAGCAGAAATACCAGTCTAGTAGGCATTGGATGGTTTTGGAAAAAGTGAACTAGAGAGCCCAACACTCAGCAAAGCAGAGTGTGACACTGTGTGTTGTTAAGCTTGAGCCATTGTATGACCTTCTTTTTCCACTGGTTTCTTCAAACCTTAACTTATGGTTAAATACTCTAATTAGTAGGTATAGGAAATAAATTCTCTCTCATTTCTTTTATTTTCCTCTCAATTTCTTGTTTAAGGACTTCTGAGAGAAGTCTCAGAATTGACAGTTTGCTTGCATGATATGAGATCATATTGTACTCTATTTAATGCCTACCGGATTTCATAAACATACTTTTGAAGATCTGTAGCACCTTGGCTTCCAATAACTGCAACATACTTGTGTATATGCCAAGACTTCATACTATTTATGCTGCTTTTAAAAATATGAAAAATGTTATTACAAATAACTTTAATTTCACTGGATTGAATAATATTTTCTGTAGCTTGTTGGAACTTAGCTCTATTTCCCTGTTCTGGGAAAAAAAAAAAAAAAAAAAAAAAGTAGGAAAATCTGTTGAAGTTTTATATTTGAAAGGTACTAACAACACTAGTCAGGTACCAGGCTTAACTGAGGCAGAGAGTAATGGGAGCTGCCCACACATGACACGCTGTTGGCACTTGTCTTCACTTCTTTGACTTATCTGCTCTGTCTGTCCCAATATTCCTGAATATATATATACAGAATATAGATCTATATATACTGAATATCTGATTTACAAAACTGCCTGGTAGTTTTCTACTATTTCAAAGACCTAAATATTAATAATCATATTCCCTTTAATCCAGAGGATTAATGAACCCTTAAAATACAATTTTTGTGGAAGATTTCAATGAACAAATAGTAGCTTCACAATGTTTAAAGCTGTCATCAGAGTTCAGAGGAAAGTCAATCACTTACAGGTATCCTTTCCTGTATTGAAAACAAATCTGAGGATAATTCAATTTTTCAAAGATTAGAACGTGAATAGAGCCTCCCTCACTTTACATTATAAAACAGAAACCTTCCACTCCCACCTTTCAGGATAATGTTTTAACAATCATGCCACATGACAGATGAACACTGGCCACCCCTTCTTGGTGAACCTGCATCCTCCTCACAGAGAAATTTGGTAGTAGATGCACTGGACACGGAGCACATTAATCAGGATGAGCTGCATCTTTGTAGTGAACAAAGGTGGGAAAGAAAGGTGTCCTGATCTTACTTCCTACTCTCATGGATTATTTCAGCATTTTATATTAAATTTCCAATGGAGACATGTGCATGACTAAAGCCAGTGAGGCCAATCTAGATAAAGTTATGCATAGTATATGGTCAAGAATGCTAATAGTAACTAGTGATTTCATAGACTTAAATTTTGGTCACCAAACTTCACGAAATTAAAAAAAATTAGACTCATACCCAGAAAAGAGTATCATGCCAAATGATACTGTATCAGGAATGGATACAAAAAATTTTAGATCTTCTCTGAAAAAACTTTGTCCAGAGTTATGATGTTGCTTCATATTAAGCTGGGGCAGTTACCTGGACAAAGAAACTGCTTGTCAGTGATTAGGAAATGACTGCAACTAACGCACACCACCCCCTCCCAGTTCTTATAGAAACAGAATGCCCAATATTGGGCTGAACATGGAAAATTCTGTTCAGTAGAACAGACTCATCAGGCTTTGGTTTACAGAGGAATTACATAGAGGTTGGCTACCTAATGGTGCATTCTTTTCCATAACTATTTGAAGAAACTGGCAAATATGCACTTGGGACCAAAAAAAACCACATTCTTCTGCACTGCATTTTAAATAACTAAAAACATGTGAGCATTTAATACTGTATCTTGATTATCCTGGATACTAACTTACAAAAAAAAAAAAAAAATTATCCAAATGAATCACCTGGGAGACAGGCAGCATCTGAATTTTCCCAACACCTCACAAGCACAAGCTACGACTTTTGCAGTTGTTTAATGGCATTTTGCAGCTTCCACATTCACTCCTCTCTCTCTAGACCGAAAGGTCATTTTACTTTAGGACAAAAAATGGGTGGACTGGAGAGCTAAAAAGTAAGTCTAGAACATCATGAGAATCAAGGCAGAAAGTAAGGAAATGTGTCTCCCACTCAAAATGATAGAGATAACTAATCACTGTTCCCCAAGTATAAGATGAGTGAAGGATTTTAGCTTGATACAGTCAAATTCCTCAAAGATACATTACTGCTTTCCTATGAAGAAAGGATCCTTGTTACAAGTTGGCTAATCTTTTTCATCTCTATGTATTCTTATTTAGTTGAACCTTCTGAGGAACATTAGGCAGATGTTGAGAAATATTAGATGGATATGTAGCAGTATGGAAGAACATACTGCTACAGTTAAAGAAAAGGCTAGAAAATAGTAAGTGCACACTGCAATAATGCAAGTTTGGTGAAACACACACAAAAATGCTTTTATTAATACTGTCAGCTAAGTGCAGTATACTTCACAAACACCCTAAAGCAGATGAAAAGCTTGTTTAAAGCCAGCCACACTACAGTGTGTATAAGAAATGTCTAGTTGAAAAACAGGTCATAAAATTTGTTAAAAGTAGCTGTTCTTTAATCCCAATTTCAGTAAATCTATGAGGCTAAATATAAATGGAAAAAACACAAAGAACATTTTGTTTCTTTCTTCCAACTGTATATACAACAACAGTAGAACTTGAAAATAATTTGTTATGGTTGGCTGCTTCTTTTATAAAGAAATCCAGCCTCAACAACGTTATTGGGAGTAATTTCCCATCAAAACTTTGTTACAGGAGCCACTCTGTGAGTGTAACAGAATATTTCCTCATCTTGGCTTTTGTGCTTCACCTGTATAGCGTTTTTAACTACAAGAAGTTATTTAAGTTGGCTTCTGTTATACAACAAATACATAATTTTAAAAGATATTCATAAATGTTCTCTGACTGTAATTAATACTATCAACTGAGCTAGAGATGAATAAAGGGGGTCAAAAGGACCTAAGTCTGACAAATAGTGTTATTTCTGTTCCCATATCAATAAAACCACATATGATGAAAAATAAAAATTCTATTACACTCACGTCATGGCTCACATGGTTTTTGAAAAATACTTCCAATATTGCAGACAAAGTATCTGAGCAATGTGCTGAATGTGTTTTCCTTCTATGAAAGCTCAACACACTTATTAAAATCTGAGAGCTTTAGATAAGATCTTATAATATATTTAGAGTATTACGACAACATCATGGGGACGTTACTGATCAAAATTGTGTGGAAAAGAATCCTACAAGGCTAATGCTTAAAATTTTAAATCAGTAGCATTTCATTCACCTTACTTGTAAACAATCTGTGAATACTGTAAGAGTGGATGTGTGAACTGAGTTTAAGTTCCTCATTCCTAAGAGTCCAGTGTTTTCTTTGGGTTAGGTTGCACTGACTATGAATTCATGAAAAATATTAAAGGAGGCTCAAGAAAACAAAAGTCACCACTGCTAAAAATTCATCAAGCATTCAGAGACAAGGAAGTTCACAGATAAAATTTCTATGTGAGCTCCATTCTTTTGCCTTGCCTGCCCTCTACACACAGGCCAGACACTGGTTTTGTATTTATCAGTCCTTTCCTTTTAAACTTTCTGACAGAAATATTTATCTATACTACTACTTGATAAGTTACCTAGCAAGTGCCACCTTTCTTTTATCTACAGACCAATTGAAGCCTAAATTCACTGCAGGTTTACTCCTCCTAAAACTGATCCTCCTTCTGTAAGCCACAAACTGTATCAGTAATTTGTGATTCCCTGCCCCTCCATTATGTACCAACATTTGCAACCCATTTGATGACACTGACCACATATTTCCATTTTCTGAATCATTACTTTTACCAAGAAAGAAATCTCACTCTACTATCTCTAAAGGCAGATTAAAGACTCTACAATAGCATACTCAGACAATCACACTCTACAATAGGATACTCAAAGTGCCATGTGCATCCAAGACTCTTCCATTAAGGACAGCCCACACACTCATGCCAGAAATGACAAAAGGGATTGGACTTAAAGCAGCCTTGGAAAGCACACATTGTCATCCTTGTTAACTACCAAAATTGCAATCACAGAAGTTATATCTTGACTGGTAAAGAACCCAGCAAGTAACAAGGTATTCCAAAATGGTGAGATGGCCAGGGAAAAATGCTTAACCTAACAACTAGAAACCCAGATGTGTTTTCTGGGCTTGAGGGAAAAATATCATGTAAGCTTTAAACTGGATGTTGAAAGCTTTAGTGTCTTCTGAAAACTACCACCTTTCAAGCAACATGTTTTGCCCTTTTATTGAATAGCCAAGGGGGAACTGACACTCTTAAAGGACTACTGTGTTGTCACACAGTGACAAGAAGAACGAGCCACATCTTCTTCCTTCTCCCAAGACTGATGTCTGAGGAGAAGAGCGCAAATAGAAAAGCCATGCACTTTATGCAGGGCTGAGAAAGAGCTTAGAAAAAAGCTGAGTGATCTAAGCTCAAGAAGCTCAGCTAAAAATACAGGTAAGGAAGAATAATGTAAAAATTGCCATGGTAAAACTTTTTTGGACTCGCACGCTAAAAGTGAACAGCACCTTCTTGTGTTACCTGGAACAGATTTTCCCTGAACAACTGCAGGTATCTGTGGTGTAGTTGGTATCCACACTTATTGGAGAAAGTCTGGATGATTGACAGACAGATCTAAACAGTTGTAACTGTGCCTTAACAGAAAACCCCTCAGTGGATCTACTCAGTATGTGACTAAGATGTTTAAAAAAAAAAAAAAAGTGCATAGTTTGTGTTTGAAAATCCAAATCACTCTTCCCAAAATTTTCATAAACGTTACAAGAAGCATTTGTCTTATGGCAACATATTTTTCTTTTTAGTATCATCTCTATCATTTTGCCATAGAAAAGGAAAAATCTTGAAAATCTCAAAATTTTCCAGGCTTGATATTTAGAAAATTCTCCTCAAAGCAATTTTCTTCTGGCTCAAACATAGCTACAGGTGATACACATATATCAGCAATAGGATTATGTCTGGAATAAGGACTGTTTTTAAGGGATGTCCCATGGATGTTAAGCATACACAAATAAAAAATTGTATAACATATGATATAAACTGTGACAAGAAAACTCATATATTCATTTGCTTCTTTCCATTTTTTATGCAACATTACACATCAGGATCTTTAATTGTTTTACAGAAGAACTGGCTAATGTGTATACAAATAGTCTTATTCATGGAAACAGCGAATGACTGTAGAAATTATTTTTGGAAGTAAATAAAAAGGACTGGAAAAAGAACACATGGATTCAATCACTGGCATGTCCTGATTACAAACTGGTTTCCATCATCCCACACTGACTAGACACACACTCTGAATTAAGCAAGCCAGATTCTGATACACCTGCTGGTGATGATATCGTGTGGGGTCAGAATGCCTATTGAATTACAGGAATATTTAAATGCAATCCACAGAAAAAAAACAGAGCTAACCTTTAACCGAAAACCAACAGTATCACCCTAACCTACGTGTTGGACCATCCCAGACTTCTTCCCTTCACAAAGGATTTCAAGAAATCTTGAAATAATTACACACCATTTTATAAGAAGTTCTCAAGGAAAAAAAGACATGTTTTATTAATCAGATTTAAACTCTTGATACAATCATCACTGCGCTGATCCTTTATAGCATTCTACGAAAGACAAGAGGTAGATTGGTATGTAAGGAAGATTTATGGGTTTAGATTTAAAGATATTTTCCTATGACATAATTTAAAGCAGTTGAGGAGAAAATATTTTGATCTAAAAGGAGTCGTTCTGTGAAAATCAGAGAGATAAATCTTTCAGCTGCAGAACGGTGACATAAATCTTTCCACTAAACTTGATGATACAAAAGCTATTCTGCCCAGCTGATTCTGCATTTTCACAGGGCAACAGATGCTTCAACATGTCTAGCACTAGAAACCACAAGAAGTCCCAAGTGAACATTAATGTGTCTTAAACAACATTTACTCATATGTCTAATATTCCCTGGACAGGTCATACATTATTAGGCTTTTCACTGGCATATATTGACAAAGGAAAATTCAGTGAGCTCTCAAAACCGGGTGTATGAGCAATTCATAAGGCTGACCAATGTAAGTTACACTGAATAAAATTGTCTATTCAGCACTGAACTTCTCTACCTTGTTTCCTTATTGAGTAGTGTCCCACTGATTAAAAAAATGAATGTTCAGTCCACACGTACGTTACAAACTGCATTCAAAGACAGCAGTCTGATACCTCCCAAAAACATGTTCTTATGTTGCAGAAGGCATTTGTGTGGGTTACTTAAAATATTTACAAAGATCCCCATGCAGTGCAACAACACGTTGCAAAAACAGCATACACAGAGATACTAAAAAGTCTGGCATGTGGGAACAATTTTAAAGAGAGTATTATTTGTTGTTTTGATAAAATACATAGAAATAACTACACTTTAGAAATTAGCAAGCAGTTTCTCTGCATTGGTCATTTTAGTTCTGTACGTCTTGATTTTTCAGTGTAGGATCTCACATGCCTGATAATAAAATGAATAAAAATAATAAGCTTAGTTTTAAATAAACCACATGAATACGTATGCTGGGATAATATGACTACTATTTGGACTGACTAGACACAATAGCTTGTGTTACTCTGGACATGTCATTCTCCTGTGAAACAGATTTAAATGGGAGACTCCCAATCTACTGCCAACATGAGTTTAAGTCCAAAATAATAACACGCAACTCTTTGAGCAGGATAACCACTTTTCAATCCTGACAACACCACCCTCTATTAGGGCACTTCCTTCTGACTTTGAAATTCTGCACTGTGCTTCCTTGTACTATGTTTTTCTCACCTGATGGCTGCACCCCAGCAGCCTCAGCTTTCTGAGCTGCTTTGCTGTTGGAAGCGTTCAGGTGTTGTGTTAAGTAGGAAATCTGTCTTAGAACTACACTGCAAACTACATAATTCTTCTCAAAATAACCTTACCATTAGTATTTTAATCAGATATTACAAAATTTTGCATCATTAGGCCTATGCTACTTAATTTCAAATTTTTTCTTATAGTTTTGGTGTTAAATAGGATTTTTAGCACAATTATCAAAAATCATTATCAAAAATCAAGCTGTGACTGCAGAAACATCTCAATCTTAATAAAAGACAAAAAGCTTAGCACTACTGGATTTTACAGAAATTGCTATGTTCTTGTACTATTTTATTCATAAAATGAAGAAGACAAAAGCCAAGGATGTCCTTGAATATTTGGCTGATTGGTGACAAGAAGCTAAATCAGTTGACACAAGAAAGCCAGTACAAGGTGAAGGGGCAAGCTCATTTTTCCATCTGTTTTTATTGAACACACCCTTTGTGAAATGTCACGGTCAAGGGCAGTTAAAAATTAATTTCACTCTAATCTTTAAACACTTTAGCTTGTTCAGTTAAATGTGTCAGACAGGAAACTATCCATAAACGAATTTGAGATGTTAAATTACTAAGATAGCTGCGATTTCCTTCTTTGCAAAATCTCATTTCTAGTTGCAGTATTATTTCCACTGACGGAAATCACTCTACAACACCAAATATTTTCACATGCATTGAAACATGTAGACTACACAAGTCTGCGGATGTTTGCTTTGGCAAAGAATTGAACTTCCTTCGTTTCTCTAGATACAATGTAATCTTCCTCATTTATGTCTTTGTTGGGGGGGGAGGGGGAACCAACAAAAATCCCTCAAACAATTAAATATCGTATTTTAAAACCACCACGAAGTGACCTGATATTAAGATTCATTTCTCCTCTAGAGAGAAGAAAAATAGCAAAAATAACCACCAATTTTAATTTCATATTTATCCTTATCTTTTTAGTTAGAACCATATAATTAACAGAACAAATGAACATTAATTAGACTGCAAAATACACAGTAGGACCGCAGTTCATATTTCTTCTGATAGCTTTGTCAATGAGTTTGATATGATCAATGTTATCTTCTTGAGTGACTGCCTTTGCACTGGACTAAGGATTTTATACATCACCTTTTCTTTCTCAGTCTCACACCCCGGGTTATAAACTGGATGATTGGTTGGTCTGCTTGTCTGTCCTTAAAAATCTTAGAAACGTTATAAAGATCTGCAAAATTTATTTTGCATCTTCGTCCAATTTTCTACCAAAGGGATGGGCAGTAGCCTAAAATCTGAAGGGACGGAAAGTGGAAGGCAATGCACACAAATGTAGGACAAGGAGTAAGGAGAACCCTATCCTTTCTACTGCCACTAAGGGACATACTTCCCTGGAGCTTAAGTTTCCCTCTGGACTTAAAACTTTCTTCTGTAGAGATAGCCAAGTTGAATTTCTAGTACTTAGCGCTAAATCCTAGGCAATCAGGTTAGCAGCCTTCTCAATTTTGAGAAAAACATACCTGACTTATTTCCAGTGTTCTACCCTGTTTCATTAACCCTCTCCTTCTACAGGCACACAGAATACCTAGGAAACATGGTGTGGGTTATAAATCAAGTGATAGTTTCCAATTCTGTTCCAATTTCATGGAACCATAGAATGGTTTGGATTAGAGGGGGCCTTTAAAGATTACCTTGTCTGTGGCATTCCTTCCCACTAGCCACTGCAAATTCCTACTCAACTCTAGTTCCTTCCAGCACTTACGAAGGGCAGCCAAAAGCCTCTACTTCTATAATCTTCCGATACCAAGAAAAGGGGAGAATAACAAAGTAGTACCACAGTGTCAATTAGATGTATTACTAGGACTGTAGTGTAACATGGCTCTACATCAAGCTAACCCCCAGAAGTATTAGATTTTTGTCATCCAAAATTACGAATAGGCTCTGCTGTGAAGACTTGTTAGAGAAATGCACTATAGCACACTGCTTGCTATCCACTCCTGAAGTGCCACCAACATAGAGCTGCGGAGGACTCAGGGGTCGTCTATGGGGTGTCAGGGGTTGAGAAATGATATTCTCATGAAGATGGGCACACCATAAACAAAATGTCATGCCTATTTCTCCCAGTGACCTATCTATCCTTTAAAGACATGAAAAACTTAAGCGGCATGCCATCACAGGAACTAGATTTGCATTCTCCTTTCCCTATGACCATTACTTTTGGGCTATGACTGTGAATATAACTCAAAAAAAATGTGGCGTACTCTGTCCAGTTCTGGGCTTCTCAGTACAAGAAAGATAAGGAGTTACTGGAGATGGTCCAGGGAAGGGTCACAAAGATGATTGTGGTCCCTTCTAACTCTAACAATTCTGTGAAAAATGGTTTGAAGTAGAAGAGAACAGTTTTTACTGGATTATACTTGTGATGTTTCTCCTTGGTTTCTTATTTGGCTCAACAATACTTAGAATGGTATGCTATTAAGCCATAAAATGAAACCTGATTTACACAGCACACATTACTTAGTTAATTTTTCTATTCTGTAATTTCTTTACCTTTTTAATTTAGGATCTAAGTAAGGTGGAGTCAGAAGCAAAATCTGAAAAGTGATGCAATGCCAGTTTCTAAATTAAGCATGGTGTTAGGGTCATTTTTCATCACTTACTGAATGCCAGTTCTTCAGAAGTCTTGCTGCTCAAAGTGATCTCTGTCCATTAACTTCCCCTAAATACTGTGCCTAACAAAGCCTCATAATTACTTGACACATACTTTCTCTTTAATGAGGGTTAAAGCTTATGATGACATCAGCCTGTCCTATTTGTCTGAGACTTGCAAGCCAGATGAAGTTTACTTACTAAATGTTGCAACTCTGCCAAAATTCAGGGCTGAATAGAACAGTATGTTCCGGCCATAATGTCTTGCCAGTTTTCAATGAAGTGCTTGACAGAGACCACATGTGGAGGTCAAGTGATACTATCATGATCTCACCAGATGGTAAGTTGTGGTATTATTCCCAAGGCAGGTAGTATAGTCTGTTCGGAAACAGTTGGCAGGTGAACCATGAACTCACAGCCAGAAGCAACTGGATTACTGCAAAAGATCAAGAACGCTAGTGATGCTGGCAGAAGGACTATTCCAAGGATTTTTCTTGCACATAATTCAAGGACTCAACTCTCCAGACATATGTTTTCTTGTAAAAAAATATAAGAAATCTTCCTGCCAAACAAATCTTCTATTCTTGCATAATTATTATGTGATGTATGTGAAACTGCAATATAAAGACACTGAAAACTCACCTTGCTTGCGTTCTTGTATACATATTAAGCATCAGCAGGTCACTCTGACTTTGAGCTTGTATCTACACAGGTTAGAGTGCAGGACTACTTTTCAGAAAACAACAAAGTAGGCCACAGACGAATCTTACAAAATTTTGTAATTACATTGTCCACCCTTGTAAAGTAACAGCCTACCCAAGTCAAAATGTGAAACACTCAGCGCTTCACAGAGTTCATGCTTCAGTTAAAGTAGGCAAGCAATATAAATCACCACTGAACTGATATTGCTACCATTTCCTAGACAAAGTTGCAGAAACCCTATTTCTAAAACTGCGATAAAGCCAACAGTTGATTCCCCTTATGTAGCAGGGTGTTTTTCATAGGTTAAAGAAGCAGTACTCCTATTTCATAAAAAGACATAATTTTAAAGCAGACTTCAAAATTTTAAATTCCTTTGGTGCAAAACCTATTAACTGTGACATTATCTGAGTAAAGATTGATTTTCAAAGGTCCACTGTAAAAGGAGTATTATCTCCCCTTGCACTTCTGAGAGGCTACACCTTCTGGCTAATAAGAAAACTTCCAATGAAATTCTACACTAATATCCTAGTTCATACTGGCCAAACTTCAGGAAAAAATATAATCAACTGCAGGTAATCACTTCTTGACTGAGAAAGCTGATTCCTTTTAATTAATTCATCACACTGGGATACCTTACTCTATTTAAAATTACAAGACAAGAGTTTGAAAAAAAGGAGGGACACAAAACCTTCTGGAAAATAAGTTGGCTGCCTAAAAAACCCTATTGCCTAAAATTACTATAATGCCTTGTGCATGTTTTTTTTTTTTAAACTAAGACACATACTGCTAGTAAGTAAATGTGCAGCAACATAAAGTTGAGCATTAGGAGCACTATAGATGATGAGTGGCAATTTGGACTGAAACAATGGAATTCTTTAGACGTATAGAGAATAAAATTCTGAAATATAATATTAAAATATAACATATCCTTAACTGATACTCTTTAGAGATGCTGAGAAAGTAGTCTCTACATTGTATGCATCATCCAGCTGTAGTCTTTAATAACTCCTTTAAAAGAATTAATGTGTTTAAGTGTGCGTACACCAGAAATAATTTTTGGAACTGTTTCTCTCAGAAAAGAAGTACAAATTACCCCCTTTCCCTAGAAGCTTTCTTTAGTCTTCCTAAATCTGATGCCTTACATGACAGCAAGATAAGCCTTCAGCCATCACTGCACTTTACTTATTTCTTTTAATTTGGGCCTGCATCATTTATCCAAACCAGAGTGCAGCTGTTAGCTAAATTAAGCATCCAAACTGCACAGCAAACATTATCTGATGTGCTGTTGGCTACTTTCATGTTTGCCATCTGAGCATTGTTTTGTCACACATGAACAAGTATGAATACCTCTCATTCAGCTAACTCACTGTCATATTTAAAGCTCTTCAGGAAAAAAATTAACAAATGGCCTTTAAATCGGAAATTCAGGCAATTAAGTGAAACTCATTAAGAAATACATAACCTTTATGCATATTTAAGAAATATTTCCCAATCCTTTGAGCAAAGGGGGATAGATGCAGTGAAGCAGCACACCTGAAGAGATCTATTCAACTTGCTATCTCCTGAAAGGTAGAAATATCATAATTTGCTATGTAAAACAACAGCCCCATCATTGCATAAGATAGAAGTGTCCTAACAATTCCTTCCTGAAATCTAAAGAATATATCTGGCATGCATCTGGATCTGATACTGAGTTCAAATGCAAAGGGATCAAGTCTTTTATGCTGCTTTTATTTTGTCAGTGAAAGGCACATGTTCAGTAGAGTGCACTGGACATCACCCATAAAGCTCCCAGCCACCAGTAATATGAGCTGCATAAGTGCATCTCAGTATTCTGAGATGCAGCCCAGCGGGGCTACAAATATGACCCTCAGAGTCCTGCGGGGCTCTTTGATACTGCAGTTACACTACTAAGTTGTAAAATCTATACCAGGCAAATTGCTTGAGGGTTTATGGTGCAAAATTCTTATTGGTCATAGGGTTTACTGGCAATACTTGTGGCTTCATTCTGCAAATGCAGTTTTGTACTCAGGAGTACAAAACAAAGAGATCAATGATTGGGAATAGCAATCAAAGACAGCTGTTTCTGCTTCTAAATGAGGGACATGGTTGCCTGGTCATCAAATTACCACTGATAAGAAGACCTAGTGAAGTCATTGTGAATGCTGCAAATTACTTTTCTTGAGTGATATCAAATCATATGAGACAATTATTTGGGTATTCTCCAAAAACTGTTGCATGGGTTACATCAACAGTTCTGCTCAGGCTTCTCTATCAGACTGTGGCAAACACCTAGAGGACAGCAGAAGAAAAGTATGTTCGATACTACCTTCTCCTAAACACTTTTGCAGCCACCAACCATCTTCATGTCAGGGACTTCCTGGTGTGGTATATACTTAAAAATTCACAATGGATTTGTCATCCTTGCAGCATTTGTTCAGTCTCCTCTTAAGCCTACATAAACTTTCACCATCCACATCAACCCTGGTGGACTGCTTGCATGAAGAACAACACACTTTGGCTTTGGGGGTTTGCCTGTTTCCCACTAGCTTCAAATGCTTGTGTAATGGCTGGTTAAATGGTCAAATTCCCTACCCACAGTGTTCAGTAACTTTTTTCAAGGTGAAGAATCATGGCTTACTGAAGTTGCACTGTTACCCCTGTATTAAACTACCTCACACCTTTCATTAACCTTGATGTCCTTCCGTGAGTCTTGTCCTGTTCTGTAATATCCTTCTGAAACAAGGGGAACACTGTAGTAGTATTTAAGATGGCATAATAAATCTCACATACAGTGGTGTAATAAATGTGTCTTTTTATCCTCTTTTCCTCTCCTAAAATGCTCTGAATCCGATTTGCTTTTCTGATTGCCATTGAGCTTTGAGCTGACTTCTTTCAAGTAAGTATGACTTCTGATTCTAAGTTCTTCCTACCTGCTTACTGCCAACTGAGAGATCAGTATTTTACAAGGTATTTCAGGAAATTCAGAGTGGCCTTTTCTCATGTATATCACTTCACACTTCCCTACATGGAATTTAACTGCTTTCACCTGCAAGTGCCACCACCACTCAACCTCATGATGTCTTTCAACAGTTGCTCATCATACTCACCCTTGGTCCTTACTAGCTGGGTAACTAAAGTAGGAGCAATCAACTTTGTCACTTTACTCTTTTTATTCCCAGGTCACTTCATATGATGAACATTGGTCCTCAAATACTCCAAAGCTGCTGCAACATTCTACTACTAGATAAGAGGATCATTTACTCCTAATTCGCAATCCTTTTTTTCTTTTCTTTACCGCCAATTATTTAAGAGTAAAATGACCTCCCTCATTATGGAATGGAGACTTACTTTCCTCAAGAAATTCCTCATGGGGGAACTTGGAAGCTTTGTGGAAACCCAGATAGATTGTATCAACCAGATCACACATATCCATCTGTTTGCTGCATGCATCAAGAGCACTTTAAGGGAGTTGTAAAGGAGGATTTCTGTTTTACTAAAGCTACATTTATCCTATTCATTATCTTTACAAAGATACCAACTAGCTAAATTCTCTATTATTAAATTCTCTATTATATTTCTAGTGAATTTTCCAATATAGAAGCCACGTTAGGAGGCCTATATTTTTTTTATTTTCCCTTATCCTTTGCAAACACCAACTCTACCTTTCAACTTTTTTCTCTGAATTTCTTCATGAATGCTCAGAATGTGGCACCAGTAGCATTTAGCAATACTATTCAGTAATTATTTTCTCTATTTCTTTGCTCCGCATAGTGGAAAGAGACTTAATACAGATACAGTTGATACAGTTGTTTTATACAATCTTTTCTCTTTCAGATAGCATTGCAGTCTCCAGCGCACCATCTTGAGAATAATTTGCACAACTGCTGCTCAGACAAAAGAACTAGAGTGTGCTCCTTAGACACAGGAACTAAAATGCATTCCTTAACTACATTATTATACAAGTTTGATGTTCATTATCTGCCTATGTCAACAACCTTAACCTGTGAGAAATGTAAAGCAAAGTTGAACTGTTTTACCATTCAAGGAGAAGAGCAGACAATCCTCTGGCCAAAGAGTAAGACAAAATAAATTATATCTATATGTTTTTATGAGCAAAGGACAAAAGATGCCATCATGCTTATAAACTCTCAACATGTACAGAAATGCATAAATGAAATAAATAAGCTTCTAAACAAAATTTCAGACATAATCACTGAAATAAAAGCACCAAAAAGAGACATGTGTTAAAAGCCTAATGGAAAGTTTTGTAATCACCATGCAGTATTACAGCCTAGTACATCCAAAATAAGCAATTGCTAAAGGAATTTGACGTGAAATACAGAAAAATAAATGTAATTTCCATTTTTAAACAGTTTATCAATAATTATCTATTTTACTGTATCAACACAGAGATAGACACAGCTACTCTTTTGACCTTATTAAAATACTACCTCTTGCGAATTGTGCAGGAAGGCTCCAGCCTCTTAATCTGCCAGTGTACAGCAGTAAATGTGCACTCCAGCACCCAATATCCAAACTCTAATACAAAAGCTTTGTTCCTTCTTTAAGGCTTACATAAATCAGGCACTTGAATAGTGTCCTAGAGAAAGAGCATCTTTAATAAAGATTCAATATCCCTGCATCACAAAAATGCTGTCGAGAGATATCACGTATTGCCTGAGGATTCTAACAAATCTGCCAGAAATACTGGAGATCATAGCTAACACTCATGGCATCCTTAGTTAATGAATAAAGGCAAAGAAACTTTTAAAAATAACATGCACAGTTCACATTTTCAGGCCTTTGTACACAAAAAGAAAATTGAACCATAAAAATTAAAAAATATGTACAAACCTAGTAATTAATTAACTTCTAATCAACATTTTAAACAAATTAAAAAGTCAGTCTCCCTGAATAAAAAGTGTACTCCCTTCTCCTTTGAAAAAAATCCTACTTTCATATCCTTGGCAAACTTACAAAAACCTGAGAAGTGACCTAGAAGATGCAGTATCTTGTAAAAGCAAAAGACATATTTTGAAAAACAGCTTTTTCCTACAGCAGAAACTGATTCATTGCATCCTTCCTCAGAATGTGAAAAAAAGTATCTGTTACTCTCAAAGCAGATTTCTGGATGCTCCACAGAAAAAAACCAAAACAAAACAAAGCAAAACAAAAATACTTTCACAGAACACTTAAGAGAGAAAGGAAATGTGTCATAAGAAAAAGGTTGAGAAGACCTCACCCAGAAGACCTCTTAGTCAAAAGAAACCTCCCTTCCTCTCAGAAAGATGATAAAAAAAACATGCATTCATATCTTGTTGACTTCTAGTAGACATTTCTGGCTTAGGTGTAACCTAAGAAAGGGAGATAACTAATCTGAGTCCATTCACCCTTTTGCTGAATTCTGGGTTTCTTATTAAAACAGAATACGACTGTCAGATGTCCCCCATGAACTGCTCATTACCTTTCACCTTATACAATAGTACAAAAATAGAGTACAAGGTAGAAGGGAAGAAAATACCCACAGCATAAACCTACCCTGCCTCAGTACGAAAACCAAGCAAACCCCTCCTCCAAGTGTGACAACAGTAATTTCTACAACAACTAGGATCAACCTAGGTAAATCTAAACTAATTGGAAACTTTTCCTCTTGGGATACAGGACTATGATCAAAGCGAAATTATGACAATAATAAACTACTGCAGATGCACAAAGGAAGAGGTAGAAGACAGTAAGCTGGTAAGAGTACAATGTTTCTAGAGGTGACGTTAATTAAATGGGTTTTAGACACCTGCCTACGATACATCTCAGTTCTGTAAGAAGCTGTGGTAGATGTTCTCTTTCAGCTGTGATTCTTCTGTCCCTCAACTTCCATACAATTGCAGTCCCTGCTGGTATCATGCCTCTTCCATAAAATCACCATTTTCATAGTCCAAGAAAATATGTGAGAGAAAAAAGGCTATCATCCACACGAACACAGATTCTTTTTTCCTAAACACTTGGCTATTTCTCAGAAGGAAAGCCAAATGTAGGAGTATTATTATTTGACATACCAGATTTATTTGAAATACTCTGGACAAAGCAGGTTCAGCACTCACAAGCCACACAGATGGAAAGCTCTACTGATGTCATCTCTACTGACACAGATGTACATACCAAAAACTCACTCTACACTGTTCCTACAGGATCTTTATTCATCCCTTTAGGGCTTAATTTGCAGGGAAATAATTAATTTTGAAATCCTGAGAAGAACAGCAGTAACAATGTGATTTCACACCAATCAACATTATCCTTGTAGCTAGCCAACCACAAACCGATTAAAAGAAGTAAGGTGGAAGAGTGGTCATCACTTTGTACAAACATGCATAAAAGATAACTGTGCAAAAAACCCTGCAGTGCTGGGGGGACATTAGTGGAAGAAATATTTGCTTTGCTTAAATTTTTATACTAACAATCTCAATTTAAACTCCTTTTGCAACAGAAGGTGGTACAGTGAAAAATAATATGATATTAAAATCACAGTGGCCAGATACTGAGTTGCTGAGCAACCAAACGTAGCTTTTGACATCTTAAAAGTTCAGAAAACATCAAGCTCCAAACTCAGCTTCCTAATTACAGACAGCTGAGCTAACCATTTCTGAAAATCTTGGCCACCCTTTTAAAATATGTCTTTCTTCTAAAGAAGATAATGAGTCACAGTTCCAAGTGGCTTTCAAGTCCATACCTGTAGCATACACACACACACATGGAAAATCTGAGAACCACAAATTCAGGGACTGATTCTGAAAATTTGGATGAGTCTATGGTTTAATAATTCTTTGAACAAATTTAGTGTGTTAATTACTATTTCAATGTAAAATTATTAATAAATGTATTTCCTTCACCACCTGTCCTTTACTTTTACTACTTGAACATTATTCTATGGCTCTTGCCAGCAGAAAAAATTCCAGGTATGTTTTCACTACATGCTGTGCTCATTTGCAATGTCACTTAAAGTATTTCAGGGTTGCCTGCAGATGGGCACAAGTTCAATGGCTTCCAGGACATTTCACTAGAATATTTTTCATCCTTTTGACACACTTGTTAATATCAAACAAGAGGGACATAAGCTTTCAATCCCTGTTACATTCTATTTATATTGGTTTATGTATAAAAGGACAGTGAATAGTACTGCGACACAAATTCTGCTGTGAGAAAGGCAACCCTACCAAAGGCAGGAAAATGGTACTAAATGTCTAGGATGCCTAACCCAGGGTCCAAAAACATAGCAATTACTGAAAATATCTTCCATGTAAGCAAGAAGTTTGGCAAATTTTTAGTGTATCTTATTTTCTCCAGAAAAGATATGAAAGTCTCATTTACATTTGCTCACATTAAAATGGTTCTCTTAAAGCTAAATTTGCCATTTAGGCATAAAATTGGTTTATTTTATCAGCAGACAATGAGAAAGAAAACTGCCAGCAATGATCTGAGTAAGCTCTGTTTGGCTGTAATATTCCTTTTTATTCATGTGAGTAAAGCTCTTCAACGAATAAGTTATAAGTGGTAAAAAAACACTAGCCTTGATAAAAAACTGGATGCAAGTGTTCTGCTCTAAAGTTATGGCCTTGACCAAGAATTCAGAGTCAATAATCATCCTCAGCCACCCAAGTCTGAGATCTAAATGAAGAGGAGAGAAGAACATAAGAAGCAGGGCAAAACCCACAGCATGTTACGGACATTAGTTTGTCTATAGCAACAGACAGGAACCTATAAACATGAAAATAAATCTGAAAATTGTGTCGGTTTATAATACAACCTTCTAAAAGTGTGAGTACAGTTCTTCACCGCCACTAAAAACAACAATACGTCTTTTATATAAGCCCACTGTCTTGCCACATAACAACTAAGATTAAAGTCTATGAAACAACTGTCAGAATATTGTATTTGATATACTGTCCTATTCTTCTGTTAGTACAGGAATTTGACTGGCTAGTAACAAATCCCAGATACCTCCTGTTACATCTATGTATTGTGAGATAGCACTTCTGTTCTGAAAATCACAGAAGCTGAAATAGCACACAGTTCGTTTACGACAGTCTCATCATGGCTAGGCTTTGCGAACGAAGATTTGGGAAGGGCTCTACCCACGCTTGCTACAAGCGCGCTGATGGCTAAAAAGGCCAATGAGAGACAGACGAGTCCAGTCGCAAAAGGCACAGCAGAAAGACTCCCCAGGTGATAACCACAGTCTACAAGTTGCACTTCTGACTTCCGAAATTGACATCAGAGTTAGTATACTCATGAAGAGCCCTCATCTAATTCTGTGTTGTCTCCAAAAAGCCTCATGATCTTTTTTTGAATAAACCACTGCTTTTAATAGAAAAGGCTCTTGAAAAAGTCCCTGAGGCTGTCTTTATCATCCCCCTCACTCCAACTTCTGTATTTCCCCATACATGTTAAAAAAAATTAAAAAGTAACTGTTCCCATAAACTGATTTGCAGCACACAATACTCTTGAATTTCAAGAGACTCAAATACTCAGTTTGACAGTTCTTCCAAAAGGGTAGTTTCTTCTAATAAAAACCACTTCTGTTTTTTTTTAAAAAAAGGTCACTGAATAAGCCTCTAAGGAGATGTGTGTAACCCTGTCAGATTTCATGTGTGGCTTTCCTCTGTGTACTCTATCTCTAAGGTCATATTCATACAGGTCTTCTCTTACATTTTGTCTATATGGTGCATGCTTTTTGGTGGCAGGTAGGGGAATCAGTTTACACTATGCCTACCCTAAAGTGGCCCCAAAGTCTTCTAGCACATCATCCAGAGTGCTGTGACAGACAACAGAGACTGTCTGCAGAGGGTGTTCAGTTTTAGCTCCCCCCCGACACCGTTCTGATCTACTCTTTGGATGGTGTGGGCTCCATTTTGCAACTTAAGAAAGGAAGGGACCTCCTTGCTTCTTAAGCATCAAACCTCCTGGATTTATATTGGAATTGTTACATACCCTGGGCCTTCTGAAGAACATTTTTTTCAGGTGACTTCTCATTATTCTATAGTGTCACTTGGAAGATGTTTAAAAAAAACAGGGGGAAGTCTCCAGGGAAGAAATCTGTAGACTCTTTTCTTTGACTCTGAATTCCTTTGCAAACTACTTAGTGCATGTTCAGTGCACTCTGGACAGACATGGATATTTTCTAGAGGAGATTTAAAACAGTTACAGAAGGAACACTACCGTCAAATAGACACAGAAAACTAATGTTGTTGCAATAAAATGTAAGTTACTGCAGAGGTCTTATCCACAAGGAAATAAATTATTTTAAGCCCCACAGGAACAAAAGCTGCAATATGGTAAAATTGCATTGCAGTCACTCAACCAGAAAAGTGAGTGGAGAGAATCTAAATGTATAGCATAAATTAAAACACTCCAGTCTTCATACACATTGGAATTTCTGATTCTAACCACTAGGCAGGGAGATGAGATACATATTCCTAAAGAATCATCTGTGCTTGAATGGCCTGGAATATAACAATGTTAATTAACATAAAAATAATGGGCTTACTGATTTGGAAAGCCAAACTACAGGTATTTATAAACAGCTGCAATATTTGATTTCCTACACAATTTTACGGAACCCGAGAGCTAAAAAAGAAAAAAAACTTCTGAAAGTTCAGAATACCACCTTTTTCTTTTTCTATTAATGTGCTAGCTTTACTGGAAACAAATATGTTCCCCTTTTGCAGGATTTTCCTGTTAGTAACAGTTGCACATAAATAAAGTTTTCTAAACAAACATCTTATCTTTTTATGGAAGGAAGTCCATTAATAAGGAATTGACGTCCTTCCCTGAAAAAAAAAAAAAAATCAGTGCTAATTCTTTCCCATAAACTGAAGAAATAAACTTACACCCTGAGATTTTTTACTCTATTTTCACAGCAAACTGGCTAGTTTGCATGTAGATAAAATGCAACTGTTTGGTTTTTCTTATAAACAATATCTCTGTTGCTACCTTGTCCCATAATATTGAACAATTAATCTCTTCTCTCAGTTTTTGATTGCTTCATGAAACTTGTGCTTTATTTCAATTGTACTCTATGCATTCCGTTAAAACTACATGGCATCCTGTAAGCAACTTTCAGCCTGGGACCTTCAGAAGCACACTATAACTCTCTAGTATTTTGACCTATGCCATAATTTTCAGAAAGACATCCTTTACCCAACAAATGCAGCCAAACATACTCAAGCACCTGCACTCATAATCTACTCTGCTTTTTGTTGGTTTTGTCAGCTACACAGGACATCTCTTTTGCTCAAAATGCACTTCATCGTGGAAAATCCTCTGACACAATTTTCATTGTTTCCCTTCTTCAAATCAGCTTTTCCTTCGGACTAAGAGAATTTGAAGTTGACGCTCTACTGTATGCTACTTGTGATAAATAGAACACACACTTTTCTTCCAACGGCTTCAGGAAACCAGCAGTTTAACCTATTTGCAACGATGCTGAAAATGGAAATGTTATCGTGTTTAAAGAGGGGTTACATTTTCAGCATTATTGTGCATCATAATTTAAAATCTCAATGCCACACTTCAGGGAGATCAGCTAAAGAGAATGGCAGAATAATGCAATCTGTGATTACCATACTTGTACAAATTTAGGAGTTATAATGCCATAGTATTTTTGTACAAAAAGATCTATTTATCCTAAACACTTTAGGTGTTTGACTCTGATGGATGCAAGAAACCTCATAAAATATTCACAGTAGGAATTTCAGAAGGAAATTTTGAGGAAAAAAGGGCACCAAATGTTGCCAGAACATTGTTATTTCTCTTCAGCTGTGTCTGTAAATGAGCTCTATTTCAAAGGCACCTATTCCAGTTTTGAAAGATGAAACACTGCTCTGTTCCAGTAATCACACTTAGATATCCTAAGTATGAGAAAACAAAAATCCACAATCCTATACTATGAGTGTTCATCAAGTTTTCTTACACAATACCTCACCAGAGCAGACATTTAACATATGTCTTAATACAGATAAATAAAAAAATTGCAGTCAGTGAGACTGAGCACTAGACTTCTCCTCCTCTATGGTGAACTAAAAGATTCCTTCCTGACTCCGTTTTGCACAAAGACAGTTTGCTTTCCAAAGATCAGTCCACTGCAGTGGTGATGAGCCCTAAGCAGGTAAGATTCAGTCCACATTACACAGCCTTGATGGTATTGGTTCATTGCATTCCTATTTGGTACCCATGTATAGCTTTGCACACTGATTTTTACAGTTTATATTTACAATTTAATACTATTTGTTGCTGGTGGAATTAGACTTAATGTGCTTGCACGTGTTTAGTAACATACATACCTGAGTGTCACTATAAAAGCAAGAGCAATTTCCCCCATTTCTGCTTCATTCTCAGTAACTGTACTGCAGGACAGTGACCTTTTATAAAAGCAAAACCAGAGCACTGCTTTAAAAGGTCACACAGCACAAGTCAGAAAACAAAGCAGATACTCTGCTATCCCATGATAGCACTGGCAACAGGGACACAGGCAATAGCCTGACAAGTATCTGGACGAAGCAGCACGCTGAAGGTTTTTGTCACTCAGTAGAACTGTCACCCATTCACCAGGAATGCCCTTGCCAATAAGGATCCTTAGTCACCTTATACACTTCGTCACCTTTACAGCTTTTCTGCCTTACTTTTTCTTCATCCCTTTTCTTTCTAGTTAAAACGTTTCTGATTTAGAAGGATTCTTGACATGGGAGAAAGCTTGGGGCAGTCTCAATAACGCTCAGTAAATATGTACAAAACTCCAAGACTTTTGATAATTTTATTTCGTAAGATCAAGTTTTGGTCAGCTGTAGTTAGCGGCTAGCCAAAATATCTGGGAATGGCTTTAGATCTCATGACGGTACCAAGCATATCAGACAAAGAAGCCCATTCAGTGGCGTCAGTGTTACCTGTGCTGCGGTCTTTTCTTGACCTCTCACCTCCACGTTCGGCAACACCGGTGTCACAACTGGTGGAGGAGGTGCTCTGCGCTTTTTCACTTCTGGGTTTGCTGTCATTCCAGAGATATTACCAAGGGACAGTGATGGACCCAGGCCACTGGAACGAGAATTCACCGAAGGGGAATTTGGTGCTGTGGAAAAACCCTGTAAATGGATTAACATCTTGGATTAACATCGGTCTTTAAAAACAATGGGAAAGAAAGAAGAAAAACAAGACACATCTGGTTACCGTTTAAACAATGATATGAATAATCATGTATGTACCTCTGCCAAACCTGCTGAATTGCAAACTGTAACTTTTGGAAACTTCTAAAGGTCAAGTGGAACAAAGCTTACAGGCAGTTTTAATAATACAGGAGGCATGATAAGCACCTACTGTGGTTTAACAGTAGTATTGATGGGAACACTACTGCTTGCTATTTAACTGCTGCTTGCTATTTAAAATATAAGCTTCATGAAGACACATAATTACAGTTATACAAATGCATTTGCAGGTGCATTTAAATTAAAAGTATTACACATTTCTGGAAGCAAGATTTACTCTCAAATTGGAACGCTGTATTAATAAAATGCCGTCAGTGTCCCATGCTTGTCTATTTTATTATCAATCTGCCTGATTTACCTTAGTCTTCACTGCAGATTTACACAGGAGATATTCTGCTACCAGTAAACTATTTCCAATTTACATGCAGAATCAAGCATAATCACTTACAATCTACCAAAAAACAACGATTTATCTTGGTGAAAAGAAGTCCTACTGACAGGCACCACCCTGAATTTTCAGATGAAAGGAGAAGCAGAAAACTTTTAAAATAATTACTTAATGTTAAAAATTACTTTATTTCTCATCGAAAACTTAATAACATCAATGAAAAAAGTTTAATGGATTTCAGATCAAGGTCTTAATGCATTATTATATTAATATACAAACAAAAATATATGCAGTCATATAGTACTAAATCTACAAATATGAAAGGCTAGTACACATGATTGCTTGAAAATGTGCATTTTGATTTTAATTTTGACTCTTAAATTCAATACAATTTTTTTTAATTCTGCTAATAAAAAGCTTGCAAAAATTTTCCCCTCAAAATCTGTGAGTCACCTTTTTCTGGTTTTAATTAAGAAAACCTTTCATATTAAATTGAAGAGTTTACTGTTTAATTAAGTTATGAGACTGTAACTTCTTCCCAGAAATATCTTCTGTGGAATCATCACTGATACCACTTCACCATGATCTAGAGCAGAATAGCTATTCTGGAAACACAGACTGATGAGAATGGTTGATAATGCTGATGTTATCACAACAGAACACGCTACCACATTTACAAAACTCATCCACCGAGGACACAAACCCTTCTGGTGGAATTTTGTCTAAAACCACAGAATACATACTGGCAGGAAATAATGGCCGCCACAAATGCCATAATTTTTGAATAATAAACAAATAAATAATAATTATTTTAAAAGTAGTTCTTTGAACCTAAGTTCTCCAATCTGGAAAGTGATGGAAAATGTTTTACCTCAATTATATACCTCCTGCATCATTGTGGTGAATATCTGGATATCTGTAGGACTGCAACTTGCAGTGAATTTGATTTGTGACATGGCATGATAATTCCTTTCTACAAATGCAAAGTGCAAGCTTAGGTAAAATTCAAAATATGGGGCAGCAAGCTCAAACCCACAATTTTAGGACTGCTGAGGAAGCACTGATGAAGCATAAAGAGCTAAAAAATAAAGCAATGAATAAAGGTGTATCTAACACAGGCTCCCAACTGCCTGTTAAAGTTTCATGCAGATTCCTGTGAAAGCAACTGAAATGCAAACTGATTTGTGTCTTGCCCTGCGTTTACTACCCATGTAATAACCATCACTGACTTAGGACACTTTTGTCAAATTTTATGTTACACACTGCACAGTACCTTTCACCTTGGAATGACATATTTAGCACAAACAGGGTATATTACCTGACTAGAGATATACTGAAGAATTAAAGCAGTATTGGCCTCAACTTTTCCATCACCAATTTCTCTGAATTGAATGGCATCAATAGCATCTTTTCCCTTCTAGCAAATGAAAAAAGCTCAAAGTGGAAGGTGGGGTTTAAAACAGTAGGTCTAATCTTATAAAAAAGTACAGCCTTTTCTTGGCCCTGTATCTTGGGCAGTGAAAAAAATAATGATCTCATCTGTAAGCTACTAGTTATAAGTCATTCTCAGTGCATATTGTACCTGGTTTTATCAAACAAAATTTATTTACTCCTACAGAAGTGGCATGGTTCACAGGGTGAAATATGAAGTACTCTCCTCTTTTGACACATTTTTATAAAACAACTGGACAAAATAATTTCAAAGTGCATTCTACAGTTATGCTTTAGTGACTGTATTAATTCTTTGCTTTTCCTTGCTGGATAAACAAGGTTAAAAAAAAGATGTATACAAGTAATAAAAACTCCCGAAGACTCCTCCTATTAGCCCTACAAATACAGGGTACTGGTAAGAAGATAGGCCATAAGCAGTTAAAATTAATATCCTATTCAATTCTATCTCAAGGTCTTGTGGTTGAAGAGCGACTAGAATCCTTTTCCAGGCAACAGATAATTGTAAAGGAATACAGTGATGAACAACTAAGCATTTTAAAGCTGGTTGGTTTTTTCTTTAAGCTTGGATTTAATAACAGAAGATACAGGGGAAAAAAATTTAATACTTACATGACATTATAAATAGTTTAAAATAAAAAGACTTTAATGATAGAAAAAAAAACCCCTCTTTGGAAATTCATCTATGCTTTCTTTTCCAAGTTCAGTCTTTATATCAAGCCCATTATTCCCTTGCTAAGCATTTCAAGAATGCTCATGTAAAGACACTGCCCCTAAAATAAAAACTCACTGCGGCTTCCAAGGGAATGGAATGACAATAATCTCGAAGTAGTTTTGAAAGCCCTCTCATTCAGCAATAAGAGCTTTGTCTAACTGAAGGCAGACCTTCAAGCTCTCCCATGTGTGTAGTTCTTTTCATTAGCTTTAAGAGAAAAAAAACCAACCTTGGACACAAAACACTGACACAAGTGGTTTTGGCATGGCTCATCTTTTGTTGTTAAACTAATCCAAAGGGACAATACCTAACCTAGATTTTATATTTTATGTTGTGTTCAGATACAGTGCAGTTTCTTTCCAAATCATGGGATTTTGGAGGTTTGGTTTTCAGGCAGTTTAACAAGGCAACTATTAAGAGCATGCAATATTAATCAAGCAAAATTGCAGGGACTTGATATCTACATGCCAAATACTCCAACCATCTCTCATTTCTTGTTTTTCTAATTTCTTATCAGAAAACCAATTGAATTACTCAAATTACAGCAGAGTAAGTGAGAAAAGCCAAGCTCAAGAATTGCAGCCAATGTTGCTGGCTAAAAAAGTCAGCCCTTATCTTCCGTTTCATTTGACAAACAGGTTAGCGTGAATGTTCTGCTCAGAATCCAAATGAGTTCACCAAATCTGTGTGTTTCACAACAAAACCAAACAAACGAGAAAAGCGGAAAAGGAAAAAAAATAAATTCATAAGAAGGAAATTAATGGAAATTAATTATATAAAAAGCTTTCAAAAATGTCTCCCAACTTGTACAATCACAGTCTTTGGTAGACCACTAGTATTAGAGCACTTTGCTAGCATTTCAAATAGCAATTAATTAATGCAAAGTAGCAAGAAACATTTTTTATTTTTCCTGAATTAAGTCAAAGCAAAGCCAGCACAAAACCAGATATACCAGCATAGGTCAGCAGTCAGGCTAGACTCTAGTTGAGCAAGGGGCTGGAACACGTACAGAAGCACAACCGTGGACAAAAGTCCATTTCAATTCCATGAAGTAGGCATTGGAAAGAGGCAAGAAACAGCTGCAGTACCTACTTATGGTGCCCTCAGGTTTCATCATGGTTTCATGTCAAATTTGCCAGCTAGCTTTTTTCCCTCATTAAATTTCTGAAATCTTGGGAACGCTCTTTTTTGCCCTAATATACCAGATGTTTTCTTTGGGGTTAAGCACAGTTTAATTTTAGGATTTTTTTTCTATTACCTCTTCTAACTGAAATTTAGGTTTCAAAGACTTTTTCGAAGGGCAGAGAGGGATTGTTAAAAAACCAGAAGTATCAAGGCTCAGAGTAACCTGGTGAGGTAGGCATACCAGTCCCTTTTTCTAAACACACAAACAGTCAGCTTTTTACAAGACTACCAAAGTCCACAGCCTGCTGAACCCAACATATGACAGATTAAGTGCCTAAAGCAGAGGCCATTCTGTGTTCCAAGGTCATCAACCTAGAATGGAATTATAAAACATCTTTTTCAAATTACTCCCTTTTCAAGAATAAACAGAATTTCTGATATCTTATGGATATTTCTGAAAATTTTAATGTCATATTAATAAATGTAAGATTAATCTACTAAAATATGACTGTACTGCTGTGAGAATTCCATTTTACAAAAATAGATGTGCACAAAAATGGAAGTCAGCTTATGTTTGTTTTCAAAAGATATCCCTCATATATAACTCTCTTACTCAAAGCCCTGTTGTTAGCATTTCCTTGATTTTCTGATGACACTAAGTGGTATTTAAAGGTCAGCAAGGAAGAGACTGTAGATTGCCTGTGAGAGTGATTTGACTTCCCGTTCCCTGTTCACACCGGTCAATAAAAATTTTTCAAAATGTCAAGTTCTTTTCTTGTAAGGTTCCTACAGCCAGGCCTTTCTTCCGCAGCTCTTTGCCAAAACTCACATATTTGAACTCCCAGACTTGTTATGCAATTTCCTTCTCAGAAGTTTTTAAATCAAAAGTAATCAATTGAGCTGTTTTTAAGCACTCAAAGTACAAGATGTATCAGCAAAAAGTAAGGGGTTTATTTTTTCCAAAAAACAAAAGTATCATAAAGGATATAATTTTTTTGCAAGTGTACCATGGATAAATAAGAAACGTAAGATTTAGAGCAGGCAAACAAATCCATCTACTCAGTGGAAGCAAGAATATTTATGCCTCTTGGACATTTAATCTCCACTAATGCAAACTTTTATTGTTTTGCTGAAAGATACCACACCTAATTACAGCTGGGCATTTATAACATCAGACAGGTTATGTCAGACCTACTGCACAAACTGAACTCAGAGGCTGCTTTCCTTGAGAAGACACTGATATTACTTATATTAGCATTAGATTTGACAAGACTAAAACTGGATAAATCCAAGCTCCTGCTTCAAAACTAAAACATAATACTGCAGTCATGAGATTGCTGGGAGGCACAGTTAAAAAACCCCAGTAAAATAAAACAAAAATTTGGGACTACTCAGATTTTCCTTTCTAACCAGCCGCACTGAATATAGTTTGTTTTTTGTACTCCCTGAAACATTTGTGCTGTCTGTCTGCAGTCAGAAGGGAAAAAATGTTAACCTTCTCCTGCTCTGAACTAAAAAAAAAGAAAAAAAATGCATTTTTATGCAATTAACTTTATGTTGCTTTATTATCTCATTGTATTTTGCTATTGGAAGGAAATTATCTGGTTACATATCACATTAGTAAAAGATAAGCAACTATTTAATTTCCTCAACAGTAACTTACACAGGCAGTCCTGTGTTGATTTCATGTGTCTGGCAAGTAGGCTTTCAAATTTTTACTGTAAAAGTTTTGAGTTATACTTTGAAGTCTGTACAAGTACAGTGCTACCTTATGCTTGTATTAATCTATTACAGCATCTAGATAGCAGTTCCAGATCTTGTGGTCAGGGCATATTTGATAGACACCAGAACTTACATATCCAGAATCAGAAATGTCTGAGAACATTCTGTCTCCTGCACTGTTGCCAGTTCTCCCTCAGTGTGGCTGACCACATTCCTCCTATTTTAGTACAAAGTTTGTCGATCAGAAATCCCAGCAGTGCCAGGTGCAAGGAAGTTACCTCCTTTACAAAGTCATCGACTTTATCTCCCAGCACTCAAGCAGCATGACTAATCTGTCACTGCAGAGGTTACTAAAATTTTCCCATGACACAGGTCTACACCATCTGCAATTATGCTGTTTTTCTTCTTAACTGTCCTTATCATTAATTTTTTTTTCCTTGTACCTTAACTGCAATTTCCCCTCCTAGAAGATTATCTCATTACTTCTTTTCTTCACTTAGGCAAGCTCATGTGATGAAGAGTGTCTCTACAGCCAAGAGTACAACCTTGGTTTCCAGCTCCAACTGATTTATGTTCACTCCACAACTCCTCTGGTGTCCAACCTTGTTTCCAGTAGAAAAGGTGAAAAAGCAACCACCCCAGGGTGGAAACTACAAAAATGGAAGCCTCCAGGAAAAAAGTTTTCTGAAACATACCAAGGGCTTTAGATTCATTGTCAATTTCTCAGTAGGGAACAAGTGTGGGTATTAACTCTGTGCCCAACTAGAGGGAGCTTCCAAGAACCTTTTTTAGTTTTTGCTATACTTCTTGTGTATAGTACATATAAAAAAGTGAAGCGATATCCAAAACTCATCTTCCATTTGGAAATCAGATGGATACTAAATGAATACAGCAAAAATCCAGAGTAAGCTGATTACTTTTCTTACGAACTGTCAAATATTTTATTTTGAAGTTTAGGAGTATAAAATTTTTGCTCAAATCATCAGTAGATTAGAAAACATGGGTTGGGAATACATGCATTTCAGCTAAACATAAACGTGTCTATAAATTCTTGCAACTGTGAAGAATCAGAAGCAGTAAGACCAGCTGTAGCTACTATTATCAGCATCTACTGATACTACCTTCCTCAGTAATCTGCAAGTTCGAGATCACAACTTTAATCTGAGCTCTCCAAGAATGAATCAAGTATCATGGCATATATAAAACAGTGGAACACACACCTATGAATTCAACAATGTATATATAATAATCAAGCAACTCAGAGATTGTCAAATAACCTAAAATTTTCCAAGATTTTAGGACAGATATGATTCCTCAATGCTTTGAGAATTGAAGTTTTTAAATCACTTCTGGTGACTTAAAATTCAATGTATTTCCTCTAAATAAATGATTCTGTTTCCTGTTTCACTCTTAAGATTTTCTCAAGTCACGCTACTCTTCATGCTTAAAAACTCCTTTGTTTATTACTGCTACTCAAATTCACTTATGTCAACCTGAAGAAGTCATAGTATCAAGAGAAACAGATGCAGAATTTTTTTCCATTGCAGCAGTACATGCAGAGAAGGGATGTCAAGCTAATGGGATTTACATTGTGTGTTTGTATCATCTCTTCTGTTGAAGTGACAGCATGTTTAAAACAAATTAATGTTTTCTAAAGAAAGTAGAATCCCAATAGAAGTAGCAAAAAATAAGCTTTCTTGACAGAAGAGGGTAACCATGTCTCAGCTGCTCAGAAAGTGGGAGCAAGCAGAATGCTGCCTGGTACTAACGAGAAGACCAAAATGTTTGGAAAACTGATCAGTGTTTGGAAGGCACACACACAGATCATTTGTGTCCTCTCCTATCAATCTGGATTCATTGCAGTAACCGGCAAGCATGTATCCTGTGGACCAAGTGAATCACAGATGAGTAACTTGTTAAAAAGAAAAGAAACACATCTTCGATTCAGAGCTGTCGCTGAATAATAAATCACTCTCAAGTCAATGCAGTGAAAATACACTTGCTACAAATCTTTCTAATGCATAATTTATTTAATTTCTGTCACTGTTTGTTCTGTGAAGGAATAAAAAATTGTTTGGCTGAAATCTGAAGCTACTTAGCCACAAATGAAAGAAACTTAGCTTACAAAACAATCTTTTCTGAACAAATGCTATCAGCAAAGCAAGTAAGTGTATGTTTAAAATGCAAACCTCAGCTCATAACCACACGTGCCAAGATACTTTCCACTTAATATTCCACTTTTCACCAGATTCTCAATTTGTAGAAATACGGATAAAAATCTATGAAACATGAAATTATTGGGAGATACTTCAACACTGGTATAAATCCAGTGACATCCATGAAAAAGCCATAAGCTTCAGAATGTGTCCAATACAGGTATCTTTTTAAGTGGATATACTAAATCCAGCATGTTTTTAAAAACCACAAGCATCTCCAGTTCCTTAAAATACCACTTTACAGTAACAGACATATCATAGAGAAATCACAGACATATATCCACAAGCTTCCCAAGTATGCCAACTTCCTTCATGCCCTTATTGTACTACACACCTGATACCATCAGGCTAAATGATAGCACACAAAGCACGTGGGTTCTTTTTTAACTTTCTGGATGTGTGACACATTTTGAACACCCGCAAAATGTAAATATTCTTGCTTTTGTTTTGGATATGTAAAGCCTAGTGAGACAAACCCATCATTAACACAGTACAGAAAACATATCTGTTTCAAATGTTTCTATGCTATTTGGTAGTTTCAATGAAGTGTTGCTACCCATCACTCAGGTGGAGGGTAGGAGTGCAGGCTGCAGGCACAATCTGAAGTGAATTCCAAAGCCAAGCTGAACTGCAGGTGACAGTCTGGGATGCCACCAGATGCTTAAAATAAGGTTTGTTTGCATTCCATACAAGTGTAAAATGATCTATCTTGACTTTCAGAAGTGTGTGGACAAGTTTGTGTCTCATTCGATAGAATGTTCTTTTTTTTTTTTTTCTTCCTTTTCCTTCTTTTTTTAATGTTGTTTTGGGAAAGTACCAGAATCAATTTACATCTAAAATGCACCCTCTTGGGGCTGATTTACATCTTTCTGGTTAGACTGCTTAAAATTTATCTTCCACAAGTCCAACACTTTTTGTCACAATGCACTGTCAAAATATGTCAGCCTATAAAAAACCACCATATTTTGAAAATCGATTTTTCATAACTGTTAAAAATACAAATGTGTAAAGCCACTATGGGAAGAAATATTAAATTCAAAAGATTCCCAAAAAGGAACAGCTAACAAAGGACAGACAGTCAACAAATTCAGCTACTCACATCACTTACTTTTTTTGATAGCTATGTGCTTATAATGAGAGATCTGCAGGGAGTTTGGTGAATCATAAAAGGAAATAGGTAAAACCATGGAAAATACTACAAGTCTCTTTTTGGATATTTGTCTAAGTGGAACAAAAGCAGACATGAAAGAAGTAGGAGAGAACACAGGAAGTGAAGACAGAAACAAAAACACAGTGAAAAGTGAACACGTTCACCAGATTTGACTGGAGAAGAAGAAATTCAAAGACAAAAGTTTTAAAAAGAAAAGCATAGCAAAAAGAAGAAGACTTCAGAGAATGTGATGGTAAGAGTACAAGCTTATATCCTGGTGAAGAAACAATGAACTAAGAAGACTGTGCAGGACTGAAACAATATTCTGCAAGAAAACTCTATGACTGCCCATATATTAGCCCAGAAAGATGGTGATGTTCATGTTCACTTGTCATGAAAACAGTGAGAAGTCACATGAACAGAACTCAAACTGGGAAAGATGTAGTACTGAAGGAAAAGGGGACTGATATAGAAATTTTTGAATGTGTAATACATGTTTCTGTAGTAGGGATTAAATGCATATTAAGACATGGAATGAGGCAGAATAGAAGAAAATAACCAAAGAAACATTTTAAAAGCTACAAAGAGAGGTCTAAAAGCCAGTGACAGACCCCAATGGAAAAACATATTTTAAAGAAACCTGAAGAAGAAAGAATTACAGAGGAAAATTCACATGGACTCCAAAATTCAATTCAATCCCAGTATAGAAAGATGACAGAAAAATATTAAGCCAGAAGGAAAACAAGGAAGAACACTTGGTCTTTAAAGGCCATTAGCAGACTTAGTGAGAGCAATCTTGGAAGACTGAGGATGGAAAAAACCAAATTTTTGTAAGTCTGAAAAAGCTGGTTTCTCATTTCACCTATACTTTTGCACTATGTGAAAATAGATTATCTCAGCCAAACATTGTTGAACAACCAAGCCAAAAATAAAAATCTGTCTTTATTAATGGTCTGGCAGTAGACTTCAGGAAACTGAGTTCAAAAGGTCAAAGATTGACAACACAAAGAAAAAAAAAGACATTTTTCCACTGGTGTTAAGTATTCATCAATTATAACCACAAAAGGGATCAGAGGTCTTGAGTAAAATGAATTCACCATTGCAGTGAGAGTTTATTTTCTCTAAGATTACTAATTCTTTTAAATCAATTAACCAATGTTTTTGGTTCATGGAAGACAGGAGTTGTTACATTTGCAATATATGACCTTCTGAAATTCAAAATACTTTAAAAATTGTTAAAGAGGAAAGTCTCAGCAAATTCTTTTAACATACAGAAACTGTCAAACCACTAGAGTTGATCACCTTCAATATATTTTCATTGTAGATATGCCAATTTATACTGGAGGAGGAGATGGAAACTTTGCTTAAAACATACAATTTTCAAAATATCTGCTCTAATGTCTGCACAGCCAATTTTTATGGTGGCCAGAATTATGAATGGAATAGTTCCTGGCATGAGTTTTTTGGGTGTGTATTTGTTTGGTTTTGAAGAAATAATTTCTGGTTTTTACTGAAAGTATTTTTATTCCAGTTAAATCAAAAAGTGTTTTTTCTGCATTTTAATAAAAGTGTTGTCCTTACTCAAGTTTTCCAGAGACTAAAAAAAACACATTAACGATCAATCCTCATAATCTTTCAGTGTCTGATGAAATTCTGACACATATGACTTTTGGCCTCTGAAAATTTCTACTTATAGTTGTTGATGAATGGAGAAAATTTACTGAAATTCAAAGGTAAATTTTCACCAAGATCTTCAAAACTTCTCTAAAGTCAAAGGAGTTGCTCTGATTTACTCAAGTTCAGGGATCTGGCTTCTAGCTGCAGTCCCTATAATCCAATTCTGACACAAATAGTTTGTTAATTCAGAATGCAGTTGTACAATTTCTCCTTTTGAAGTATACGGTGACTGTGGGTGTTTGGCTAGAGGGAGACAAACACCATCATCCAACTGTCAAAGTAAATTTTCAAAAAGGAAGCTTTACACTTTGCAATGATAAAATACTGCCAAAGATATTACTGAAAAACAACATAACCTCTGAAGACTTTAAAACTTAAATTAGAAAAACAAATCAGCTTTTGAACTCTGAAATTAGTGCAAATCTCATAACAAATCCTAATTATAGAGTCACTAAGAGGATTCTAGCAACGTGAACCAGAAATCAGCAGCTAGGAATCTTACTGTTTCAATTCGCTCTTTCAGATGTCTGGGCGTGCTCATGTGTGTGTACATAACCCCTGTGTATGTGTACCTACATACAAACACAGATAGCTACACATGCACAGTTCATCACTTCAATTAGCTCTTTCCGATATCTGCATGTATGTTTGTGTCTGTGTGCACACATACTTACTATACACTGAGTACAATATGCTGAGTCTGAAATCCTAAGGGATAGCCTAAGCAAGCTCCCAAACCATCTGCTGAGAACTTCTGACTGCAAATAACAGCACTGGAGCAGACTAACCCTTTAAGTAGGTATGACAGCTTTCTGCTGAAGACAAAACCAAAAGACAAACTCATTTTGTGCTTACAGCTTGATGTTTGGGTACTGATGCCAACAAACTATTTTGAATTATAACAGCTGAATATTTAGCCCCAGATCAACATCAGTGGTCAGGAGTACACAAGTGAAGAGAAAGGGTCAGGATGACAGGGTGTAAGAGTGAAGGGGTGAAGAGAAGGTTTAAGACAATACTCTCCTGCTGGACAATGGGTAGAACACATCCAGGTGTTGTACAACCCATCTGTTTCACAAATACTGCAGAAATTAAGCTTGTCTCATTAAAGGAGATGAACAATTTGAATAGAAAAATACATACGCTAATACTTTGAAGAAGTCACAAGTGAATTAATTTCAGGATCTGAATCTTGCAAGACCATGAAATTCAGATCCAAGCTTCCTCTCCACCCTGGAGGATTTTCCAAAGACTATCCTCTTTGGAGAATAATCAATGCCCTGATCATGCTGGCAAAAATCATACAAGTTCTTTAATTGGGTGCAGAGGAATAGGCTGAGAATGAAAAAGCAGACCCTCCCTCTGAATTTTCTTTGAAGTAATGCTTCAATATTATTCTAACATCCTTGTCCTTTAATTTTTTTCCTACTGTGATCACTCATTATTATCCTTTTAACTCTAACTTTGTCTAGACCACCCCATCTTACCCTCTACAACTACTTGAAAGGAGGTTGTAGGCAGGTGGGGGTCAGTCTCTTCTCCCAGACAGTTATCAGTAAGACAAGAGGGCATGGTCTTCAGCTCCGCCAAGGGACGCTTAGGTTGGATATTAGGAAGAAATTGTTTACAGAGAGGGTAATCAGACATTGGAATGGCCTGCCCAGGGAAGTGGTGGATTCTCTGTACCTGGAGGTTTTTAAGATGAGACTGGATGTGGCACTGAGTGCCATGGTCTTGTCACTGTGGTGGTAGTGGATCAAGGGTTGGACTTGATGAACTCAGGGGTCCTTTCCAACCCAGCTGATTCTATGATCTTCTAAATAAAAGTGAAGTGATAATATACGATACTGCAAAGTGACTGAAGTACAGCTGTGCTGGAGACCAAGTTAGTTCAGCCTTTTCCCACTTTGTATATATACATACACAAATGCATAATTTTATTTTCCTTTGCAATATACTATAGCCTGCTGAGTTTCTCCAAGTCTAAAAATTAAGTAGTATATCCTTAGGACACCAGAGCTTGACTTGTGAATGTTTATTATTCCCAAGAAACTAATTTTCCCACTGTTTCCTTTGTGAATTTAGAGTGAAATACTAAGAAATCACAGCTCTCCAATCTATTTCTTTCCGCTGACTGGAATACTCAAATTCAATGGAGCGCACTCCCAACTGCTCAGTTGTGGCAGAAGCCTTTCAAACACAGTCCTAAATTTAACTGACACAGAAGTTAAAAACCTGTGGAAGTAGGTACAACATATACCTACGCTTGGACTTTAACTGGCACAATTACAGCTTGAACAGGGCAAGCAGTGCTGAGAATTCATCTCACTTCTGGGTATGCACTGCTTCAGATAACAAAGAAAAACCTGCTTTTTGACACGAATTATTGGTTGGTGAAAGCCACTCCCTTCCATTGCCACTGTTTGCAATTCATCTTCTGCAAGACTTAACATGTTTACTTTGGGGTTTTCTCCTTCCCCAGTGAGAAAATGCTCTATAAATCAAGCAACTTCAAGGGGTTTATCTGTGTCAGCTGTCCATCAAAAATGAACAAAAGTCTTATATTTTCAGAGATGACTAAAAAAGTGTCAGAAGATCTTTTTACATGCAAAAGAGAACCCAAAGTAGCACAAAGAAAAAGGATTTTAAAATGGACTAGTGCAGATAGCGGCTAGCAACTCACAAAAGACATGGTCCAAAGCCAGTTAAAAAGAGCAGAAATTTTTCCACTGGCTCTAGTGAGTTTTGCGTCAAGTGTCCAATGGTTACTCTAACTGTATGATGCCAAAAGACAGTAATACTCTAAACTGTGCTGCCACTGTCATTTCTCCAGGAAATCTTTTTCTGCAGTGTATTTTCAAGCTCAATAAAAATCCTAACAAGGCCAGCACAGAAAGCGTAGCTCTGATTTTTTAAACATAAAATTTGGCTCCAGATATCCATATTTGAATCTGTTAAAGAAACAAAGAAAGTAAAAGACCTCCAAAAAACCACTTGTGAACTGCATCACAACAAATAGGCACGGAGGTGTTTTAAAAGCCCAATCAAAACACAGGTTAAAAATGAAAATCCAAAGAACCTAATGCATGATCAGATACCCTACACTGAAATATAGCCTAGTTTTGTAACTATTTGGCAAGTGTTTAAAAAATCAAAACATATGATGTTAAACAGCATATGAACACGAAAAGACCCTACACTACTTTCATGCTTAGCCTGATGCCTTCTTTTGATGTAATACTCAGGCACAGGAAATTAAAAGTAGAATGCTATATTAAGTTCACAATCTAAAGCAAATAAGAAGTCTCAAAGTGTTGCCTTTCCATAGATGGAGGATAAAGTTTTGGGGTTTTTTTCTTAATTCAGTGAGGTTACACAGAATATATTCTCCCAATCCTCTTTTTTTCTTCCTCCTTTTGGACAAGGGGGGAGGAACATGCCACAACTTTGGATAGGCAAGTTGCTTTTAATTAAATACTAATTAATAACTTTGACTGACTTGTACAATTGCAGTATTTTTAGTTGATATTGTCTTCCTGACCTGTAACCCCTACACTAGAACAAGGACCTTGTTTAACATTTGTTAAATTTAGACAGCATCACTATCCACTATTACCCCCCTCCCACTGCTGCTGCACTAATCTCCCATGCCAGCTGCTCAAATGTTTACATTTGAAGGGCTTTCTCTGTTTGTGTAGAAACAGTCTCTGCGCAGTATCTCTCATCTATACATTTGCCAGAATCAAGGCAAGAAAAGCCTCCCTTCTGGAATTCTTGATTAATAAATAGTCTTAAATGTTTCTTCTTCCCTTCCCCCTTCGGTCAAATCCATTGCCAATAGGCTTTTACAATGCAAACCTCCCCAGTGCACTTTAGTGGCCTGACTCTTGTCCTATGCAAACAACTGTAAATCAGAAAAAGCTCCATTTGGAGTCAATGCAATCACACCATCTCTGCTGAAACTGGGACAGACTGAAATCCAGATGAGTACCTGAGCATTTGCTGGGATGAAAAGAATAAAATGTTACAATCAGAGGAGAGGGGTGTGGGGAACCTAACACTAACAACATAAATCTATTGGCAATCTCTCTATCTTGCGATGTCAGTGTACTTCAGAGACTGCCCACACAGCTCGTGACCTACACATTGGTCGCACCTGGCTCACACCAGGTCACTGAGGTACTGATCCAGCAAAACGCTTAAACAGGTGCTTGGTATGGCACTCAAAAAGTCAGTGGGGCCAAGACCTACAGCTACTCACCTATTTAAGAGCTCTGCAGGGCTGTGTCTTACTACCTATCTTGATCTACTTTCTATTCTGACCTCCCAGTTGACCACTTACAAAACCAGAAATACTTTCCTGATTTTGCCCATTTTGAGATTTGCTTAAAAGTGTGACATTGAAAAAAAGAAAAAGGAACTGACTGACAGTACTACTACCTCATACTATCGTAAAAGCCTTTAAAAAGACTGGCTGCTCTTTGCCACACTTTCCCCTCCTCAGCTTGCATCGCAAAATGCTGCTGAGAATTCAAATGGTATTAAACATTGCAGAGTAAGAGAAAAATAAATGTCTGAAAGTATTTGTAATCCTTTCTGCTAAGCTCAAAGGGGAAGATCAGTATTGCAGATGCACGTAAAAGACTACTAAAACCTAACTTAATAGTTGCCTATTAAAAAAAAAAAAAGAATGTGAAACAGCTATATAGACTACAGGCATTAGAGGGGTCTTTTTTGTGATGATGAACAACTGAGCAGCACTCACAATACCCAGTACAGTCTTTGCATCATACATACAACTCCTTGAGTTAAAGGAAGACCAGTAAGGGCCACTAAGCCTCACGTAGGTTTGATTTTGCATGACAGAACTAAGTCATAAAGTTCACTTAGGAAAACTTCCCCATCAAAGTAAAATGCATTGTGTCCTGTCAGCAAATGCTGTTTTGCAAATCCTCCCTCACCTGCAATAAGATATTATTGAGACATACGGTTTCACACGCTACCAAGCAGCTCCGTTTTGCCAACGAACAATAATGCACAGAACAAATATGTGTGGAAATCATGAGATCATCTAATTAAAAGAAATGTTATTGTATGCCACTACTTTTAATGAAATCGAGTCTTCACTGTCCACAGAAGTGGCTAGAAAGAAACCAAATCCTATTAGCGTTCATGCCCCAGAAATTGTTTGCAAAAGAAAAAAAATTATACCTGAACTGGTGTTGAAAATTTTTACTGTATCTAAAATCTACATATGCTAATAGAATATTTTAGGCTAATATAACAAATCTGGGGTTACATGGGATTTAGTTTGTGCCACTGCAAAAACAGGCTTTACTGTCCAAAAAAAATTTCCATTGTGTATTAGAAATATGGAATCGATGACATACAGTTAGGCATTTGTGATTTTGTTTGGTAAAGGCCACTACCATAAATACACACTAATCCTTTCAATACAGTAGTTACCATTGGAAAGCTTTACAAGAAATCTTCTGGGTATCTATCATTAAATCAAAAAGTAATGTACTTTGCACTGGAATGAAAATTCCCTGATGCATTCCCAGACCATCCCAAATTTAAATAAAAAACACATTTTATGTACACAGAAGTATGTAAAAGACTTTTTGGGGAACTACATCTCTGCTTATCCAATTGCAGAAAAGTCTGATCCTGCAATAAACTTTTCTTTAAAGGTGGCATTTTCCACACCACTGCATGCTTGCTAGTTACACTAAGAACAATATTTTGAATGCATTATGACCGAATATGAATTACATGGCTATTATAGACTATTAAGGGGCTCCGGTAATATTAAATACTAAGAAAGCAAAGCATGAGCGGTTGAGGTGTCACTAGAAAAATCTCAAATGGAATTTAAGTTTGTCTTTGGGTATTTTTTAATGTGCTTTTATTAATGCAAATTAAAAGCCATTGGTCTTATTAGCTGCTGCTTTATTCTACTTTTTTTTCCAGTGAGTTAACTTCAGAACTTTTCAGTGAAATCAGTAACAAAAGATGAATCAGACATAAAAGGATTTGGGTGGTTAAGGGTGTGTCACCAGGTCTTAATTAAACATCCGAGGGAGATATCTGAGCCAACTTACGCCAGACTGACTGGGTACATCCACAATATAGAGAGTGATGCCATGCAGTCTGAAAGCTGAACTGCCACACACAAGCCTAACTTAGCATGCTCCTGTTAGGTTTTGCCTCCCTAAATCACATTGCTTTTTGCTTTCCCATCAATAAGCCTGACACATGCTCCTCTCATGTGCTTACTTCCATTTCGATGCCTGAATTCTGCTTCTGGGCATGCTGTGGAAAACTGTGGAGAAACTGTACTTCTAACCTGCTGCCTAAACTCCACCAGGTTCCATAAAACTTGCAAATCTCTTCATCCTTGTCAGCCAAGGGGCTCGATCCATTAGGTGTGCTGTAGGAGCAACTGGGTTCCACAAAAATGTAACTGCTTGAAGAGGCAGTTATAGTATTTACCTCTTGTCCTGTCCAAAGCCCTGCCCCAAGTTCAGTGATTCAGTAAGAATGTAGTAAACCCAGGTCCAAAACCTTTGTCTAGTTGAAAAAAACCAAACTTTTCCCTTTTGTGAGGAGGGTGAGATTATTCTCTGTTCAAGGACGTGAACATGAGTTTAGCTAAAAAGAGACTGAGATTAGGGCACTCATCTGGGCAAGGAGCCATTTGGCTCCTCCAGTTCTACCTTCAGTGACTACTTCTTTGCTGGATGTAACATCTGCTTAGCATAAAACACAGAAAAACATCTCTGGCGCTGGCACTGGAACCCAGAGCTGCCACCGCATTTCATTACTGGTCTGAATAGTTAAGCTTGCTCTTGCTCTCTCTTTCTGAGTCACTGAATATTTGGGTACTTTTACAAAAGGGTGCTTCCCACATGAAGAATACCTCGCAGCTTTGTTCCAGGCAGTCTCCAGCCCAGCAAGTATTTTGGTTTTTTTTTGCGAAGGAAGAAATAGTTCTCTGATGCTGATATCTCTAAAGGCAGAGAACTTAGTTCTCTCACATTCTGTGTAACAGTGGTAGGTGGCAAGCTTCTAGAGTAAAAGCTTTAAATACCTAAATTTAACAGCTGATTTAAGGTTTCAGTCTTGAGCAGAGGCAAGTAACAGGCACAGATGGGCAGAGTTTAACAAGTAACTCATGCTGTGTAGATTTCAGCAGCTTCAAACCTTGGGAAATCTGAGTCTTGGCTGCTTAGATTCAGTGTCCAGACGCCCGCACTGCCAGGTATTTAAAACAGGCACTGCCCATCAGAGTTGTTCCCAATTCCTTTTGTAGATATGACCCCACTCAAGCTCGTTCATTTTGACTTGGTCAGTTTCTCTGTGTTCATCTCAGAACGTTTCTTGAGAATATTTCCTTCAAAATGTGCTGCTAAAACCACTGCAGGAACTGAAGTTTCAAGTTGTCTTTAAAAAAGCAACAACTTGAATGCAAAGTGTGATGATTTTGCTCTTAACCACACAGTTCTAAGTAAAGAATACAGGTTCTGGTAATCAATGACTACCTGGTAATATTTTTTTAAAATAAAACTTTCACGGTTGCAAAAACTTTAGAAATGTGACTTCTACAAACCTCATGCTCAGAAGCCAACTGGAGGGAAGTCCAGCCTTAATGATTTGTTTTCAAATCTCATGATCTTAAGCCACTTTTGTGTGGTGAGGGCAAGAGCTGACAAGTGATTTTTGAATACATAAAATTGGCAAGCACAAGCTAAGCAGCACAGACAGAACAGGGGTCAGCCGACATGTCTCTTCACCAGATACTGTTTTTAATAGCTTATAACTTCACCATGCTTTAACCATGGATGCTGAGGCTTTCCATTCCAGGTGTCTGCCTCAGGCTATTTTTTTTTTTTTTTGAGCCAGAGTAGTTCAGCTGGTTCTGAGATGACTTTTTTTTTTCTTTTTTTTTTTTGCACTAACTCCAAGGACCTTTTCTTTGAAGAAGTCTAGTAACACCACACTTTGGAGCGAAAACTTGAAGTCTGGTGGCATGCAGCCACTGTTTCAAGCTCTTGCCTTCTGCAAGATCACATACTCTAAGAAAAATCTAAAGATATTATATTATGTAAAACTGTCTATGATTCACGTGAACAAAGACAGTTAATATCCACAAAAGGAGGTAGGTACAGCTGTGTCTCTTCACCAGTCAATCTGGCTGAAAGGCACCTCCATGATCTGCTTAATCTATCCCTCTGCTCTGAGACAGAATCAGGTATGTGTAGCTCATCCTCCAGATAATTTTGGAGGTTTTGCAGTTCTGGTGATAATAAGGATTTCATGGCCACTTCAATAACCTGCTTCCCGGTAAGACCTCCATACAGTCAAATGTTTCTCCCTTTAGTATCCAAGTTAAATTTCCATTGCTAAATATATAGCACACTGCTTCCTGTCCTGCACTCCGTAGACAAGGAGAAATAAAGCTGATCATTGTCATCTTTGCTATCTACTGGAATTCTCTAAATGCCAGCCACAAGCCAGTTGACTTGAGCAAACCTTTTGTCTTACCAAGGTAAGTTAACAGTTTGGGGTTTTTTCCCCACAGAGTATCACAGGATACCAAAATGAAACTAACTCTACCACAATGGTAGAACCTTATCCTGAGATACCAGGTATCTAAGAAATCTTTTTTCTTCTATTCATGTGAACAGCTGTGCAAATGAAAACATTTATAACTATATCATCCGTAGTGTCATCCTCTGGCATCTAACCTACCGGCTTACAGGCACTCTGCAGTAAAAGAGTGGGCAAAACAGATCTGTCTGATGGAGACTCTCCATACTGTTTGGTGAGTTTTGTATTTTGCAAATAAAACCACACTAAGCAAAACTGTTTAAAGGCCAGATCACTGCCTACATCTTTGATAGTGTATATAGATATCTCTAACCGTACTAAATGCAACATAGCTTTCCCAGGATTTAATCCTGCTAATACCAAATAAAGACATCCCAAGCATTGTCAGGAGACCAGGAAACAAGAACGTGAAACCAGGAATTTAAAGTAAGTATAGGTGTCAGATGCAAGGAAATATTAAAAGTGGATGGCTGTTAACTTCCACTTAGATGACATGGGCAGTATTCTCATTCCTACTGACCTTAACCTGCCCACGTGCCATGAAGTCCTTGACAGTAAAGGGCTGATCACCTGGGACCTGACATGGTTGAAGACAAATCACATTTGCATAATTGTTTTTGATCCTTCTTTCCAACCATTCTGAACTGAGAAAATGTATCATGAATGGTTTAACTCCTGCCATCAAGGAGGATGTAAAAGTTAGACTACAATTAGAGTAAAAAGCTTTGAAAAGGTAAATAATATGTCTTTTAAAAGCCTTTATGAGGAAAAGAGTTGTTGCCATCATTTAAGAAGTGATTACCAAGATTACTAATGCACCAGCAGTTTTGATGACTTTTTTCAAATTTTTCTTCTGGAGCGCAAAGTATAACACCCCCCCCCCCCCCAGTGTATCTGATAACTGTTTGGTATTTTATGTTTTTTTTTTTTCCTGTGGTAATTTTGCATATGGACATATATAATCACAGCATGTCAAACTCATCAAGCAGGGAACTACTGGACTATCTGCTTCATTTAATGAATTGAGCCTGTTATAGGTAGCACCCACATGCAGTCATACACTGAAGACTGGGCGTTTTAAAAATGGTCCTGATGAAAATCCTCTAACACTGCACTGTTGAAGTCCTGTTTGAACTAGAGAAACCTTGTGTGATAAGACTTTGTGCTGAAGTTTCAAATCCTCTGATAAGTTTGTTCCTGGCTGTACTTCTAAATATTTTTTCCCAAGCTGATTTATTACATAAACAAAGTCCATGTCAGAGCTACACATCGTTCAGCCCTTGAGATGTGGTTTGTTTTGCTCTCAATTTATGAAAACACAAAGGCCCAAAAATAAAAACAGCTAATTGTAGTACTTCGTTCCAAATGTCGGGTTTCATCAACTGTTTATTTGAGGACAGTGACACCAAGCGGCAGACACGACTCAAGTTCCCTTTTTTTCCCTCCAACTTAACTGCAGCTCCTTCAGCACAGAAAAAGCGGAATACAGTAAACTGTGCTGCAACTTCCAACTGCTTTATTTCTAATTTGTATTTATACATCAGAGCATTTCAATAGCACTTGATTTTTGAAAAGTTGACCTCAATATAAAACTCATCTGCTTAGCACAAAACTGATTTTTTTTCCCAGATTAAGGAAAAGATTTCTTCTTTATTTACAGTACGCTGTTGGATTTCATGTGCTTTACTGATGTGTGGTATAATGAACTGCTGCACTTTGAGGATTTTCATGGAGAAGTCTTTTCTGGCATTTCTACAACCTCTCCCTAAGCTGTTGAAAAATTCTTGTTTTTTCACCTTTATTTTTGTTGATACCAGGAACAAATGACCTTTCACCTCAAGCCAAAGTGTTGACTTTGCCATCTTGGCTTTGAAAATCTGCTTCCTCATCAACAAATCAAAGTATTTTTAGAGGCATAAATAATTCCAATAATACTTAGATAAATATGGCACTGAGAAAGTTAAAAAGTGAATGTAACTTGTGTTTGAATAAACACTAAGAGTGTTACTTTTTACCCCTTTATTCCATTTCTTCATGTTGCCCAGTTTAAAAAAAAAACAACCCCCCAAATCAATACCCTGAATAGAATCATTACTTTTCCTACATTTCAGTGTACATCACCACCACATATTAGTGAGAAAAGGGTAGTACTTCACGAGTTACTTATTTCATTATAGGCAAGAAAAATTCTCCTGATACAGTCAGTATCTCCAGGCAGTATGCTGAAAGCAGTGGCAAAATATTTTCCTTTCAGAAATAAAACTGAAACTGGCATTGGTACCCCACACAGCAAATGCAAAATATGTTCAGCTGACCCAAAACTGTAATAGAAAGTAGACCTGAGATAACTGCAGAAGAGGAAGCCTCTACTGAATGACATTTTGCTAACAGTCCTATCTTAGTGCAATGAAATGTCTATACTATGATCTCAAAATGTGTATTTCATATATATGGTTACATAAGCTACCACTTATTTGGAATAAGGATACTCAGTTACACTGAAGTAAATGAGATATCCTTTGAGCAAGAGGAACAACAAATTACTCCAAATGATCAAGGGTCTCAAAGTCTAGCCCATAAGGAACTCCTAAGCCAAATTTTTAAAAATATGAAGTTCTTTTACTGGTGATTCCACTTGAATTTTATCTTAATACAAGTTATCTATGACAAGGTTACAGTATTTTAGAATTTTTCACCTAAGACGTCACAATTGCTGACCTTTTTCTTGAAGCCCATTTAGCATCTTAAAAGAATGAACCTCCTGTGCTGCTGAGTGGATCTGTTAGACTTCTTTTATACACCTTCTATGAGCTTGAACAGAACAGTACCAAATTTGATGGAACTATGTCAACACAGTCATTTAAGTATGTTCTTATGTCTTAGCAGGATCAGTGCTCATATAAATACAGGTGTCAAGCCAGAAGTGAAAGACAAACACTGAACAAGGGCTACATTGCTCTTGAAGATTAATTGCTCTTAAGAATAAAGGGGAAAAAATTAAATCCCTGACATGTTCATGTAACTGAATAAAAAGAAAACATTTTCATCTCTTCAAGCACCCATTGCTCCCTGTCAGCTGAGCCTTTAGAAGACAGCTACATGTTCAAAACAGTTTTGAAAATTTTTTTCATCAATGTCACAGGAAAAAAAAATTAATTTATGACTTACCCTATAAAATTCCCTAAAAAAATAAAGAGATGTCTCTCTTCTGAGGAAAGCAACATACTTGTATAAAAGACAGTTGAGAGTATCTGAACTACCATCATCATCACTTATAATCTCTACCCTTTCTCCACTTTCTCTCCTACTACTTGGGTATCAATAACTCAGATTAATTTAAAATGGCAGTGAATACAAACCACAAGATGATTTTATTTTGGCAGAGCTTGTGACGCTTTTTCTATACTTTTACTTAGTATATTTCAATCACCAGTATCATCCTCTACTAGGACTCTGTTTTACTCAGAGAGATCTATTAATATATCCGTCTTTATAGTGTTGCCTAGATTTTTAGTGTCATAAGCAGCATTTCAGTACTCTTTCATTAATAAGTCTTCACAGATTTGCAGAGTTAGGTGTTATTACACCTCACAGCCAATCACTTTTCCACCTCCTTCTCCTTTTGGACTCCTTTTGTATTATGCTTTTTATCAGGGATTTGTTCTCTCACTCTTCTATTTTTTCTACACTTTTCTGTCACCCTCCTCTGTGTCTAGTGAGTTCTGTATTTTGCATATCAGCATGCCTTTCCCAAAGACTTGTTTGTGAAAGGGGGAATCAGAGCTAAGCCTTACATTTCAGGCTTCCATCATGCCAGCAGTCTTCTCCATGTTTTGAAAATATGGCAACAAAAAGTCATGTAATTAAAAAAAGGCAACAATAAGACATGCCATTTCTTATGATTAATAAATCACCAGAACAGTCTTAGAAAGATATTTGTGATTCACACTTCCTAATTAGATACCTAAATATCATAAATTGGTAATCCGTTAGTCCCTTAAAAGCCTTTCTAAATGCGGTTCACAGGAGTTTAATACCCCAAACCCTACTGAAGTACTTAACAAAAATTCTTTCTGTTCTTTCCAGTGTTTAAAATAAAAGTACTCTTCACCCCCAAGCTTCTTATGAAACAAATGGAATGCTGCCATGCTGCAGAATTCATGCAGAGGGATCAAAATGAAAGGTGCGGTTTTATAAGAAAAAAGCCCGCTTTAAATGTCACTGATAAATGATAAAGACAAACATACTCTTGCATCATGCAGTACTGTCACTGTCTTCCAGTCGCAACCCATAACCTTGGTTAAAACACTTTTTTCTTTCAACTGCTTAGAATTTAACACTGAAAAAACACCTTTATTTATAGTGAAGCTGGCAAGTTTCATTTGAAGACAGTGCATTATGTTTTAACTTCATGAAGATATGCGAACTGTGCACTCACATAACTAAGCCTGCTAAAACATAAGCTATTTCTACTTCTACTTGGCCAAGCATCAGGAACTGCAGCGGTTTCTGGTTAATCCAAACTGCAGGATCTAATAGGTATGCAATAGCATCTACAAGCTGTGTTAGTACTTACATCCAAGCTTCCTTCACTTGTAGATGCAGAACTAAAAACATCCTCCTCACCACAATCTCTGTTCATCCTCAAGTATTCTTCTGTCTGCAACACAAATAAGTATCCTACAGAGCAGCAGCAAAGGAAACAAAACTGCAAAAACATGCCAGAGCAAAACACCAAACTCCATCACAGAACCAGGATAAACTGTCTCTCTAGTGCTGGACCTGACTGCTGAGAGTCTCTGAAGTAGTCTGCAAAATTCCCTGATGTAGGCAAGGGGCTAAGAAATTAATTAGCAGAAAGATTTAAGAACAATTCTTGGGCAAGGATGAAAATAGGTAGTAACTAATTCCTGTAATACTGGGGACCAGACTGCTAGTCTCTGCTACACACACAGACACAGGGGAACAATCAGAGAGCTTCTTCCTTGCCATTTCTTCATGAAGGAACTGTTTCTATGCACTAGCATACACCCTGCTTAAGCCTAGATCCCATGATTGTGTACACAGGACCTCTGCTCTACTGGATTGCTTAGCAGTGCCAATTTGATCTGGATTTAGCCTCAGGCAAATGACTACATTTAACATCAAAAAGAAAGGGAGTTCATGCCACCTTTATGTTTTTTATGCCAGCTGCAGGAGAACAGAGGGTAACTGATCCAGCATAAAATTAGAATGGAGAGAACAAGATGATACCTGATCTGGCATTAAGCCTGCCAGTACAAAGTTAACCGAAGAAATACTTTCAAGAAATTTGTATCAACCATGAGAGTAGGACTTTGCTTTCATTCTGTGTCATGGTGTTTTCAATATAGCAAAAACTTTTTTTTTAGTAAACTTAGATGTACTGTATTGTCACACCACGATTACTGCTTTCAGTGAGCTAGCTGAGAAAGAAAGCATGTGTGTAGGCATGGAAATCTGAGCATAGGCCTGTAGAGTGCAGTGACACCTGATCCAGGACAGTTTGCAACACAGGCAAACACTCTTCTTCCCTTGCAAAAGAAATTGCCTTCTCCTTGTAAAAGCCTGCAATTCTTCAGTGACACTACTGTGCAAGACTTTGAACAATTCTTCCTATCAAATAGTTCTAAAATACAGACTGCATGACCACGTGCATACATACACATCACAGCAAATCACAATGCAAACAAACAAACAAATTAAAACAAATACGCAGAACCAACTTAAAGGCTAGTGGAGGAGTAAAAATGTAAGAATAACCATAAAGAGCAGAGTTTAAGCACTCTGGGGTTTTGATTCCAGTTCCCTGAAATCACAATCCCTTCATAAACCTACCAAATCCTTTCTTAAAAACACTTTAATTATTTATCCTCATTCTGCGCAGTCTGTTCAGCAGTTTCACTGCTGTTTGGGATAGAAATCTTTCACAATACCAAGTCAGATGTATTATGGCTATTTAACACCTGCTTGCTCCTGTGTGCTGTGCTGTTCTTCAGTTTTCAGTAGTTCTTCCATCTATTGGGTTTCAGGCTCCCACAGGTTTGTATTGAAAAGGCAACAGTGATTTCCTTGCTTGACTAAACAAAGTGACTGATTTAGCTTCTTTTCCTAACAAGTAATTGACATTTGAAAGTAACAATCCAATGCAGAAATTACTAAGAAAAATCAATTAACTTGTCAGAACTAACAGCAAGAAAGACCTTTTCCTCAGATTTAGAAGCTCTTTCTCAGACTTATCAGTTCCTACTTTTTCCCAAGTCAAATACTACTTGTAACTTAATTCACCCTCAATATCCTTAGCATCCATTAAAATGTCTATTTCAAAAAATTCAGAGTATAGCCTACTTTGCCTTTGATTAACAAACACAAGAAAGAGAACATAAAAAAAGAAGAGTTTGCAATCTTGGAATACGCATCCCAAACTCTGCTGTGAAAAATCCACTGCAATAACCACAGAACTAGGATACTTCATAGCAACGTTTTCTAAGGTTGTATGCATGAATACTTTAAAAGTTAAATCTGATCTGCTTCACGAGCTAGAACTCCAAGAGCATAGACTTCATACCCAAAGTCATAAAAATGAAATCAAAGGACAAACTATGATGCAGAAACTGCATGCTGTAATATAACTGGTTCTTCCAGAGGAACTACAGTCCCACAGCATGCACTAGAGGTTCAAGCTGAGCTCCCTTGTTTATCTGATTCTTCCAGGCAGATACAGCATTGTTGCTCTAGTGATGCTTTTGTTCCCTTCTAAATTGGAAATATTTTCTGTAGAAAAACACTCTGAAAATACTGACTTATATCATAAAATACAGTTTCCATGTGTCCTTTATAGGACGGTAAGAATAGTTTGGCATCTATGACAGGTGGTTTTTCAACACAGCAATTCACAATGTCCATAAAGGAACCTATTCCCCAGCAAAAACACTCCAAATTTGATCATAATCAAAAAGGCAAAGAGCTAATAGAGATTTTGGAAAGCTTTCACAGTTTTAAAAATACGACTGAGAAGACTGGAACGATAAGTGAAAACACCAGTCCATTAACAATCAACTGTTTCTTACTGCCAGTTAGTCAGACACACATTTTATAATTCCATTCTAAAAGCCTTCAAGGACTCTTTAAACTAGATAAAAGAAAATTCCCTTTTTACTCTGACATCCTAGAGTATTATATACTTTACAATCGAAATTGGTTAACACTATTATTTTTAGCAAAGGATGCAAAAAGTATGACGTTAAAAGCCCACTGGTTTTTTCTGTGTTCTTGAGTCAGAAAGTTTTTCTGTATTTTATTTCTCTGATAAATGAACAATTATTCATAAAGGAATCTTAATAGAAGATCATTATTTTATATGACTTTTCTACATTTTCCAATTCAAGATAACAAAGAAAGTTTAAAATGCCTAACAGGTACTCCTGCAGACACTTATCCTTCAGTTCAGTACTGCAAGTTACTTCTACACCAGATTTATCAGCTTTACGGACTTGGAGATGGCAATAGCGTGACTGCACAGAGCTTCCTAAAGGTATAAATGCTTTAAAAGAGATTATCACCCATGCACAGAAGAGGTCATAAGACACATCTACTTGATATCTTAATTGTTCTATATTACATCAGTTCTTTCATAAATGCATTTTATAATCTGAGCACTACTAATAGGCAGATATAGGTTGCTTGAAACTTCTGCTCATTGTTAACACTTATTGAACCTACAGCATTACAAAAACAAAGGAAAAAGACCCTTCAATAAGCAGCTGATATCTCCATCAGGCTGCACTGATTACATGCAGTTCATGCATCTGTTAACAGATTACTCCCTGGAAGGAAAAAGAAGGCAGGCCAAAAAAATGGCACCACTCACAGATATAACAGATTTAGAAAGAAATAAATTCTCTTTAGTAAGCAGTACACTAATGAACACTTACCTTGCTACTTCTTCTATCAGCATTAAACAATCCCAGAAGTCGTGTCTTTTCTTTTTCTATTGCATCATTGCTTACTGAAGCCTTTCGATTTGGTTCTGAAACAATTTTAATGGAATAGTTTTTACATTTCTGAAATAAAGATTCAGTATTTTAAAGCATCCTGGATTGGTGCTGGATTTTTTTTAAGATGGAGATGTCATGGACTGGATTATCTAAGTAACTGCCAGATCCTGCCCTTTATTTGTCATCGAGTATATTCCAAAATCTAATGGAGGCAAAAGGAATAATTTAATAAACTGCACCAAGTTTTCAATCATAATTCAGTAACCTTTATTAAAAGGCAAAATATGAGGAAATTGCTTAGTCTTCAGAAATGCTTGTTAGATGTCTCACTTAAAACTCATAGAGTACTGTAATAGTAAAAAACCCCAACACCTAAAAAAGATATTATAGTGAATATCTTAAACAATTCACAGGTGTGACTTAATACTGTGAAGTTAAAGGAAAGATTCTCAATGTGGATTTGGATAAAGCTCCATAAAGCAGAAAAAGACCTTTTTCTTGAGAACAGGGCTGTCCTTAGAACTTAAACCAGCTGGATGTAGTTATTTTTTCTTATCTTGGTGCTTTTACTTCAGGTGGGAAAAGAGGGGAGTTTATAGGTATTTCAGGCTGTAAGAGCTCAAACATGTGACTTCCTTGAGCCTGCTTAAAGAATTGTATGAATTCTCATTCCATTTAGGCTCCCTTTACTTCCTCCCTTCAGTTTCTCATCCACAAACTGGATGAGCAAAATGATAGAGTCATGCAGCACAGGAAACAACCACGTTTCCCGTTCAATATACAGACTATAAAGCTCTCTCACTCTTTTTTAATGGACTCTGCATAATGCTTGAAAATCTGTGGTTCCCAACATATCAGAGCATTTCACTAGCATACTGAAAGTTTAATTTGCAGAGAAGAATTTTATTTTGTTAATGTTTTCTTTATTTACTTAATAATAATTAAGAAGCAAATTCAAAATCACTTTTTTGTCAACACAAAATAAAGGTTTCTTTCACAAAAAAAAAATTCTAATCCCAGAACTCCTCTAAACTTATTTGCATATCACACAAAACACATGACTTTCACATAGATCACTACTGCATATAAACAATGTCAGGTGTTAGAAGGTGTTAAGCACATACATAAGCGCAGAAGAATTGTAAAAATTATGAGCCCAAGGGAAAACAGGGAGAAACTATCCTTAAGAAAGACTACAACTGCACTGATACCAAATACAGCAATAAAATAATACTTTTCTTAAATACTAAGCACTGCCTATGCTCACTTGTTAATCAGAAACTGCTGGATTTCTGCTTGGGGCTGGGTTCTAACTACATTAGGATCTTGATTCCCGTATTCACATCATCATCAACTATAAACAATAATACTGAAAGTCTAGCATAATTTACATCAGTAACAGCTGATCATCAACTTTTCCATTAAGCAATGTATAATCCCAGTAAACTGGGATTTAAACACAGCCTGTGGTGCCAAAAGAATGAGTCTTTATTAATTTGTACCACTTTTTCTTAGACAAATACAGTGGATATTCCCTCTTGTACTAAACTCCATATAAAAGGAAGCCACAGCAAGTAATGACAGAAGATTAGGGGGCATAGTACTGCATTAGTGAAGCCAAAATGCCATGAGCTAAGAGTTGCTCAATGGCTGCCACCCACTGGAGGTGGGCTTCCTTTCTTCCTTCCCGAAAATTTAAAGAAGTTACCCAGTGTCATTTTGATTATGTTGTATCTACTAAAAATGCAAAGAAGTAAAGCCAGTTAGAAATCCACCATGCCTTTCTTGAGGATAATTAATTTAAGCAATGTATTAAAACAGTTAGTGGGCAGAAAGGATATTCTAAATACAGACATTTTCTGTTTAACTAGAAGCAGAAGCACAAGCAGAGGTGTAATCCAATCAAACCCCACCTACCGTAACAATTCAGAAGTCAGCATCTTTTCAGTTATACAATGTGCAAATATACATTTGATATTAAAATGCTTTGCTGCGTGTAAATTGAAACCAGTGGAAGATCTCGTAGACCTCAAAATATTCTACCTTTGCTATTAAATAAATTTTCAACCCAAGAGACCTCTGAAATGTTAGTAATTCTGACATTAAACTAATCATGCTTTAGATAACCTGAACAGACTTGGTATCTGCATAGAAACGTATCATACAACAGAACAGTTAAATAGCAGGATTTGTTAATTGCTGGCATCTTAATGCCAATTCCTAAAGAGGCAGTATGCACAGAAGTGTGTTTGTTCTGACCAGCAGCACAGACACATAAACAACACTTTAAAAAGACAACACAGATTGAAAACAGCTTGTTTCTCTACAGCATTTTACTCAACATTCTTAAAGATCTATCTATGAAACCCACATTAAACATAGTGTGAAGTAACAGACAGTTTTCCTTCAGCAGCATTGTACAGTACCTCTATAGTTCAGAGAAGGTTCAGACTGAGTTTTTGATGGAGGAACTGGAAAAGGCAGGCAATGAAAGGATAAGAGAAAACACATTAAAGTTCTAATATTGCCTTGTAAGCCACAATATTCATTAATTTTTCCTAGCACTTTTTTTCCTAAGCATTACAGAAAAAATGTTGACTGACAACAGACATGCAGAGCTGCTACTGAAGCAGTTTAGCTGTGTTCATATTAATTCCTGATTCACTCATGAAGCTGCTTCAAGTGCTAAATCGAATTAAGTAAGCAGGTGGCAGCAGAGCCTGTCTTTTAATAATTCTTCAGCACTTGGTATTTCTGTTTCATTGAAGGAAAGACTGATGAGTTTTTCTAGTATCTGCTCTTATAAGCACAGTCTAAGCTTTTAGCACCTCTGATGCCTTACTTGTTAGTGGGAAAGTATTTTAAAAATCTGTATGTTCTGATAACTAAACAGGCTGGATAACTACTCAATGTACAATTCATAGACCAACAGCTACTAAAACCAATGCGTTTATTCCTCTTGGAGATTACAAATGAGAATACGGAAGAAGGAATTTGAGGAAACAAAGGAAAAATTTTTGTAAATTTTATGTGCATTTGCTAGTTTTCTCAGACACCATGGTACAGAGTAAGAGGAAGATAGAAAAGGCTGAAATACACTCAGGATCAGGAGCATATACATCATCCTTTTCATTTGAAATGAAATAGTTTAAAGCAAGGTGTAGGGTAATTACTCTGCAAGTTGTCCCTGGAGTATGTTGAACGAATCCTGTTGAATGCTCTGCCTGTTCAGTATGTTGCTCTAAAATTGTTAGCTTAATTACAAGTAAACGTCTTAAAACAACAAACACGCAATTGAGTTATGACATATTGTAAACCTCTTTTTTGAACGTCCTAATAATGCAAAAGAAAAGGAGATATTTAGTTTACTTTGAAGCCTAAACCTACTGAAATTTGACTCTCACAAAGGTAGAACTGTCACTTATCAAAGGAGTTGGAAAGAAGAGATAGAACGTCAACATAAATAAATAACTTTATAAATAAAAAATAAGGCTGCAGCTCAGCACCCACAAGAATGACATTATCTAAACAATAAATAAGGACATTTACTGTGCTGAAAGTAATACCAATTGAGACAAACTGTAGGAGACAATTTTAATGAATATCACTTTCTGACCTCAAAGGAAGTAGTTCTTGTCAGTGCGTATTTTTAAAGCAGGTATGTTTTAAAGCACATCACATAATTATGCCATTTGAATACATAATCAGGGTGATAAAACTCAAGTCTAATAAGCTGCTACTACAATGTTGTCTATCCAAACAGAAAGTGAGGATAAATAAACAAGAGAACAAAATTTCAAATACAAATACCTCTTAGTTCCTCTTCACTAAACCGTCAATAACTTCGCTCTTTAGAAACCGTCTCTGAGCCTACCCAGTCTGTCTCTCAAAAACCCTGGTCAGTCGCCTCTGCCTCTCAGCTTTCACAGCTGCCATGACTATGGCATGTCTCTTCCTTCTTTCTCTCCAACTCACAGCACAGGTAAATGACTGGCTCCGCCTGGACGAGGCCCCTGTGTTACGCACACCTCTATCGACAGCAGCTCCAGGATGTAGCAAAGCTCCTCCTTTTGCCCTGCCCCAGACCAACCTGTACCCTGCCAGAGTCCAGCCCAGCCTGGCACAGGGCCCAAGAGCAACCAAGGACGGCTGGGCATGTTGCTGACCTGGCTGCTGCTCGGGACACGGCTCACTGAACAAACTTATGCTGCTCTCTGGACTGAAATGTCACTCTGCTGTTTCAGCTGGACTCCAAAGGAATGGCAGCACAAATGCTTTTAAGTTGCCATATTGTTGTCACATCATATAACCCTGCAGCAACTTCTTTCAGTCTCAGCTCACCTTTTTTCCTGTCCCAGGCATACAGCTCCTTTATCCCCAGCTCCTCCAAGGACTTGGTAAGCTCCAGTTCCTCCCCAGTTATGCCGTCTCGCAGAAGAACAATGTGCTCTTGACTGACTTCACACTTCTCACAAATAGCTGGGATGATGTTGTGGAGAGGCACCTCTGGACTAACTCGAACCACAGCCTTCTGTGTCTTCAAGTAGTTCACTACCAGCCTCACAGATTTCTGCAGAATTAAACATAAACTCTCAGTCTCACCTCTGTGGTGGCTAAACAATTTTACAGTGAGAAATGCACTGGAGAATTTCATACTGTCTTGACTACTCTCAGGCAAATTTAACCCACATTGCAAAAAAAAGTTATTTAAAAAAAAATAATCTCAGAGCTCCCTTACCATTAAGGAGACATTAACAAGAACATGTCAAGAAGGAAAAGGAATCAGAGACGGAGGTAATTTGTAAATGTTCACAAGTACCACTCTGAAAGGTGTGAGTGTATAACTAGATATTGATTCAGAATAATAAAAATTTCAGCAAACATTTGGAAAATGACTACTTCTGAATCTTCAGTCATGTGAAATAGATTTATTAACGATCAGTCTTCTCCCATATCTTTAATAAAGATGGCAACCAAAATATCACCAAAACTCCATGTACCTCCATACAACCCCATAACTCTCATTTCACTCTTTACTGCAAATTTCAACCACCCCGATCTTCAGATTTCCATCTATCCAACCACATGCAACATTTTGTCTAAATGTTTAGACTAGCCTCTACCAATCTGCATGCAAAACAGTTAAGCTAGTAAAGCAAGTTATACTCATTCAAGTCTTTCCCATCCAGTTTCAAGATGAAAAGATTGGAAGAACTGCTTGAAATCATAGCAATGATGTTTCATGGCACCATTTTAACCTGACAGAGTACTGACCTCCGGGACTCTTGGCAAAGGTCGCTTTGCCTTCTCTTCAGGAATCTTCTCTTTCAGAAGTATTGTCTCTACGTCCAGTGCTCCTATCAAAGTGTTTGGCTTGTAACTCAGAACTTGTTGAGCTCCCGAAGACTTCAGTTCAAGAGTGTGTTGGGATGGATTTAAGTGATAGTGGCTGCATAAATCAACCAATACATCCATCACAGCTTTACTGCAAGGAAGAAGATATTCACCATTAGCATGAGAAAAACCAGTTGCTACAAAATTTACCTCAGTTTTAAGATGGGAGGAAAAAAGACAATACAAGCTGTGGATGTGTCACTAGTTAACCATCTTAATGAGAGAACAGTGCTAGTGCTTTGAAATGCTAAACAGATCAGATAAAATGATAGGTATTAAATATATTCGCACTTTGGTGTGTGTTTATGAGCTGGCAATTAACTATTCACTCTGAGGCAGACAACAGTGCCAATCATAGCACTAACCAACATAAGCCATAAGCCAAGTGCAGACAACGTGCATCTTATCTACTAAATCCATACATTAAACTCTCCAATTCAAACACTGTGTTCTTTAACATGAAGATGAAATACAAATAAATTATGCAGTCGTAGTCCAGTAAACTCTACCTAGATTTGAATCATCACATAAGAGAACCCAAAATGGAGCATTTAAATCTGGAACAAACAGTAGAGAGGATTTATTTTTCCAGCCTACAATTTTGAGTTCCCCAAATCCATTTGACAGCAGCAGTATTTTCAAGTACAAGGCATCCTGTCCATATTTATTTTGGTGAGGATATTAACCCTGTATAAAAATACCTGGCTTTGAGTATTTGCATTATAAGTAACTCTTACTGCAGATGTGATTCTTAAACTACCAACTCTTAAAAGAGTCAGCAACTATCCCTTTCTTATTTCATGCCTTTGCACAGATGTACTCCATTTTGTGTCAATAACTCAATATTCACTGGAGCTTGATACTGCCTGACACAGCTGACATGAACTGTGCTCCCGCACACCTTGGAAATCCTCTTCTACCATGATTCGGAAGGGTTTATTAAAACTGGTAATTTTTCTGAAAAGTCTTGGTTTCATAAACCAGTTTCTGTCATTAACAAAACAATATAAATTGAACAATGCTTCCAGCTGTAGCTGAAGCCTGTCATTTAAAGTGGGATATTTGTCTTCTAGCAGAAGTGAAAGTAAGTGCATACACAGTATATTTGTCCAAAGAACTGTTAACTCTTCTAATGTTTAAACTGGAAAAACTATATAGAGATTCAAAATGCAAGCAAATTCAAAGAACATGAAATCCTTCACAGATTATTAACTACCACCATTACATCTGTAGCTCAAGAACTGCCCTTCGAACTGCAAGCTGTTGGCATCTGAGAAACTACTCTCTGGGGGGCTGCCAACCTTCTTTCTGTGGGTATGTTGTTGGCCAACAACTGATCAAGAAATTGGTGAAAAACCCCCGAGAGCTAATGGTAAAGACAATGAAAATGGAAAAAACAATTCCTTATTAACAGGCAAAACACTGAAATATATGTAGATGACAGCTCTTCCCATGCAACAGAAACAGAAAGGACCTGCTTTACAGTCACCTATTTCAGTTTTAACTGAGTTACACAGTGAGAGCTAAAAAAGTGGCAAGCATGGAAAATTTGAAGTATGTGTTCTCACTGAAAAGAGAAGAACACAGTGAGAAGATGATAACTGAAGATCAAACAAAGAAAACAGGTGTCATTAATATGTACAGGAGGCTTCAGAAAAATTAGAACACTCTGGCAACTGCTAACATAGAGACCATCTAAATACAAACATTCAGTACCTGAATCAAAACTGTATCAGGTCATTTCATGATGTCTTATTCTTGGCACTGTCCCCAAGTTGAAAATGTCTGTATCTCACAACCACGTTCAATTCATATGCAACACATCACAAACCAATAGACATTTACATCTACTAAATCCAAACTATAGGAAAATCCCACCTACACCAATATTTATATGAATATTCATTAAACTGTGCAGCAGTGAGCACTTTTAAAAAGTGTCAGTTCTTCTGATACAGATTTTAGCTTGTTTAAAGACATATTGCTTTTAAATTAAAATTTGCATTTATTTATTTCCCCTCAGCCTTATTACTATTGTTTCACTGAAAAGCAAGTAACCTGGCAAAATCATAATACATGTGTTCTGTGTGCTAGACTTTTCTATTTGAAGTGGTACACTAATATATTTTTGTAGTGCATAATATTGTGATAATTCATTCAAAGCTGGACAGTTATCTTACCGCTTGAAAAAAGATATTAAAAAAAATACAGTTCATCAAAATAACAGTTTATGATTCCACACATCTACCACTGAAATTATAAAATATGTTCAGCAGCAACAGTACCACAACTATAACAAGATCAGAATCCACCACCCATCTGAGAAAATAAGTCGCAGACTCAATCATGCAAGTTGAACAAATTTGTCTGGGCAATGAACAATTCAAAAATCCAGCCAAATTTGAGGTTTCTTCTTACTGCAGATTAGAGAGCAGGCATCCATTAAACATAACACATAAGGAAGTCTGCAACATCCCTGTGTCTGCATCCTGCAACATCTCTGAAGTCTGCAACAATCTGTGCAACGTTACTCAGAATACACAACTGTTCCATTAAACTATTCCCAGGCCTCATCTGTACCATTTAAAAATACAGATCAAGCAATACCTCTGATGCTTTTGAAACAGTTTCAAAATGAATAGTATGCTCTTCCCAAAATGTAAGTTTGAAGAAAAATTTTCCACAAAACTTCTAAAGGATATAGTTCAGCTCTGTCCTGATATTCAATTACTAAGCTGTTTGACAATGGCAGTTCTGGACAGTAAAGAATAACTACTTTGTCAGCAATATTTATCATGCTGAAGATGTGATCAAGTTTAAGCTTCAGACTGCTTGTGTCCTGTTGTTCTCCAGTAAAACACAGCAAAGGCCTATAATTTTAAGAGGCATAAAACTACTGAGTTGTTTTGGGTGTGATTTGGCCTAATCTCCTTGGATCACACAAAGAAATCCATTTTAAAATACAGCCTTATATATCTAATAAATAAATGTGCAGGGTAAAGTTGCATTTTATCAAATGAAACCAACTTTCTTACTACCTTCTACCCTCATTCTACAAATGCCTTTCAGTACCTAAAGGGAGCCTACAAGACAGCTGGAGAGGGACTTTTCACAGGACTGAAAACACTAGTGATAGAACACTAGTGATAGAACAAGCGGTAATGGCTTCAAACTGAAAGTGGATTTAGATTAAATATTAGGAAGAAATTCTTCACTGTGAGGGGGTGGTGAGCCACTGAAATAGGTTGGCCAGAGAAATTGTAGATGCCCTGTCACTGGAAGTGTTCAAGGCTAGGATGAATGGAGCTCTGAGTAACCTGGTCTGGTGGAAGGTGTCCCTGTCCATGGCAGGAGGGGTAGAAGCAGATGATCTTTAAGACCCTTTCCAACCTAAGCCATTCTACGCCAAAAAAAAAATAAAATCTTCAAGTGGAAGAAAGAATTCTCTTTATTTAGATTAATGCCAGATATGCATTAGAAACGTACAGTGACAATTGACTGGAAAAGAAACATTACAGTGTAAAGGGTGACCTGGAATCTCTAATATTTCCACTATCTGCATTTAAAAACAGAAAATAGCATTAGTCATTATTATTTTCTCATGCTCCAAAACACAGCAGGCCCTTCATGAGAAGATTAAAATTTTTCCTACACAACCAGAAATGTATACACTAAACAGCAAGCTGTATCCAAACAAGTTCAGGAAGCATGATAAACAGACAGTCAAAAATGTTTTCTATTTCTTTTCTTATTTTGCTCATGTACATTTGGCTCTTATTTTCCACAATTGAGTAAGTCCACAGAAGGAACATTAAGATGACACACAAGAAGAGACAGAGGACTGGGCTTGTTGAGCCTTAAGACAAGAAGTCTGAAGAGAGATTTTCCTGCTGTCTGTAAGTATGAACTGGTAAGGTTACAGAACCAGATTCTTCTTGCCAGTGAACAGCAAGAGGATAAGTGGCAAGAGATAAATGCCAATATAGAAAATTCTGTTTAGATAAGAGAAAACATTTTTGTCACCATGAGGATGGTCAAGCCCTAGAAAAGGGGTACAGAGACATTCAGAAACTTCCTCCCTGGAGGCATTCAAACTTCCCTAGTAATGATGAGTTCCAGTGGCCCATTTCCAACATAAATTATTCTGTAAATTATTCTAGTAAAATTGTCTCTTTTTTCCTAACCTACATTGAACTACTGTAGTTTTGACCTGACTCTAATTTAGTTTTTAGTTAAGCTAATTTTAAATCTTTTGCCATGTGCCCTTTTTATCTTTTTCTAAAAACAACTCTTTCAAGTTTTACCAGCCTGGGCTGACTTCACACTTTCAGTCTTTCTTGAAACACTGTTCTATATGTTAAGCTATAAACCCGCAATAATGAGTCTATTACTGAGAATTATGTGAGAGCTTTAGGCTCTGTGTGACGCATACTCTGCAGTGAACTCTGTTGAGTATTTGCAGAATGGGACTACAGCTTCAACTAGTTTATTCTTTATTCCAGTGTCCTCCTCTCTGCATCATATACATGACAGAATTTGTAAGATAACAGCAGGAGCAACAACTGTCCAGTTTACTGTTCTGCATATTGGTCATCCATGGCATCCATGACAACTCCAAACCAAACATAATTTAGCGTCAAACATTTCCATTTTTTTACAATGCATTTCAAATACTACTGAATTCTCAAGCTGCTGACACTTAATATCTGTGTCTGCGTTAAACAGGAAATTCTTCTCAGTGTCACTCAGTGTGAATGGAGACAGATGCATCATCATCCTTTTATTTATAAGTTACCCATTGAAAACATTACCTGTGAGAATCACAAACAGAAAAAGTTTCTGGTAACTCTTGTGAGCTGTCCCACTTATTTTCTGTCTAAATGTCTAGCCCTCACCTCTCTCAGACCTGTTAACAGTTTGTGTGGATGTGCTACAGACCTATATGCACAAAATGCATGTGGCCAATGCTCTGCCTGTGCTTTCAGATGCTAATTAAGTGATCATACAAAAAATGTAAACATCGAATAGTCATTTTATAGTCCTTTTCAGTGGAAAGTAAGCTAACAGTTTTCCAGGAATACTTCTACCTGTTTTACAGTAGAGTTCAAGGGGATCAATTATCTCAAAAAAAGAACACTGATTTTCAATACTATTCTATTGCTGCACACACTCCCTAAGGACTCCGCTTAAAATCTGCACTACATAGTTCCAAAATCTCAAACAAATTGTGTGTTACAAGATGGCAATAAACTCTTAAAGGGAGACTTTCAGCTTGAGTTAACTTTTATAAATAAAATTATTTTACAGTTCCAGATTCCAATAAAATATCTTTAAATAGCACAAACTTTCTACATAGAGAACAAAGTTACATTAACAACATGCTGTTTTGCTCACATATAATGAACAAATTGAAATACATAATTTTTACCTTTAACTTAGTTCATTTAGAATAACCTTAAGTGATACTAATTACCTACAGTATTTATATTTTCAAATATAATCTACTGTACTTCATTGTTCTGTGAACTGCTTTCCTGAAATTACAGAATAATTTTTCATTATGAAGATGCCCAGGGCAAGGTTTTGCAAATTTTTCTGCATTAAAAAAAACTATTTCCCCAGGGTACCCAGAAGCAGATTTTGCAGAATGCAGTTTTGATGATGGTAACAAAAATGCTGCAGATTTACAGCAGTATAAACAACAGCAGGTTTTCTGCAATGCCCTTTTATGATATCACCACAGACAAAAGGAGGGAATAGGGAAAAAATTCATTACTTGCACTGGTTCTTATACTTACCTCAAACTTAAAAAAAAAACCCAATTTTTTTTTAAATCCAGTATCTTCATCATTTAATATCTACCTCCAAGTACCACTGTCTTCACAGCTCTTCAGTTCACAATGTCAAAACAACTCAAAAGGTCAAAAATGCCTGGGCTTTCACCCAAACCCAGATGCTTAAGACAGTTTATCCACTACAAATTTCAGATACTCTTGAAATTATTTTTTTTACTATTCCACATTTCTTTCAGGTTTTAGTCCACAGACTAAAGACTCTTAATAAACAAAATAGTCAGTTTCAATATATGTAATAGGTAGTGATAAACAACTGTGCAAGACACAGAATGTTTATTGTACAGGGCCTTTCTAATCATTCTTTGCTCCTCTAGCTTTTATGTTCTTCAAAAAGTCCTGTTAAAAGCCCACTCTTCTAGTGCTCTTGTTCTGGGATTATGTTTTTTTGAGGAAAAAGAAATATTTTCTAACCATATGGCAATTATCTATGTCACAATACAAAATGCTGCACGAATATTAGCGTCGTGTCAGCTCTCGGGTGGCTTGAAGTTGACAATGAAAGAACACCTTTCTTTGGGATCTAACCGCTCATGAGTTTCATGTGCTGTTCTACTTCTCAGGCCTGTTCTCTTCTTTCTTTCATGAAGTCCAAATCTCCCCATAAAAACTCAGTCGTTACATATCTAATCTGAAAGCCCTGATAAGCACTGCTTTCCTTTCAAAACTTAAACATCACTCTGGCTTTGGGACTGACCCACACAAGTTGCACTAGTCTCCTGAGAGTGAGTAACAACTGCTATACACATCCTTCTCAGTGATCAAAATACACTAACAGGAAAACCAGACTAATATATCAGACCAAAAGGAGTAGTTCTACAGGAATGCAAATAACTACTGAAAACCTCGAGTGTAAAGTAAGCACAGACCCTGCTTTATCAACAGGCACCTATATATCCTCTGTATTTGATGCTACACTTCCTACAATTTCTTGTCTACTGCTGACAACACTGTTTGCTACAGTTTCATCATAGTATTGCTTATATTTTTAAAACTTATTAAAATTTCCTAAAGTAATGTCTCCCTCTTTCAAACCAATTCACACAGAGAGAATGAGGATAAGAAAGAGTTCCCATAGTGAAGTGTTGTGGGTTTGCAAAAGTCCCCCCTCCCTGAGGGTCTGTAAGTAGTTTGTCCAAGAAAATTTCTGGAGTAAAACCAATCAGAAGTGATACCAGTAGGGGATCGATGCTGGAGCAGCTGAGTTTGTGACCCTAAGGGAGCAGCAGAGAATGGAAGAACTGTTGCCCTAAGGGTAGACCCACGTCGGAGAGGTCTATCAAAGACTACTCCCGTGGGGAAGGGACCTCCACAGAAAACGGGTGGACTCAAAGCCATTATCCCCTGTGACCCTGTGGTGAAGACCATGGAAAAGCAAGTGTCCCCTTGTAGTCCAT
>JAWMRA010000078.1:81194120-81211129 GCA_035584735.1 Pseudotriccus pelzelni
AATTGTTGTAGATGTAGTTGTTTAGTTTTTATTTTGCTAGTAATAAATCCTAATATTATTTTCTCCCCAATCAGATTTCTTTTGTCTGCATAAACGTTTTCTCACCTTAGAGCAATTTGTGGGGGGTGTGGTAAAAAACTGTCCTTAAACAAACCCACGACATGAAGAAAATTATCTCAAAGTTGCCTTTCCAATACAATTTGCCCTTGGTTGTACCCATTAGGTAACAAGGAGAACCTCTCCCTCTTTCCATGGAAAAAAATACACTTGTCTACATAAAAGGCTTCCTAAATATGAGCAGATGCTTTGCTGTCTACACAACTGCAAAGTGTTGTGAAGGTGGCATGTCCAAATGTAAGTAACCATTCCTGTTCTGAGCTTGCTTTTTGGCATGATTCCAGGCAATCATACTGTCAGGACTGCTGTTTGCCAGGAGCTACCTACTTCCACTGCACGAAACCCACTCTGGATTATGAAATGTGATACACTCTAAGCCTACTGGCACTACATGAAAATACATGGATTTGTACATGTGCTGATTGTGGTCCATGGGGCCAGTGACATAGTAGCTGCTAAATCCTTCTTGCCCTAGCAGAGAGGGTCCTTTATACATGGCCCTCAGGACTCTGGTGCAGCAGCTGCTCAAAATGCAGAGGAGCACATGACAGAGAAATCCCATAAACTTAGACATCACTATCAGCAAGTATCCCATTGGGAACAAAGGGCTCCAAGAAAGTGGGAGATAATCAAAGCCTTACCTTCCTTGTACTGTGCTCTTCTGCTCCACCCCACTGGGTAAAATGACTGTGAAGTCCACCAATCTGTTTATCATGTTCTCCTTCATGCTCACAAGGTTCTGATCAGAAATTACAGCTGTCTCTCCAGGGGACTTGTGCTCACTGTGAATTCTATTTGCTGCAGAAGGTTGATTTGGTGGAGGAGGAGCACGAGCTTTCATTCTTTTCCTTGAAAAATAAAGGCAAGAAGAAAATTAATAATTTCTTGCAAGGAAAGTATAAATTACATTACTAAGAAATATATGTTCTTTCAGCCATAATCTCAGATTGTTTTAAGAAGTTCCTCTAATGCAAGTAATTTTCTTTATCATGAAATTTTTCAATGGAGTTGCACTTTTATTTTTACCTCTTCTTTAAAAATACACTATTTTTTTAATGATGCACTCACTCCTGCTGTTTGTTTTCCATGCTCCAGGGGATGAATCAGTTCCATAATTGGGATATGATATAATAATTTTTCTGTCAAGTATGAAGCCTGCTCCAATGAAGTGAGAAACAGAAACGTTGGGTCCAGTCCAGACCTGATTCAAGAAAGAGTTGTATTTACGTACATGAATGTTTCTTCCAAGTCAGACTGGCAGGAGTGGAGGCAGGGTGAGGTTTCATTCAGCTATATTTGGGTTCCACAGTATTACTCTACTTGAAATGTTGTCTCCTCCTCTGCTCTGAGTTAGTAGTATTAAATCTGGCTCATCGTACTTCACAGGGAAGCACCATGAAAAGGTCAACCGTGAATGGTATCACTTCTTACCATACAACACTAGGCTATAGCTCTTTGAAAGAACCCTGAAAAGGACTCATTCTTCAGTTGCAGGCTATGCACAATGTGTGATATACAGAAAAGCTGCATCAGAGCTTGTACCAAACAAGCAGAATACTTTACAGAGATGTAAACCCACCACAAATTCAAAGTTTACTTCATTGGCAAGCTGCCAGACAGATAAGCAACATATGTGTGCTGTTAAATTTCTGAATAGCTGGCCTCATACCAAGCACATGTCTAAGAGGATTAACTCTGATGATTAATACCCCAGTGACCTCTTCTGACTAGATCTATGCCTAGTTTAAGTCTCATTTTAGTGTAACAGATGGAAAAAGCAGTAAAATATTTACTCAGAAATTATTAGCCAGGCTTATTGCCTGCATTTTTAAAATTTTCCTGTTTTAGGGTGCAGGAAGAGAAGAGATTACAATTCTGCACATCATTTTTACCACACAAACAACATAAACCGAGATCCAGAAAGGAAGAGTACGGAAGAAGCACTCTAACCCTAAAAAGCCTGAAAATTTTAGTCATTGAATGAGCCAAAGACAGAACTCTGTTTAGGGAAAAAAAAAATTAAAAAATGAACTGAAATATCAAACCCAACTCTTCTTCAAGAAGAGATAACCTGTATTCTCACAGATAAAAAGACTAAATATACAGCTTGGATTACTGGTATAAGCTCCTGGCAGAGAAAAATACTAAGAGCTATATCACATCAAAAAAAAAAAGGTGAGAGAGAAAAAAAATTTAGTTCAGAAACAATCCAAACCCCTTATACTTTAAGTCAATATTGCATTTGACCAATAGTTTCTACTACATGTTTCGACTACAAGAATTAGTTACATCGCCTTGAAAATGCATATTTCAGTTAGATCTCTGCAGGATAGTGTAAAATTAGCAGTGATGAAGATATTGCCTTTCCTTTCCTGTGTGCATAACAAATAGCATTTTCTCCAAATATGCAGGGTGAGGTACTGCTTTATTTATTAGCACACAGCAATTTCTCTTCCTCTGGAAGCTTTCTCTGAACATTCACTTTTTATCCTGTATACACCCAATGAGTCATGAAGTCATCAGTCACTAACTTGCAGCTTCTACACTCCTCCCTGTGGAGGTGATGACAAGAAGTTCAAGGCTTTATTGTTTCTCAAACTACCTTGACTTTTTATATCTCTATGAAATAAACTCACGTACTGGAGAAAAAATAAATTGGGATTCATCTTCTGCTCACATACCTTTATGTTTAGCTACAGTTGTTATTTGTAAGCAGACGGGGAGAGACATGGGAGTTTTGCATACATCCAGATCATGCCAACACAGCCTTACAATCAAGCAGTGCAAAGTTTAAGGACTTCACATCAATTTTAAAATGATGTAATTCTTGCCCTTCATAACACCAACAGCATCAATATAAGTAGCTACAGAGATTCAAATCAACCTGTTTCTTAAAACAAGCTTTTATTTTTGTTTTTTAAAGCTTTTTCGATAATGTGGGAGACAATTTCAACACAGTGCTCCTGACAAAGTCCCAGACTGGGTGAGAAGAATAGAAGCAGGCAACTGTTCTGAGCCTGGGAGAACTAGCTGTAACTATGATTTACCTGGACTTGTAAATTCCAGATCTCACAGTGAACAAAGATAAAAAAATGAAGCAATGACAATAAAATAATCATGAAACTGAAAGCAGCTGAAACGGAAGAGACTTGAAGAGATTTCAGGGAAGAAGCAAGAAAAGAATGAGTTTTGAAGCTGATTAAGGAGCAGCAAGTAAGTCAGGAGTAAGCTACACAAGATATCTGTTCCCTAGCGATAACAAAGCTGCATCTGGTTTTCTGCAAGAACAGACAAACAAGGTCAGACACCTTAATACCAACTTAATACTAATTTATTGCTCTGAAATGAGAGTGTGACTTTTTCTTTTTTTTTTCCTTTTTAAGTACTCTACAGCCAAGTCTGCAGTTACTGACCTTGTATATAACTGCTTGGGGCTGGGGGCAGTGTGTGTAGTATGTCAGCAAATCAGGCATCATACCATCAAAAGCATCAGCTGTACATTGACCAGCAATGTTCACTTTAACTCCATATAGCACGTAACAGTGCCTATTCTTTTTGGCATTACGCAGACAGGATCTTGTAGATACTACAATCCTCCTTTTCTTTTGTTCAAAAAGGACAGGGCAGGTCTGTTTCCTTCAGAAACATCAGAGAAAGGAAAAGGGAAAACATTCCTACTGCAGTCTCACTAACCTAGCAACAATTCAGGTGACCTCATACGAACTTTTCCACAATAGCGACTACATATTCTCTTGAAACACTGCAACTGCTTTAAATGCTTGGTTTTCAACATTTTCCAAATGACAGAGCTCAAGTTATTTCAGTGGAAGCAGATCCCTCTAAAGCTCACATTTGTACAGCGATACGTGGCACAGATCTGCGCTTCCTAGCCAGCCTTCTGAAACATATCAGTAGTAGAAAGGAGCTCCATGAATTGCAGACTGAAACCCACAGATCTAGCTCTACTTTGGATCTGGCACAAGCAGCTGCTTTCTGACAGGCTCCAGCAACTGCAGTCAGAAGGTGCCTAGATGCTTGTTAATACTATTGAAAGCGAGCCAGAAAAAGAATTCATCTTTCTGTGTCAGAGCTACAATGGTTGTAAAGGACAATAGCAAAGCACTCCATAATAAAAACCTTTTTGTTATCCCACTAAAATAGTGCGCAGAGAAAGTGAGTGATTTAAAAGCCTCTTTTAAGCACGGGTACTTTCCACACGATAAACACAACATACTATAAAAAAGTTGCATACCAGTCTTCAGTGTGGGATAAACTCAAACTAAACTTAATTCAACTGCCATGTTTTCTCCACAAGCTTAATTCACTGTGCTCAGTACTGAGATATTTATTAAAATCCCCTACCTGCTTTTAATCTGTGGTAGAAGTTAGAAGTGCAAACAATTCAAATCTATGACTGGGTTTCATTCATGGTTACAGGAATGGTTCCATATGGTCCTTGAGACAAGAGACAGATTAAAAAGAAGCAGCTGATTCTAATACATAAATGTACAGTGACTTTTACCGAGGTTTGAACTAATTCTTCTCACTTTACTGTAAGTTAAAAAAAATGCTTACAGTCATGAAATAATTAGGCAGAACACATAAATAACCTACCAGCACTGTTCTCAGCAAAGGCATCAGGCTTCTCAAAATGGAAAAGGAAAAACAAGGAAACTGACCAAAAAGACCAGTGTTTCTGTAGTACAGCACATTGAAGAAAGGCAACAGAAATAAAGTTTCTTGTGAACTTCTAGACAAGATAACACAAGCCCTTTGGACCCACAATTTATTAATATATAACTACCAAGGAACAGGATGCGACCTGGACTTTCCAATCCCATGCTAAAAAAATACAGACTGGTCCTGGGACTTCCAGGCAATGCTATGCAGAGATTGCCTCTCTTCAGATACAGTCTAAAACACACACAAAAGTATAGAAAAAGTGAAAGTGAAACAGTGAAATCCTACACATTTCCACCACGCTGCATACATAATCCTCTCTGCCCCATGGGGCTAAGGTAACTTAACAGGGCAGACTTCATCCCATGGATATCAGTGAGGCAGACTTCATCCCATGGATGTCAGTGGGACTTTGGCAAGACCTCTACACTTTACCAGTTTGTAGAATCTGGTCGTTTCTATGCCAAGCCTCTCTCTAAGCATTCATTTTAAACAGCAACAACAAAAAAACACACACAAAGACCCCAAAACAAAAACCTGAAGAAAAAACCAACAAAAATCCACCACAAAAAAAAAACAAAAACAACCAAAACCAAAAAAAAAACAACCACCAAAACTGAAAAACCCATGAAAACTAAAACAAAACCCCAACCAACCCTCAATATAGCAGAATTATGGGACACATTCATTTTTGATATAGTGAACAACTCGCACAGTCTGGTCAAGCCAGTTTGTAATCTAGTCAATGCACAAGGCAGGAACACTTGTAGAGGGTTTTTCTATGACAGTTGTGTACACCCCACCTCATAATTAGGGGGAGTAAATCAAAATGCAAGTGCTCAGTGGTAAGCGAATACAAACACAGTATCCCTCGAATGAAAAACAGGAAACTTGGGAATAAACGTTCTTGATTTTCGTGTGATCGAACTCCTACAGTCTTTTGAGGGGAAATCTATGCACACTGCTGTGAAAGGAAAAAAAAAAGCAAATGAGTACGTTCACTCACTTCCTTTCCTCTCCAGAAAGCCTGTCCCACATCATACTCCAAACCATCAAGACAAAGCATGGTAGAAGTCACTCCCGCTTAGTGATCTAGCCTGAGAAGCAGGTCTCTGTCAGGGAACATTTCTTTTTCATTCTTCGTTGTTCATGGCAAAGCAAAGAAGACCCAGATCATAGCTTGGGAAGGAGACAACCTCTATATCAGAATTAATAGTGCACCAAGTTCTTTGTAAGTAATATCTTTCCACCTTCTAGACGCAGCAGTTCAGAAAAACTGCAACGCAACAGAAGTGTAAAGGAAATACAAACAGATCAGCACCAACATCAAGGCACCTCGAGAATTTTGAAAATGGAAACTGAAAGTCAAACTAATCACAGGGAGATGGAGAACAGACACCAAGGGAACACAAAATGTCTATAATTACTAAAGAGGCAGGAATTCATCCAGACAGCCGTACATCATAAAATACAGCACCATTCGACTCTGCCATCTGTAACATTTAAATTAATCAATTAAAAAAATAAAATCAAAGAACATTCTTAAGTGTATTTTGTCTATCACAGGCTAAATATTTACAATATTTACAATATTACAAAAATGTTACACTTTCTAAAGAGTTGAAATCTTCAGGAGGCACTAAAATGTAATGAACTAGATTACTGCCACGTGGATATAGCTCAGGGAACAATCAGAGTTCCTTACCTTATTTTTTAAAAAATAAGTTTTTATTTTGATATTAAAAATCTTTACTCAGAATTCACTGGCTATTATGGTATGTAATTATTTTATGGTTTTCTTTTTTCAGACATTTATTTGAATTTCTTATTACTTTCAAAAAATCATTCCGTTTTTAAGGCAGAATCACACTGACAGACATGATGAAAATTATTCCTTGTATGCAAGGTAAAGTCACACAAAATAGAGAAGAAAAAATAAGGAGGTAGAATTTGGAAGGAGAGAGGGGTGGTGTCTTCAAGATTTATTTTGCTTTTCATTCTCCTGTTCTGATTCTGTTAATAATAAATTTAATTAATATCCCCACTTTGAGGTGAGATGGTACACAGTCTAATGAAATAGTTCCTAATGTTGTCTCTCTAATTTCAAATCTTTCACAAACTTAACCAATCAATCATTAACAGGTGCTGGGCTGCATTTTCCTGATCTCAAATGTACAAGTGAGTAAACTGTTATAAATTTGCTACCAGGGACATCTTGCCATATATGACCCGTTTCACAAGAGGCTGAAATTTGTTCTAACACATGGCAGAGACCTGGCCACTCCCTTGCTTGTGAAACATTGTGTAGATGCCAAACAACAGAAAACTGTCTTCCGCACAGCTGTGACTCAGACTCCTGCACTGACATTATGTGGCTGAACTACTGAGAGCCCATCCTCTGACTGGTAGGCTAAAAAAGTTGTTAGCCTATGGCTCGTATCCTCAAGTAATTTTTTTATCTACGTCACCCACACTTTCAATTACGAATCGTACTGTGCCATCTTCCAATAAAAGCCTAATCCTCCTTCCAGTCACTAACAAGTTCCCTCAAGATCCCGTTCAGAGCAGTTGACACATCAGTTACATGATATAGTCGTTTTTATGGCCAGAAGAAGCCATAAGCAGTCTAACCTGACTTTCTGTAGTGCATGGGTCATGTAGCTCCCGTTGTTACTTTAGAAAGCCCTCTCTTCGAGGGAAAACAGGGATGGAACTGAATGTGGGGTGGGCTTTAACCAATCAAGGAATAACATTGCAGCCTGCAAATGCTTTTACACTTACAGACGCAGTCATGCTTGGGAGCCTAATAGATCTACCTGTATCAGTTCCCAAAACAAAACAGAATACAAGCCCCAGAGAAAATCTTTTAAAAACCAGCCAAATCCCAGGATTTGGGTACGTGCCCACTGCAATTAATGAAAACACTGCCAGAATAAGCACTGCGAGGTCTGTATCACTAATAGCTGTATCACAGGACTTTTGAGATACCACCCACACATTCAGTGTGTGGCAAAGACCACACTACAAGCTGGTGCCATCCCGTACAACTCCATCAGTTGCACATCAGTAAAGAGGAATGAAATGGGAGAGCGCCTAATGTTATATAATTACTTGACTCATCTGCTGAAGCAAACGCTAAAGAAAAACAGAAGTCTTTGGTGGTTAAAGGCAAGAAAGCAAACGTAAATTACTGTTTCACAGAATCACAGAATATTCTGAGTTGGAAGAGACCCACAAGGATCACTGAATCCAATTCTCAAGTGAATGGCCCATACAGGGATCGAACCTGCGACCTCAGTATTATTAGCACCCTGCTCTAACCAGCTGAGATTATCTATTTTGTAAAGTTAAATTCCTGCAATCTAAATTGCCGTACTAGTGCATCTCTCAGTCAGATGTACACCAATAGTTTTAACTCTTTAGCTTGGGAGACTCACATCACTCACATCAGCCGTGTGTTTGAGAGGATGGCACAACTCCATGATGAAATCTCTAAGTCTGGAAAGGTAACTTATTAGCTGGAATAGACTTTCTTAACACCCAATAACTACATTAGTCTTCATCATGTTTATTAACAGCGAAACATGGCAGCAAGGTCAAGGTGAGTCACAGAGGGGTCAACGACTAAAGGTATGATTACTGAAGCCTGAGTCTGGTTCAGAAATACTCGCACTGTACAGTATGTCCCCTGGAGTTATAGGTGCTGTGCAGATTTCAGTGTGTTCTTTCTTAATCTCTTATCACCAATCACCATCATTAGGGCTATTTAAATAAACAAATATAAAAGTTTATGGCTTAAACTGATTTATAAACTCTCCTGTGGTGACTTGCACTGTTGACAAAGATAAAAATTCATTTGCACTGTATTACTGAGCAAAGGTATCCCAGATTGTGCTCTCTTTTTGTGCCCACAGGCTTTTTAACCTCACTACCACCTATTGAGAATCACTCTGTGGAGGCCTGAAGACTGTAGATTAGGGCTCCTTGCAGTTAAGTGCTTGCTTTATCCTCTGTTTATAAGGGATATAGGAGATGGGATAATTTTGAAAGAATCAGAGAAAAACAACACATATAGTTAAGAAAATTCTGAGGCGATTTACTGCGCTAATTCCAGTTTTTTAATACACTTACAAGCTAGTGGGCAACTCAGTGGAAAACCACTGACATTACTACAGAATAATACTCTTACCAATACCTGTTTCAACTAGAAACAGCATTAAGAGTCCATCTGAGGTGCAGATGCAGAAAAATTGTTTAGCATGATTACCTGCTTAAACACATAAGCCAAAGGTGAACATTAACACCTGTAACTGAGCTGATAAGTCATCACTTCTCATTTAATGACAACACTCTAAGAATACACTGCTGCAGTTCGTTTCACCTATTCACCCTATACAAACAGATCCAATAAAAACAGGCAGACAATGGTCACAGAGGGAGAATTTGCAAATTACACCTATGTTATTCCACCTACCTCCATTCCTTTGTTTACAAATGGTGGCAAGACCAGAAAACCTTCACACCTTAATGCGCCAAAGAAGAGGATATGCACAAAAAGTTAACGGCTGTAGACGAGAGTAAAGAGACATTTTGGCCCAGCTCCAAACCACTCCTTAAATCCCAGAACAGCCTCCCAAAACATTAAAAATACGTATTTCTAGTCAGAAATTAAAGTAATTAATAGCAACTATCCCACGTCTTCATAGGCTACAGGCTAGAAAGTATCTGTGTTTATTCTGAAACCTAGAGTTAATCTTTTCAGCTACAAGGTCCCAGGCAAGAGAGACACAAAGCATGAAGGCAGGATTACTGAAACCATTTATCTTCCAGCAGCACTGAGCTCTCCTAAAACTGGGAATACCTCTGTGCTTCCTCTCATGATCCTTACTTGCCCTTGGATAAGCACTTGTAATCTTGTCATGGCTGACCTTACATCAGATTTCCTGGGGTAGGGAGGAGAAAGCTGTATCCAAGTCCAGTGCCCACTGTTCCATATATAGTCAAAAGTCCAGGTCTGCAAACATACTTTAGGATAAACAAGGAGGCACAGTTCACTTACTTTAGATTGCCTGATCTAGAAGACCAAAGGCATGAATCTACTGTTTTTTTAATCTACAGTTATTCTGTACATTTTAACTGTAGAAAACTACATGTCATAGAAGAAGCAAGCACCAGAACTACAGGGCTGACAAGCTTCTCTTTAAAGCTAGAAAAAAATCCCCCTAAAGATCTAATGTTGTATTTTTGTGAGATACAGTTTACATGCACTTGCAGAGAAAGAGAATCAGAGATGCCAGGACATTCCTTACCCTCTTAATCATCTTCCTAATTAGCATTTATAATTCAGTTTTAATTCACACTTCATCAGCCAGTAAAAAATTACATGCAGCAGTATATTAAAAAATACTAATGAAGCAAATATGCAGTGTCAGTGAGATAAAGAAATATCCAACCTCAACAAAACAGTTTTAACTACTGTCAGACTCTGTATTTATGGGATGTCACATCTTTTATCAGGAAATCCCACAGTTTCAGCTGATTTTCTGTGCATTTTTCTGGTGCTGGTTTGCTAACTCAAATTTTTTTATGAAAACCACATATATTTTGCTTTCACTTTTACGATATTCTTTTCTTTTTAAATGACGGGAATCAAGTACTTTTTAGTCTAAAGTGAAATTCAAGTATTTTAATTTATTAAAAGAAAATCACAAGCTTAGCTAAAGTAATAAACCCTGCTCCAACTCTACGGCAGACGTTAGAGACCTACATTAATATAGAAACCAAAAGTCTGACAAAAAAGAATACTGCAAATGTTAACACAGATAAATACAGTTATAACACCAAACAGCTGACTAGTAGGACTCTGAAGTATGATCTTGATTTATCAACTACGAACAGAAACATTTTAATGATTTTTAAATGCCAGCAAAACCTATTTGTTTAGTTAGATTCCATTTAAAATTCTGTTTAATGTATCCTGTAGGCATATGTGGTACTTAATGGATTTTAAATCTCTCAAAACAAAAGGATATGATATCAACTGAGCACTATATAGCCTCATGCAGTGCAAACTTTAGCACATTATGAAGAAAATCTTGATAAATCAGGTATGTCAACACACCCAGACAGTATCACATGAGAGATGAAGCAGCCAAATACCCTCCCTCTTTATCACACACTGTCAAATCAGGAATGATTATTTTGGGAATTTTACTGATGTGTGGCACTGGCTCAGGACACAGGAGACAGACAAGAGTCGGGACCATTATGGACTTCACAGAGTAAGACCGAAACCTTGCATCATCCTGTCAGCAGACTGGAAGGCATGGGAATAGCATTACAGCTTATCATTGAGAAAACCTCACCAGGAGACTGAAGGTACCTACTGCTTGGGAGTTTTAATGCTACTCAGAGATAACCCAATTGCAAACATGCTTGAGGCTGCTCTGTATGTACTGATGGAGCATCACAACAGTGATAGCAAGATTTTGTAGACATGTCTGAGCCAGCTGCGTACTCAGCAGAGCCTACAAAACCCACACAAGAAGAAACAGGGTATATTAGACTACCTTGTAATGTGAACTGCCATAGTTAGGCTAGAAATGGCAAGAGGCACACATACCTCAAATGCAAGGACCAAGACACATGATAATTTTAAGCAAGAGAAAAAACTTCCATCTCCTTGTCAAAAACAAAGAAACAGCAGTATTAATGACATTTGATTTCCTTCAGGTTCCTTGTCTTGTCTGAACTGCTTTTCGTACCACAGAAGGTAAAAAGTCTCACAAGTTTGGTTTTTTTTTTTTCAGTTCTGGAGCACTTAATGACTGTCCTCAACTCTGGACTTTACCCCGCAGCTGTCACCTGACTGGGGTGCTTACAAGGCCTCTCCTCTCTACCAGCTACCAACCTTGCAGAGACTCATGAAAAGCTATTACATTAGGCTTTTCTTTGTCAACTAAAGTGAAATCAAACTCACTGCTGAAAAAGATAAATAAATAAATATTTTTCAAGAAAATACAGGCAAAAACCGTAATGAAATAAACATCTTTTATGAAAATCATGTTAAAATCTGCCATTGCATGGGCACACAAGCTGTTGTCACACTCTGCTAAAGCAAGGGTGTCTACCCCCTCTCAAAGCTACCACCTGGAAACACCGAATCAAAACAAAAGAGTTTAAAAGTGATTAGCTACAGTTTCCTCCTCACAACTGATTAAAAAAACAAGACACAAAGATATCCTGGACTCAGTGAAGTCAATGGGACTTTTGCCACTGACCTTGCAGAAAGCCAAGTTTTCAGCCTGGCAGAACCTCAGCAGAGTTCAGTTTTATCTCTGTGTTGACAGCCCCACTTGCTGCCTCCCCAAGTTTAAACACAACTCTCAAGCACCAGGAGAACGTCGAGCATCAGTAGCATGGCACCTGGAGAAGCTCTGGGATGCAGGGAATGGCTGCATGGTACTGCCCTGGACACCCAACCTTTGAGATCTGCAAAGGCACAGTTCTCTTATATAATCTTACTATATCTCATTGAAAACCGTTAGTATCAAATATAATTAATGTATTTAAAAAAAAATTAAAAAAGAGGGAAAAAAAGCAATTAAAAAGGCAAGGAAGGCTACCTTCATGTATTACCACCCTGTCTTTGTATCATTTCCGACTCTGAAATGAGTCAGAGAGGTCAAGGAAATCTGAGGACACAAGATAAAGTCAGACCTGACACACCGCAACCTCTTTGGTCACCTTCTCTGAAATAGGAAGGCCAGTGGCATAGTGATAATTGGTGAAATTACCAACATACAGGGAGCACTCCCTGAGCCAGGGCCTAACAGTTGCTCAGTTGACACATGCTGGCACTGTGCTTCCCAAAGAGAGATGAGAATACCCAACTGCTTGCGGATCTAGCATCCTCTCTAACGTTTATTTGACTTTCCTGGACAGGAAAATCCTGGATGCAGTTTACAGAGTCAGGTTCCTCCAAACACTTCTCTTCTGCTGAGCCCAACATAAACTGTGTCCAAGCAAAGCAGCAAGGCAGGAGAAACACAGAGTGACACCTATCAAAATAAAAGTGAAAGGGACTTCTCTGCCTTATTTTCTAAGTCTAATTCTAGCCCTGAAGAAACAACAGTGATGCCATTCAAGTTAATCCTGTGAGCTCACTTGGTCTCTCCTCTTCAGGATAATAAATGCTGCTGAATTAGCATGGGCTACTCACAAGAGTGTAGAAAGGAAGGGTACACTCTCCTTACAGGAATAATAAAAAGCATTTCCACAGCCACAGCTGCTACACATCATAACTGACAAAAGCACAGGCTTGCTTCATATTTTCACAGGATGTACAGCATGCAAAGGCTGCTCTCCCCTTACCCAAATGATATCATGCATATGTATCTGATGTATGCCAATGTTTCTGCCTCTGAGTCAGAAGTAATATAAGAGAAGTAGGATTAAATACTGTATAAATCATATTCATTATTTAGATTCCTCTACTTCTGTATAGCATTGCTTTACCTCCTATCAACTTTCTCTATAAACCATGCATAAAGAAATTATTAGAGACATCTACTGACACAGGCAAATCAGGCTGATCACTCCTTGTTGCTCTGTAGAAAGACAATACCAAATTCTTACTGCAAAGGAAGGACACTAACAACCCAGACTGTAGTCACTATAGGCTTTCTAGCAGGCTGAGTTCCATCTCACAACATCTGGGACCAGGATCAGTCAGCGAAAGGTGAATGTGTTTAGGAAACTGCTTGAACAAACTTTTTTTAATTCCACCCTGAGTAGGCTATTATATGGTAAAAACATTACCATGCAATAATGGAAGATGTGAGAGATTCGTTACCAACTGTGTGTCATCACTGCCCATGTTTAGAGCCAGGGAAACAGATGCTGGAGTAATTTGTGCACCCTGGAGTCATTTGTTGGCTATATTGTCAATATCACATCCTCACAAGAAGATGCACTGGATTTGATGAAGCAGTTGGTCTGCCAGGTCCAGAAGCACAGTAACAGAGTACACTGAAGCTTTTGCCTGGCCTGCGAGCTAAGAAACATGCTCCTTGAATCAAACATTATTTTTGCTTTGTGCTTTGTATGAGTCAGCAAACAAATGCTCAGAAGCAGAAGCCTCCTGACAGATGCCTGGCATAAACAGCAACACAAAAATTCCACTCTGAGTGAATCAAACACATACATGGACTCATTCACACACATACAGGCATTAGCAAAAATACTGCTTGCAGGCAGTCTCATTTCCCTGTCAATATTCAAAGACTTATTAATGCATCAACCTTATTCCAATATTCTGATCATGCTGCTGTTAAAAGCAAGCTATGCTTTACCACAGATATCTTTGACCACAGGATTAGGTCCAGAGAGATGGGATAGAAAGAGTGAGGATTTCATTTCCCCACCGCTTCTTTTCTCAAAGCAAATAATGACTTAAAAGTTTAATCTTTCACTGAATACCTGGCACGTTGATAGTCTTGGCAAATGACAACTGAATTAAACATATATGAATGGTGTCACATAACAAGTCTAACTGCTTATTTTTAAACTTGGAAGAGTCTGAACAATTGAAAATATCTGGGTTGGGCTTACAAAATTCCACACACCCTTTTTGTGCACTCGATCTGCATAGCTTTTAGTAGTAGATGGCACTGAAGAGAAAGAAGAATCTATACTCATGATATTAATGAGAAAATAGCATGTAGCATAATACTGTTTTTCCTCTGTGCTGCAGAGAAGGATAGGACAGGCTTAGGGTGGAAAAAACTCTCAATGTACAATATGAATATTGAAGAATCAGTGCCAGCATGAAAAAGCCCCACTTCATAAAAATAAAATAGCTTAACCTTAACCTCACTTAACAGTCTCTCTCTTGAATCAGCCAACTTATACCCACAAGGAACTGGTGTCAAGTAGACAAGCAGTGTGCTTTTGTATTTTAATTATGCATATACATACAAAAGGGAATTTCTGTCAATCCCTAAACAGCTTCACTGTTGAAAGAAGAAAAAAGTGATGTTAACAGAAATCTTATTCTGAGTTGATTTGCTATTATTTAACAGGTAACTTTTACAGCTAATTAATTCTATGGCTTTATAGTCTCTTCTTCAGCTAGTCTGAAGAAAAAACAGACACACAGAGCCTAAACACAGCTACATATTTCCAAGTATTTTCCTAGATATAAGCTGGAGAGGGGGGTGAGGAAAAGAGTGTTTATAGGATAGCTCTACAGGTCTGCACTTCTAACAAGAAAGGTGAATCTTACTCCCAGTGCCCAACTGAGAACAGCCAGTGGGGTTCATGCTGGTACCACAGAGGGACTAGTCATGCCATGCAGTGAAGCCAGCTAGAAACAGCTGTGTCAGTCCCCACGGGAGGCTTCCCCACCACCTTGCCAGTGATGCACGATACAGTTGAAAATTAGCAACACTGGCAAAAATGAAGACACAAAATTGAAGCATCGCTTCCCATCTGGCTTCTCAATCCAGAAACATCACTTGGAAATCTGCAGCTGAGGCACAAGGAGAAGCTGCCAGACAGTAAGGTTCCATTTATTTCTCTGCTGCAGCAGAACCCTCCACATCCCATGCAGATCCTTCCACCTCTTCAGATGACCTGGTTTCTCCTTCTCTGGCAACTTGCATACTACAGCAAAGTGCTCAGATATTGTGGAAGCGTAGAGGTTTGTTGACAAGTGATCTACCAACAAGCCAATCTGCAGCACCTGAGCTGTCCAAAACCCAAAGGTGGTTTGAAGCATCAGGCTGTGTGCAAGAAGCCTTGTGTGAGACAATACAGTCTCTGGCTATAGAAGAACACCAACCAACAGGAGCAGTGGAAGCCAGTATCAGTAGATCCACTAAACCTCACGTTTACGTCGGGCCCCGAAAAGCTACACAGTAAAAACAACACAAAACTGTTAGGGCCAGTTCATCTCTCCCAACCCTGAGCCATTCAGTTCACCTTCACCGCATGTCAAACGCAGTATGTGCCTTATGAGACCACACAAGTAAACTACGAAGGCCAATGAGAAGCTTCACCTGAGGTGCAGAGATGGCAGAATTCCTTGTTCTAAGGCCACCAATATGGGATCACAAAGTGCCTCAGGATTTTGCCAAGAGGGCTTCATTCTTACCTGTGTCCTGTGGCCTTTGGCTGGAGGCACACCAGGAGAAACTTCAGTGAAACTTTGAAAGTCTACCATTCAAATAAGCTAGATTTCTTTAACTAAAATGAACTCACAAAACTTCCATGTATATGGAGATAAAATAAGCAATGCCAACACCCAGTAAAATCAAATATTTAAAGCAATAAATAAACAGCAGTTTCTTAAATCCAGCTCAGAGAATGTTCCTTCAATGTCAAATGCTGAAGCAAAGCAATTGTAGCTTCCTGTTACAGTATCACAGCACAGGGATGCAGCAACACATCTGGATGGTGGCAGACAAGCTCCATATACTGTGTGCTCTCAGGTCTCCCCAGAGCCTTCTCTTCCCCAGGCTGAACAACTCAAACTCTCTCTGCCAGTCTTCATAGGAGAGGTACTCCAGACCCCTAATGTTCAATTTATAGCGTTACTTCTATTTTAAATCTTTAAAACCTGTTACGTTTCTCTTGAGAGGGAAGAAAAGGAGGGGAGGTGGGAGGGAAGGAAGGTATTATTCACACTGATACCGAACGCTCGTCTCTCAGTGCTGGTATTTTCAAGGAATTAACAACTCGGTCAGGTGTCTGACGGCAGTTGTCAGTGTGAGCACCTCCAGAGGAGCAAAGGGAGAGGCAGTGAGGCCCAGGCACCGCCCGGGGGAGCTCTGGTGCCCGAGGCTCCGGGAGCAGCGGGACCTCGCTCCTTGCTTCCCTCGGCCAGAGTTTAATGCGAGCGGCAGCAGCCTGCCAGCAGCTGCCTGTACCCCGCGCCTCTCCGGCGTTTCGACGGGGACGCTCCAACTACTTTTTTAAATAGTGCTGTTAGACACTATTTTTAGCTCTTGCGTTCTTATTGTTCACAGCGGATACACGAGCCAAAAGAGAAATCCTCTCTCCTTTGGCAAAGCTGTGCTAATTACACCATCATTAGAGAATGAACTTCATCGAATCACAAAAGGCAAACAGGTATCTCTGCTATCTATACTGGCCGGGGGGGGGGGGGGGGGAACACCTGTCTGGCTGTTTTTTTAACAATCCTTACAGAA
>JAWMRA010000078.1:81216005-81308947 GCA_035584735.1 Pseudotriccus pelzelni
TTTCTCCCCAATCAGATCTCTTTGTCTGCATAAACTTTCTCTCGTCTTAGAGCAATTTGTGGGGGGTGTGGTAAAAAATTGTCCCCTAGGCAAACCCATGACAACCAAAAGACATGCAGTGTGAGCAACTGGGCCTCCTTTTTTTTATTGCAGTGGTGGGCTGGAAGAATTTTGCTTGCTACTGTTGTATTTGAATTTAGCCTTGCAGTCTCAGAACTGTGAAAAAAATGGCATCACCCGTGCCCCATCCACAACCAGTAAGATGCAACAGAGGCACAGGAACACGTCCTCTGTGCAGGACCTGGCTTCACACAGTCAGGATATCTGTTGTTGCACCTGCATTTGAAGAATTTACCTGTCATAGGGACATGAACTGACTTCACTTCTGACTTGCAAAGCAGTTTTATAAAAATATGTTAGGCCATACGCTAAGGGAAGAGATTTCCCACTGCAAATCCAACAGAAATGGCTTGCTGGGGAAAAAAAAAAAGTTTGAATGTGTAAATAAGGGTTTTTGAGAGGTTGCTCTGACTTGAATATCTGAGGTATTTTAGCTTTTACAGTAGCTCAGGAACTAGAGTAAGGATATATAGAAGGCATCAAAACACATATTTGCTATGATTTCTGTGCTGCTTCTCTTCCAGAAGATGAAGCACTGAAGCAGCCTCCAGGTCTTTACATAAAAATCCACAGAGAGACTTTATTTCAACCAGCCACTTCCAGAGAGGAGTCTGTTTTCACCACAATTTCAAAGGATATGAAATTTCACAGAATGTGCCATACACCTGGGTAAACAATCCCAAGTGTTGTTTAAGCTCATGCCTACATGAACTTGAAAGATCTGTGCTGCAGACTCCTTAACTGACCTCACTGGCTCTTGTACACAACAAGCTCAAGGTTGAAGACCAAAGCCTCAGTCCGGCTAGCCCTTCCAGGCTAGCTCCCACAATCCCCAGAGATATTTAATTATGATAAATTTTAGGACTTTTTAAAATTAATATTTAATTTATAGTAAAATGCAGTATTAAGTGTTCACATCTCATAAAAAACAGTGGCTAGTGTCTCTCAAATCACAAATTTAGACAGAAATACTCCTGATTTACAGATATATAAATTAGCACAAATTAGCAAAGAGTGAAGCTTATGGGTGGTTCCTTCCCTAGACATTCTTTGAGCAGCACTCTGCCACAAATTTACATGAGAGTGATCCAGAGCTTTAGAAATCATTCATGATGCCATTACCACACATCATCCATGATATTAGGAAGCACTAGAAAATGAGGCACATTTGAGGAGAATTAGACCAAACAGGTCCAAACACCTACGTCATGTTTATGAAGGAAACGTAAGTGATAGACAAGTGTTGATGTATGTTGGAGAAGTGCTGCCTTCAGGGAAATGAGCAGAACCAAATGAAATTCCGTAACACAGAGTCACACATGCAGAGAGATCATGCAGTGCATTCTCATATTTAGACCTGTCATTAAACACTGGAAATGAAACAAACAAATACTACCCAAAGCTTCAAAACTAACATGCTAGGTACAAGACTGAAAGTACAAATCAATGCAGCAGTGAGCATTTTACTGATGACAAGATTTTACAGACAGGAATGCAAAGGCTAATTTTTGTTTTGGTTTAAAGCATGGAAGTGTATATATATGGAAACTACAAGGAACCATCATTTAGAAAAATTCTACAAGACTCAAATATGCAAAGTGAACTGGATAAACTATACAGCTGTGTACAGTTAGCCTGACTGCTCTCTGAACATTAGTGTCACTCCAAAGAATTTTCTTTGCTAGTGACAAAGGCTCACATTAACTGCTGTACAGGGAAGATACTAATTAAAAAAAAAAAATTACATCACATAACATGTAATGTGCCTGGTGATCACTTAGGTGCCTGCCTAAGTCCCTTCCTTCTCCATCCCACCTGCTTCACAACAGCAGTTTCACTTATCACATCAGCTATGCACCAGAATGTTTTAAATCCCCATTAGAATGGGGTGTACTGTCTGGAGGATTTACACCAAACTACTCTGTTTTTCCATTAATGCTAAATTAGTTATGTGTACAAAAATGGAAAAGCAATTCCTTGCCAAAAGGCAGCTAAAGAATCACACTCCTTTATTTCCCTGAAAAAAAAAATTAGCTACCAGAGAGTAACATCTTTTTTTTTTTCTTTCCCAAAATAAAACCACCCCCACGCTTGTACTTGGAACTGGGTAACATTATATGGTCTTCACACATATGCACTGTTCTACCAAGGCATTAACATGTTAATTAAAACTGATAATATTATGTCTGTATATACATACATATGCAAATTCAGGCAATATATCTGCCTTTTTCTAACAATTGATAGGAACTCAATTTTTTTCCATATTTAAGCTAATATAAATAGCCACTAAACAATCCAAAACTGGCTATGCTTTTTTTTTGGTGGGGGGGAGAGTACTTCTGTACTTGCACAGAAACCCACTGGCTCCAACTTGTTCCTTCTCTTTCACATGGATGCTTAATTCTGAAGGAAAAAAAAAAAGGAGAGAAGATCTAGTCTAGTTAATGGGTTGCTGAGCAGAAAAGAATTCTCAAATGGAAACAGTTGTTTAAAAGCTTCTTTTTCATCCTCCCCAGAATAGGAAAGTCTGAACTGTAGACCCATCTTGTGCATCCCTCTCTGAAATAGCCAAGCAGTTTGTGTCTAAAGGGAGGTTCTGTCAGAACCATCTTTATGACCTGTGAAGCCCTTTCTGACATCAAACTGAAAACCTCACTCCCAGCCCCAAAGCCTTAACTTTCGACTGACCTTCAGTCAGACCTGGTACTGGAGTGGAATTACCAGAGGAGGATAACTGAACAGGATACAGCACCTTCATACGTTAAATCACTGCTGCGTGGGCGTCCAGACATGAGTTTGGAAGGGGTCCATCGGGGAATTTTTTGTTTGTTTTTTGGGGAGGAGGCTTTGATCTTAGTCACTGCCTTGGAACACCAGACAAGGCTGTCACTGCTAGGTAGGGTCACACTAGTCAGCTGGAAGGCTTTTTTCCCTTCCATAAGAAGGCTTTTTACCCTGATCAACAACAACAAAAAAAAAACCCCAACAACAAAAAAACCCACCCAACCAAACAAAACAAACAAACAAACACAAAAACCACAAAACCTTTTGGTGACATTACGATCATGGTACATATACCATGTTTCTGTCTGTCTTATCATCTTTGCACTTGTTTATACTAGAAATCTGAATAATTTTCACCAAATTGATAAACTCAAAAAAAACCCCAAAACAAACATGCTCTTCAATATGGAGAAATGGCGACTTGTAGAGCACATATTTACATAATCATTGGCTTTAAGGTATAAAGAAATACATTAGTTTTCAATATGAAGTAAACCCAAATTCCTCAGTACTTTTCTTACGGGTCTCATGAATTTTTTCTTCACGATCTTTTATTTATTGGTATTTTTTATGCTTGGCTGCCATTTAACACACATCATTTAATAGTCCCTTGTCACAGTTTAGGGTCTCATCCAGTCACAGTCTTAGCTACATCTAACTACAGTCAATGGTTGATACCTATTTATTTAAAGGTGGAAACAGAATATAACCTTGGGATTATTCATGACACCCTTATAGTGTTATTTGCTTTTCCACAGATCTTTTAGTGGGTTTCACTTATCTCTGTAACTAAATACTGCCAGCAATCTCCTTGCCCTTGCAGTCATTTTCCAACTGCATGTCTTAATAAAAAACGCCACACAATAATGGCAATTTATAGGTGCAGCCTGTAGTTTCAATGAAAACAAGTTGCCAGTCACTCCACAAATAAAAATCCTCATGGCTCCACAACTTTCCTTTGAGTCACTGGTAAAGAGCAACTAGATGCTAGAAACTCTGAAATAACCCACACACCCACGCTACGTGCGACCAAAGAATATCATTTCCCAGCAGACATTTGTGGACTTGTTACTAATGATCCAGCTGCTAATTTAGCATCTGCTCTTGCTCTCGGGTTACCAGCAGGTCCCTCCCCACCCCACAACCCCGCTCTGAATGGGTCGTACTCACGCACAGCTTTGCTTCTTTAAAATACACGGGTATATTTAGAAACAGTAAGCGACTTTACACGATAAGGAAGAGGCATGGTTCAGATTAAGTAGGTAAATTAAGCTCAATCAAATTAATCAAAAGCAGGCTTCATAAAACAAAAATCTTTTTGATTTTGTCATTTCAGGAAAGATTTGAAAGGGGGGGAAAAGCTTTTTATAGTAAGAGTTTATCTGTAAGAAAAAAAACCCTCATTTTACCTTCCTCTTTCCCTAAAAGGTAACTTGCCTCAGCTTATTTAAACTAGAATGTCTTCACTAAGAACCCAAAACTTGGAAAATATTACATCTATTTTTGTTGTATAAAGTGAAAAATCTTTCTTTTTACAAGTGTACTTTTTTCAAAACTGGATTCAGTCATTAAAACATTATTTTTCCAGCAAAGCTGAAAGTAAACTGCCACCAGTAAAGTTCTGAACTTTCACTCAAGACTAAGTTGGTCTTGTAGATAAAAAAGGTCCCTGCTCTTGGTATATTATATTACATTTCATTTCATTACTAACATTGAACTTCATGACTTATATAACTGTATCATAAAGTTACACAACATTCACTTGTTCTGATTTTTAAGTTTTGAGATGGGGTGAAAAAAGTAATGTACTGAATCAATACAACTCCATCAACTCAATCTGTACATACAGTTTTTTTCACATTGTAACAGTGTACATGCAAATACCACTTTGCTAAAAAAATAGTTTAATGCAATGAAGTATTAAATGCTATTTAGAAAGGAAGACATTTTCACTGTAAGAAATCAGTGCATTAACACTTGCTCAATTCTCTTATTTAATTCTATTATATTTCTTTGTGCAAACAGTAATAAAGATGACACGTTATGTATTACAGACACACTATGAATTAAACACAAACACATATTCAGACATCATAAATGAATTGATGGCAATATTCAGATCTGTAACCAGAGGTCATATGTTGTGTTATCAGTTTTATATAATTACAAAGGAGTGTAGCAGAATACACTCATATTGACTAGGCTTGAAAATATCTAAAATTAGACTGAGAAAAATTAGTAATTTTATTCTTGCCTGAATTCTACCTATAAGCCTAAATCTGTAGGGTTTAGGTTTTTCTTATAACACACTGGTTGTAAAATTTTTATTCAAACATTTAAAACTTTATGATTATTACTATGCTTACACAAGTTAACTTTTTAGTTCATGCATAACATTTTCCCTCTTTTTTTATTGCAGCACAGGAACCCTCAGTGAGGGAAGACAGCTGAGAGAACTGAAAAGTGTCAGAAAAAAAAAGAAGAAAAAGACAAGTGGCTTGAGGAAAGTGATTTACATAGCTATGAACTTCTAAAAGTTTTCTTTACCATATGTCCAACAGTGTCTTTAGACACACTCCCTGCTCTGCTCAATTCTTGACCAATGTCAGTGGTAAGGACCTACAAGACCAAAGTGCTGCTTGAAGCCTACCTGGAGAGTCACAGCTCTGGCAAGAGATACAAGCTTGAAGAGGAGACCTGAAAGGACCAAAGAGCACAAAAACCAAGCAGAATGTGGTGGTCAGATGACAAGCTATGGCAGAGGGAGCTCTTTCCAATGCTTTTATAACGCTGTCCCCAAGCAGCAATAACTTTAATCCAGAAACAAATTCAAGTACGCGGTTCTGCTCTTCAGTCATGTCACAAAATTAGAAACTTGCTACAGAGAATTAAAAAAAAAAGGCCAGGAGGAACAGACTTCACTATCAAAGGACAGTTTATTTTTTTCCAAGTGACATCTATTTACTCCGAGCTCCCAGGAATGTACATGTACTTTCTGCTAATTTAAAAAAACAAAACCAAAACCAAACAAACCATGAAGATCTGAACTCCACCACTTATGAAATCTGCAGGCACCACTGCCAAACCACAGAAACATGCTCACTGTGCTATACAAGCCAATAGAGAATTTCAGGCAATTTTGAGTCTGCATCAGGTGTCAATGTCGCTGCACCATAACGTGCAGCAATAAAAACGATCACCCTCAGTCCTCATCTTTCACATTCTGAGGAACACAACAGTATCACCCCCCTATATACAAAGAGGGGAACATTTAGTTTCCCTATGTATGGAAAATTTTATCATCTATAAGCTTGCCTGGTCTGTCAGATCATAATCCTCATAAATCCATCCATGACTGCAACATTTGTTCTGCAATCTATTTACTTTGAACAATTCTGGAAGGAATGCCACAGCTGTATGACACAGTGGACATGCTGGCTGCAGAAGCAAGGTCCCATATAGTAGCATTTATTTCCAACATTAATCAACATATGTTGCCCAAACCCCAATTTTGAATCTTTCATCTGCAAGTCAGTGAGAAATACGAACACATTAATTCAGAATACAGTACCCTTTTCAAAGATTCCTAAAATAGTCACACATTTCCTTTTAAATGCCAGAAGAGCCTACCAAACCAGCAGGATGAAAAAAAGAATCTATTTCTTTCTCTGAGCAATAAAACAGACCAGTGCCATGTGCTTATTCTCCCTTGTGCTACCCATCGGTAAGAAGGCTTTCTACAGAGACCACCTGTCCACAAGGAGTAGAGCTGTGCAGGAGCATCTACACTCTAATCCTTCCTCACATCACTTCCAAGCAGTTGCACAAGTACAACTCACAAACATTACACAAGGCAGTCTCCAAAGCAGCTCCTGTGTGGACCTCTCCAAGCCTACATAATTCAGTTCTGAAGAACTGAGGATAAGCACTATGGAACAAACCAACAGATACCTCAGAAGGCACAAAGGAACATGAAGTCTCCAATTCACTTATTTCCCCACATTTTTTAAGAAAAACTATCTGGTTGCTGGAAGGTGAGAGTTACTCTTTTTAGTCTTTTAACTGCATAGTTACTATAGTACAACTGAATGCTTCTTAACTTAAAGGGTTTTTTTTCTACAGACAGTGATGGTTTCCCCTGTAAAATGAAGTAGCATAGAAAAATGAGAAAAGTCTCTCTAGGAGTTCTGAGCTTTTAACCATAAATAATACTTGGTATAAGCACTTTAATGCAGGAAAACCCCTGTTGCTGATTTGGGTTTTGTCTTCAAATAGACAATGCTTATGAAAAGATTTATAAATATTTGAATACTGTTGCACAGATATAGCCAGGTGCTTAGCGGGGCATGAGGGGTTTCTTTGCAATCTGAGCTTTCACATCATGTTTAGTCAAGTAACTCTGCCTACCCCCTTTCCCAGCCAAGCTGGGAAGGAAAATCTTCATACTAGTGACATGTTTGTTACCATGTGCTCAGAAAAAAAAAAAAAAAAAGAAAAAAATAGTGAGTGGTCTAGGTTATTTCTTTGAAATTAAACAAAAGTCTGAAGCACAAAAGATAATCTGTAAAGGAGAAGCAGGAGAATGTATTTCCCCTTTTCAGCTGTTAGGATCATTCACTGAAGGGTTGATCTGTACTGGAGGATGATGTGTATGTCCTCTCAAATGATGGCAGAAGAGAGCTTGGTTCGCTATTCGAATCTGGCACCTTAGTTTTGCACACAGAGACTACTTCCTTAATATTTTCTATACTGAACAGAGTTTTTTGTCTTGTAACAATACAGGTAAGTGGGAATTTACATTAAAAAATATTGACTCAAAACTCTTCATATATACACCACTTTTATTGAAAGGTAAGCTCAACCCACTAAAAAAAAAAAAAAAATTTAAAAAATTTCAGAGTTGCCAATTTCTTCCCAGGTAAATTTAAGCAAAACTGTAAAGTATGAAATAGTTTAAGACCTTTTTTTCCTCTCTATCACTTCAATATCAAACTGAATTTAAAAATCTGAAATTATTTTCAGGTAGCAAATTAGTATATAAATAATTGGCAATGCACCACAAGCAATATTTCTTTCCAAGTAACTCCTTATGAAAATGAAGCAGCGTGGGGAATTTACGGTGCTTTTTATGGCAAGAAATCCACGGTATCTGTATAAACAGGTTTTATACTTCAGGCAGTTTTGTATGTGTAAAATACTTTCCAGTAGACCTAGATCTCCTTTTTAATAGGAGAAAGTATGGTATTTAACCACTTGAATGCACAGAGATTTCATTCCAAAATAACTATGGCTAATTTGATAATACACAATAATAAATAAGAAACAACTTTTATAATGAGATACTGAATTTTTGTACTTTAACATAAAATATAAACCTGAACCCCCTTAGAGCAGCAAGGTCAGTGTGCACCCACATGTATTTCACTGATCTGCTCAAGTGAAGGCCATGTTGATTCCTTTCACACCTGTCTGATGCGGGAGCAGATCCAGAGATTTCAGCCAAGCTGCTTGGGATTTGCACACAGCCTGGCAAATGAAACAGAGAAAAACCAAGCCACACAGGGCCTTTCAGCTCAAGAACTGAATATTAAGGCAATGGGAGCGTAGTCATGCCCAGTCTCCTCCATGCTAAACAGATCAAATAAATTCAAGCTGCTTCAGAGCAGCTGATCAAAGTACTATTTCCAATACGGCATTAAACAATTAGCCAGTGCTTTTGGTGCTCTTTATTCTCTGGCAAGTGCAAGCAGATTCTCCAACTCTGTCCCAACAGAGTCCAAGGCAAACTCTGAATCTGCCTAGCCTATAGTAGTCATTTTCTACAATACTACACTAACAGTCTTAAAAACAAAAATTAAAAACAAACAAATGAACAAAACCCCAAACCAACCAAAAAAAGAGGTGTTTCTAAGAAAAAATGAAATCCTTTTTTCTTATATGAGGTTTTTCTTATATGAGGCTGGAGGATAGTAAACCTTAAAAAAATTAGAAAGAAACATTACATCTGAGCCAGGAGAGGGAAGATCCTGTATTTTGATCCTGGCATCAAGTGCTAATAACCCTGAGACATTGTTTATTATTTGTGAAACAAAACTGCTAAAAGCAAAGACATAAAATAGCAGCTTGTATCCACTGATATTCCAATAGTTCCAAAATTCACAATTTGTCTTCTTCAGAAAGATGAATTCTTGACCAAAACTATAATCAATGTTCTTCAAAAAAGTAACATTTCCTGACACCTGTGAAGTTGAAAACTGGGTAAATACTAGTTGCAGAATAACTAATTGCTCTTACAGGAAGGTATTCTTTTGTTTCTCACAAATCCATCTAACAGTTGGAAGGGGAATTGAAGTATTTGCTTAGAAGTTAGGATAAAAAGCAACTTTACTGTCATGAGGACATGGTTTAATCATCAACATACAGTTCCAGGGTTGTGCTTAGATAGTCTCTTTCTAGATAGTTTTACAAAGTTGGTACAATCTACAAGACTTGAGGTGAAGGGAAAAAAACAGCCAATTAAATTCATTACATAAAACTGCAGTATAATTTTTATCCTTCTCCTACACCCACAGTAATTTGGAAAATCCCCAAATCTCTTAATTTAAGATACAATTCTGTTTTGTAATTACTCATGTAAAAGGTGAGTTTTTTCTATTTTGATTTAAAGTTTGATCCTGGACTTTCTATCCATCACACATGGATACGTCCACGTTTGTCTCACAATGGAAAAGCTAAATTTAATAATAGTAATTCCACATTAGAACATTATATTCAGGAATAACAGACTTGATCTGAAGATAGAAATCCTTGACTTACTAATGTAAGCACAGGAGTAAAAATATCTTCCAGTTTACAGAAGACCTGATGGAGTTAGAGAATGACTTGCTGCACACTCTGGTTTATCGCTAGCATCCCCTAGTTGGCCTGGTCTCATGCAAGTCTATCTGACTACGTACAAGTCTTCAGCCCAGCACTGGAGAACCCACAGCTTCCCTGGGTAAATGAAGGGTTTGGGATTCAGTGAGGACAGAAAATGGTCCTAGTTTGTCCCCTGCTGAACAAGTCCGTACCCAGGGAATGAAGCTGTGCAACAGACTTTAAGGAGCCATAAAACAAGACCACATGTCTCAAAAAGACTGTAAAAACACTGTCTCAAAAAAGCACAAGTTTCACGCATCTGACATCATAACATTATTTTAGCATGCAGTGCTGCTCTGTGTTGCTATGAGGTGACCACGTGACTCTCAGTTCAACATGGACAAGAGAAACACAGACAATTAAAAGCAACCAAAATAAATAATTGTTAATTACAACACGAGCAGTTCAGCAACATGATCTGACCTATATGTAGCTGTATTTAGCGAATTGGTAGAGTTAGTCTTAGGAGCACCTGAAGATGTCACAGTACCAAGATTTTAACCACGGCAGAAGCCAAAGGCCGTCTTTCACAAGAACAAAGTCCTGTCCTACAGGGAGCACCCGTCAGAACAGCCACAAGCAACACCACCAACTCTGCTAAAACAGAGAAAACTGCTGACACTGAAACATGAGCTATACCCCCAGGGGACCCAGCAGTAATTTATTTGGTATCCATAAAAGTGTAGGCTTGGTACCAAAAGTACCATCAGAAGTTATTCAAAAGAAAACAGAAAAATAAAACTAAACTCAGAACCACAAAAAGAAACAGAAGGAAGCTGGATCCACACCAAGATATTTCCTCCATAACACCCTGAAACATTGCTATGGTGTTCAGAAATAAAGCATGGCCACAAGAGCAGAGATCGAAGAAACACATAGAAAACATTTTTTTCTTCCAATTTGACTGAAACTGTTTATTGATTTTGGAGATTCCCCTCATGGTAAACTCAGACAAAAGCAGAAAGAAAAATACATGTTCTGTATCAAACATGCCACGCTCGATGTATTTACCTAGGTGGTCTTTTTGCTGCATATGCAAGATACCAACCTCAAACATAAAAAGAAAAATTTAGAAAGAGAAGTCATCTAAGCACAGAAGTTAGAAAAAAATGAAATAATATGTTTTATTATAAAATAAGCTGGATTTTAGTTTATCTTTTCAGAACCTACTAAAGCAGGGAAAAAGTAATTGTTGTTATGCCACAAAATAACTCTACGCAGCAAAAATAAAAGATGAATATTTTAAAGGGTCTTGAACAGAATTCACTAGTTTGTTTTCTCTTACCTCAGAAAGCTGCTGTCGTAGCACCCAATAGACCTCCAGGGTGAGCACTGGAGAATGCCCACTGTGGGATGCAGGGGGTGAGAGGGAAGAGACGAACTTTTAAAACAAAAATAATCTAGATAATATAAAACAAAGTTTTCCTCTTGTGTCCCTGGAGAAGCTGGCTTTCACAAAGATGATTTTGCAGCTGGTGGTCCTTATGTATACTACAGCATGGGGACCTTCACACAGCTTCAGAGGGCAAACTCCTACTCAAATACCAAGGAGAAACATCTCACTCCCTAAAAAAAAAAAAATCTGCCTTTTCAGAGAAAAGGTGGATTGGCAGACTAAGAGGAACAGCCTGGGAGATGGTGACAACCGATCGTCAATGGTGCATTCATACTCAGGCCCTTGAAAATTATGAAAACATCTCATCAGCCATTAATGTTACCCATTTTAAATCTCTGTGTATTTGTGTGGCCTTCAAAAAAAAATCATTAATTATCTTTGATTGCTGCAAAACAACAGAGCTCTACCCTTTTGGCTCAACTTCACAATAAAACCTCAGTAACAGTTGATCAGATCAGCACTCCTTTATATAAATAAAACCCAACACACAGGAAAGGAAAGCAGGCATGGCAAACAGAGGTGAACTGCTTGTTAGTCACCCTTGGTGAAAACTTAAAGTAACACTTATCTGATTAAGTACCTGTGGATTGGTACTTACTGTTGAACCTTACACTGTAGCTATATTTAGAACATTGGTAATACAAAATGTAATTTTTTTTTGCTCAAGCTCCATGACAGAGGGATGACTTTGCACCTTATCTGTTTATTTTGTTGAGTAAACAAAGTTTTCATTGTTAGTACCACAAAACCAACATGGCTCAGAAAGACTGTATTTTCTCTAGCCTTTAAATCACTAGTAAGAGCTTGCTATAGAAACACCAGCTCCAACACAACAACTTCAGGAATACTGAGGCTTACATCTGCCTGGCTTCTTGCTTAAAGGAAAAAGGAAGACTCCAGGCAGCGGGGTGGTCCTGGTAATTCAGTATAGTAAAAGTTAATGCGGGTTTAATCCTCAGTCCTTCCTGTGCCAAGTAGGTCCTTCAATGTGGGTTTTCTGTAAGAGGTCTCCCTAATTACTGGGATGCTGATTACTTAGGTGAGGGACTCTCCATCACGCCTTACTGAGCTGTTCAACTTTGCATACACCACAGCAACACTGAGAGAGAATGAGAGGCAGAACAACTCACGCACCAGCCTTAAATACTTATGCACAGGTCAACCACCTTTAATGAAACAAGACACTGGAGAACACAGAACCAAACCCAAAAATGCAGTCTATCTACTGCAGATCTGCAAGTACCTGGGGGCAGCCTATACCACTTCATTTCCACCTTTCCTACCTGCTTTAATGATGTTAAAAACCAAAAAGTATACCTGGGCTGTATAATTTTCTGACTACTAAAGAAAGCTTTGTAACTCACATTTCATCACTGAAACTGTCAAAGGAGATTGCCAGCTCTCTTCCATACAACATATCCCAAGGAACATACAAATTATAGCTTAACATGCAAATATCAGTTTGAACTTATAGGGTCAGAAATAATAAATTAAACTTTTTGTCCCGTAGACACTGAATCTGGAAGCTATAGTAAGAACAAAGGAACATGAATAGAAAAACCATTCTCAATCCATTTTCTTTCCCATTTCTCTTGTTATGACAATTATTCAGCACAAATGCACAGCACCTGAGGCAGTTCATTATCTGGGGGATTAACGAAACTGAAAAGACATTGTTTCTGGTGCCAGGGGACTAAAGTGGGTATGAGATGTTTTATGTCAGCACCACTGTGGCACAGCCCTGCCACGCAGCTTTGTGACTCACTCCTTGGCATGGGTTAAGTCCCTGTTTCATCACTGACACTCTCATGCTGAAACTATGACAACAATACACTCTTCCCAGCATCACTTATTTAATGATAAGCAGCCTGGCTCACTGGGCAACTAGCAGCTCTAGAAAAACTCTCTATATTAAGAGGATTAATATATTAATAAAGGTTTAATTTATTAGCTGAAAATGCAGATATTTTTTAAAGATTCTTAAACCATCATTTTAGCCGGAAACACAGATTTTAAGTCTTTTCCCCTTCCCAGTTTCTAACGAAGGAGCTGGCTCAACCTTCTATGGAAAAACCAATTTCTAAAGGCCCCTCAATCTCTTAGAAGCAGCATTAAAGTGTGAAAACTGACAATTTTCATGGAAATCACAATGCCAGAACAACACAAAAAGCTGCAGTATACAGAATGCAGTCGTTGCCAGAAAATCAAGTGTTTGCTGATGCTAACAGAGTAGCTAAAGGCCAGGCACAGGGGAATACTTGTTAAGGCACTGAATTGTGATTCAGGAGAAGTGAGGTACTTCCCTAACTCTGACACAAGCCTCCTGGCTGCATTTGGAGCTGGTCATGCAAAGTGTTTATGCTCTTGCCTATATAAATAATATGGAATCTCCTACGTGTATTTCTTTAACCCAAACTAATATTGTTAGGAAGTGTTCATAAGTGATTGTAAGGTGATTCAGGTCTGTGACAACAGAAATCTGCATGAGGGCAGATGTTTAAAAATGAATACACATATTCAAAAGACCTCTCATTCCTTTGAAGGCAAAAAAAATTCCATTCATTCTGGACATAATCATGCATTGTGATCTGAATTAATCGTCAAAAAGAAATATATCCCATCTCTAGCCAGATTAACTACACACAAAGCAGCCACCTATTTACTGAACTGACTTCAATATAAATATTTAGGAAGTTGTTTTTCTGTAATAGTCAGCATCATCTAAAAGTGTACTCATGAGAGTGCTCAAAACGTAATTAACCCCCCCCTTCTCTAGTGCAGCATCCTGAAATTGGTGCAACCAGCCCAGATGGGGTGGTAAATAAAATCTGTCCTATCAAAATGTAGTGCTACCTCCTGAGGAGCAAAGTGATTCCATGAAGACTAGCAATTTGACCAAGACGTAAATTTACATGAGCAAAACCTGCAGAAAAATGGATCTGTAATTACAAGGGAAAGAATATTAAGAACAACCAGGGCAGGTGACAGTAGGAAAGGGAAGGTTCAATTTCATCTAACAGTGGCAGGAGTGGCATAAAAGAGCAAGATAAAAAGAGTATAAAAGCTATTCATGGGAAAGAAAATACGGGAAATGACTGGGAGATGGGGAAAGTCAACACAAATCCTGAATATTCTAGACAGTCCAGAAACAAAAGAGATACTACAAAGCCTTCTATTTCGTCCTCTACTCTGGTACATTTTCTGGAAGAAAGGAAAAAAAAGGGGGGGAAATAAGATATAAGAAGCTGGAATTTAGAAAGAACAGCTGTCAGGACTGGATTGTATTGCATTTATCTTACCATTTAGCTTCCTCTTGCAGTTAGTATCCTTATCTTCAGCAATCCTGACATATTAGTCATGACTGAAAATACAAATCTCTTACAGTATATTAGCTTAACAGTTATATTCACATGGAGTTGCAAAACACAGTAAAAATATCCTTGTTTCATTCGTTGCAATAGTAAGCAAAATTCTTCTGTCACTATTACCATGGTTTTATTTAATGTGATGTATCTTCACTGACACAGAAAGAAATACTTTGTACCCAGATTGAGAGGAAGGTAGGGCTAAGGTTGATTGTGGTGCCAGAAAAATGCACCAGAGGGAAGCTCCTTGTCTCAAGTGGGCACATAAGAAGTGTCGACTGAATTCTGCCGGAGCGGTGCAGATACAGATGGGGCCACAACATGGAGAACAATGCCAAAAGCTCTAGAATCAGTCCTGCAACTGGTCAAGGCAGCAATCTTCAAAGTTGGTACTATACAGAGATAGAATAAGTGGCAACGGCTTTAAGCTAAAAGACGGTAGGTTTAGGTTAGATATTAGAAGAAATACTTTATTGTGAGGGTGGTGAAGAACTGGCACGGGCTGCCCAGAGAAGCTGTGGATGCCTCTATCCCTGGAAGTGTTCAAGGCAGGTTGAACGGGACTTGGAGCAACCTGGCCTGGTGTAAGGTGTCCTGCTCATGGCAGGGAAGTTGGAATGAGATAATCCCTTTCAACCCAAACCACTCTGTGATTCTACCACATTGCTACTCTACATTTCTAATTGCAGTAATTGTCCTTTGCCATCCACTACTCTGCACATACAGCAGAGTACAGTAATACAGGTTCTGCATGTAAATGTTACTGATGTTTCACACCATCTACCTGACTTCCAGGGTCACTTCAATCCAGCAGGCAAATCATTCCAAAGTAGGTGTTCTAATGTGTGCCTGTATTTGTTAGTACTATAAGGCCCTGTGAGATAGAGAAGGACGTTGAAGCAGAGAAAATAAAGGTCCTACTTAAAGAAAAGAGCTCCTACATCCAGTTTACCATAGCGGCTTTCCTCACATTTGCCAGACTCCAGCAGAAGCTTTTCTGTGCTCAGACATAAAGGCATGGAGATAGACCCACAAACTGCTGGCTTCTGAGGGAGATGGAGATGCCCACAGTGAAAGGGGAAGATGCTCTGCTGTTTGCAAGAGCAAACTCCCTGAAAGAGCAGAGAAGAACTGATCGTGTAAGTTCTCATTTTAGGCTTTAGCTTGCTGTGCCACTTCTGACCAATGCATGTCTCTTATGCCATATTGTGGTCAAAAAAGTAACAATCAAGACATCCAGAGAAGCTTATCTCTGCTCTCCCTACTGAAATAATGGCAGATGCAGAAACTAGGGTAGTAGATTTTAAACTAGTGTCTGTTTTTTAGCTTCTGTTGCATGATCACAGAGTAAATCCTAATTTCTGTGATGCTCCTGATTGTCTTAAATTCACCATCATATACTAAAAAAAAATTTAATTAAATTAAGAATTATGGACTTGGTAAAGCATTATAAAACTCATGCCTAGCAATTAACAATAATAAAATTCTTGGTGCTGAAGTCTACAATTATTCTTGAAACTGAGAAATGGGGAAAACCTCGCAAAACCAGCAAAAATTGCAGTTTTCCTTTGCCATTTAAAACAAAAAAACCCACAACAGTATCCTCCTTTTAAATGCATGATTCTCAAGCAGCCATGCCATGAAACACACAATCAACTTATTTGTGTATGCACACAGCAGAGCTGCTCTACCCTGCACCAAATGATACATTAAATTTGTTCACTGTTTAACAAGGGGAACTCATAATGTTGCTGTTAATGATTTACATAGAGACGAACAGCTCTGCTTAAATTTTGTTAAAAATTGTGAAGCTGCAGTCATTTTAACCTCTTTCATAACTGCAGGCTAACCCAATCAATAAGCTGGAACAATGTATGGCTTTCTTCTGCCACAAAAGGAAGGTATTTCTGTCACAATGGCCTTAACAGCCAGAGATCCCCAGGCACACTCCATGGATACAGCTCACGTCTGGATTAATACGGGAACCAAAAAAGACAGACAAAGCTGTCCTCTTGCCACACTTGCCTGACCCTAGCAGATTTCGTCACTGAGCAAGTAAAATCTGATTAGGGCCCAAATATCCACTGATATCCAATATGGATGTTAGCAACTCCGGGAATTATGAACCATTCAGTGAAGCCTCCTCTAACAGCAGTGACACATCCAGGCTGGGAACCTCTGACTTGCAAGAAAGGGCAACAAGAAGTATTTCAAGGCTGAAATTCAGAGCTCAGATAAAACAGACAGGCAGTCCCCCCTCGGTGCACATGACAGTGTGGCCCTCAGCTTCCACAGGAGCAGATTAGCACCCACACATTCTGTTATACAATATCACAAGTGCATCTGCACCTTACGATTGGATTGATCTCTTTGAGCCATGTCACAAGCAATCTGAAGTTAATGCAGTTACTGTAATTTCTGTTCCTATACGTGATATCCAAGTCTGGCTGTGGATAAGTTTACACAGATGAAACTGGTTACAAAGGATTCAGGAGTTTTGTTCAGAAATGCCCCCAGACTCCAGTGTTCATCTCTGAGATGTACTAACGACACGTTCCCATTTCAAACTCTTTACTGAAACTTTGGATACTTATGAATCGAGACAAATTTTTAAACAGCACTGCATCTGAGTTACCCTTCAAAGCATACATGTAAACACCAGAGATCTCCTCTTCATCAGAATTTTAGAAAGCAGCTATACTATTACATTAACTAAATACAGAGGGGCAGGCACCTTCTATGTACTGCTTTTCCTGGAAGCCTAAAAGGTCATGATCAAACAGGCTCATTTTCAACTAGAATTAAGCATTTTATTTACAAATAGAGAAGCAAGCTATGTCACGCTCTGCAAGTCAAAGAAACGTGGCACACACTATTTCATTACCACAGCACTAGCAATGGCATCTTCAACCACTGCTCCCCGTACTACTTTCTGTGTTAGGCACTACAAAGTTCCCTATTAAACACAAACTAAGGAAACAAAACTACTGTAGCCCACTAGCACACACTTTAAAGCTGTTTCCTACTTCGTTGAAAATAAATTTATGACATAAACATTAGAACTAAAAATAAAAACGCAGCTGAAGCAATCACAGTCTCTTTCAGTCCGTGCAGGCAGTGTGAAGTAGAGCAGTAAATTGCTGCAAGCAGACAGAACAGCTCTTAAAACTTGCCCAGCTTCTATTCTGACAAAAGAGATCACTTAGGACCTCAGCGTGCTGTTGCTCTGTTCGTTTAATTAACGGACTAATAAATTCACTGCTGGCACATTCTTTATTTGTCTCTTCTCTTGAGAAACCCCAAACCCACCCGTGGTTACACCAGGACTGACTGCTATTTAGCAGTAGTGCTGCAGGAGCGGTGCCTGTCACCAAAGGCAGGAGGTATTGGGAGCAGCGTCTGCAGGTGCCCTGTTGTCCGGTCGGCACTGCGGTCACCCACCAACCTCGGACAAGTTTCGGCGTTTTTAATTCGAGGCTGGCAGCGCTTTTCCTTCCTCTGTCACGGCCGTGCGGTGGGGCCGAGGGTCCCGCAGCTGGGACGGCTGAATAAACCTTTCAGAGGCTTTTGGCAGCTGCGTTCTGGCGCTCGGGCGAGAACCTCCGCGGTCGCAGGGGCTGCCCTAGACCCCCGGCCGGGCGGGTCCACTCCAGACCCTCCGCGGCCCCGGCTCCCTCTCCGCCGGTGGCCCGGCTTTCCAGCCCCGGCGGCTCGGGTCGGGAGCAGCAGGCGGCGGCTGCCTGCCGTCCCGAGCAACCTCTGCAGGAATAACCCCCGAACCCAACCCGCTCTCCGTTCTCGCAGCCGGAGGGGCAGAGCCGGCAGCCGGGCCGGGGAGCCCCTCCCGCAGGGCAAAGGCGAAACAGGCACTTTCTCCCGCTCCTGACCTTTCTGCACCCCGGCTCCCCGCCCGCCGCCCCCTGCTCCCCGCTGTGCCCCCTCTCCCCCCGGGCTGCACTCAGAGCGGGCCGGACGCCGACACCTGTGCGCCGGCTCCCTCTCGCCGCCCCGAGAGGGAAGGGAGGCAGCCGGGAGGGACGGAACACACCGAGGCCCGCCGGCCAGCACGGCCGCTGTCGCCGTCCGGAGCCGCTCCCCCCGTGCAGGCGAGCGGCGATCGGCCGGGCCCGGGTCCCAGCGAGAGGGAGGCTTACCCGGTGGGAGGCTTGCTGGCCCCGGGGCGCACGAGGGTCTCCATGGCCGGGTCCCCCGCACCACTTCTTAAGGGACGGGCCGGTCCAAGACGCGATCCCGCAGCGGGGCAGCGGCGGAGGACGGAGGCGGGGGTACCGAGAGGGAGGGAAGAGAGGAGAGCAGAGGAGTGAGAGCCGCCCTCACCCCCACCTCCCCCGCTCCCCGCCCCGCCGCCGGGCGGCACTGCCCGGGCCGCCACCGCCCACGGCTGCCCAGCCCAGCCCGGCCAAGGGCGGAGATGCCCTGCCGGGGCGGCCCCCGCCCGCCTTACCGGGCCGGCAGGGAAGCGACGCCGCACCCCGGGCACTGACAGCTCGGCTGCTCGGCCAGACCGCGACCGGGCACGGCAGGGCTCGGCTGGCCGCTGCCCGGGCAGCCCGGGGGTGCGGGGGCGCTGCGAGCCGGTTTCCATGTGACTGGCCGGCACAAACGCAAACACGGCCGCTGCCCCCGTGGGCACTGCCAGGGCAGCCACCCCCGCCGCCCCCGCCGCGGCGTGGGAGAAGAGGGGATGGGGTGACAGGTGGGAGAGAGGAGAGAGAAACGCCCCTGTCAGCGCCAGCTCCGAGAACCCTCTTCCACCTCTTTAGCCGCGAACCAGGCAAACCCGGCCCTTGCCAGGCGGCTGTGCCCGAGGCTGCGCCCCGCGGGGTGCGAAGGCTTTTCGTCAGCCTTACGCCCTGCACAGACCCTGGCTGCCACCTCCAGCATGTTTCTCGTCACCCCCGTTCTTACAGATTTTTTTTTTTCTTCTTTCGGAGGCGGCACAAACAACTACTTTAAAACTACCAGCGGCTTTGGTCAAGAAGAGGGGCGGGCATGGCAAGAGAGGCTTGTTCCTGGTTTTCCCTCCAGCGGTACGAGCCCATCGTGGGGAAGGCAGCCCCACAGCCCGGGCGGTGCGGGGCGCCCGCTCGCACAGCCTTCGCGGCAACGCAGGCACCGCGTTAAAAATCTGTGTGTGCTGTTTCAGGAGTGTCCCCCTCACGCCGTTTCCCCGGAATATCAACTGTGACACTTGTGCGTGAAAGGAGAACAAGGCTCGAGGCGGGGGAGCCTGGCTGGTATTACTGCGGTACATGCCCGCTGGCCGGCGTGCCCGGCGTTGGGCAGCCTGGCCTCTCAGGTGTTTCAGAAGTTTCTCTCCTCTCCAGCCAGGCATTTGCATTACATTGCTTTCCTGGCCGTGGTGGGAGGATGGCAGAGATGGCAGACGGGTCAGGCTACCAGGCAACACAGGCACCAGGAGACAGGAGCATGCAGGCTGAGTGACATGACAGTTAGAAATCTGGGTGAAGAACTGAGATGGAGTGGGAGATGCTGCCTGACTTGCCTTTTCTCCTGACTGCCTTTGTGATAGTCCCACAGGTTCTGCTTAATGGTCACTCCTTCCCCCAAACACTTCCATCCCTTCAGGCTTGAGCTCATGTCTCTTCATATTCTGCTTATTGGAAAACATCTTACCCAGTTCAGTAACCAGACAAAGTAAATTCAAGTAGCTTCTTTGGCTCCAAAAGTGAGAGTTTCTTCCTCAACAAGCAAGACTTGGCAGATCTGGGTCAAAAGCTGCATGTGCCTGATGGCATTGCTATCTGGAGAAACCCCCATTCCAGGCTGACTGTAAATGCTTTGAAACACTCAAACATTAGATTAATTTGCCAGTAACAGAAAGGAAAAGGATGTGTTCATCTTTTCTGTACTAGGAATGGAAGATCACTGTAAATGCATGCTTGTCTACCAAGGTTTTTATGTTATGATCAAGATACCTGTTTCTGTGTATTTACCCCAGTGTGTAACAGGCAGAGAAGTACTACTGTATTGTAGTATAGCCATCCTTAACTTTGTCTTTTCTTGCTTCGGCAACTTGAGGTCTTCCCTTAATTCCCATCTCCTCAACAGAGAGTTGAGAATGCTGACTTCTGTTCCCTTCTCTCCATCCCTGCGTATACAGATGGCCTAAGGGAATGGGAGGCAGCTGGGTGTCCTAGTTGTAGGTAGAGAAACAAAAATATGAATTTGGAGAAGCAAAACATGGATCTCTAATTTCCCTGTTACCATGGGTAGAAGTTGACTAAGTTGCCACAGTTCAATAATTACCCCAGTCATCTGAGCCACATGCCATGGTAATGAGCCACATGCATGATCTTAATCTGAGCCTTTATGAAAATAAATAGGCTAGGTTACATACTTTATTTTGCGAGTGGATTGGTTCAGCCACTGTGCCCTGTCAGTTACCATAGCTCCAGGAATGAATGGTGATCTATTAAATAATGGGAACTTGATTTCATAGCGCTTTCATCATTTATTCAGTCATTTTTCATCTCACCTTTTTACTCAGAAATCTTAATGAACTCTTCCCTATCCTAGAATAGATGCTAAGGCTTCACAAGCACCAAACTTCTGCAGAACCCTCCAAACCTTTTTCTGTCTGCATCATTAGCAAATTACGCTGCACCAGTTATTTCAACAACCTGAAAGAACTTCTGTTGCCTCAGCTGTAACTTTTACGCTGCCATGATATACGTGAGCAGAGGTGTAAAGCACAAAATAAGGAAATAGTATTTGCTTATAATGCTCATTTGTTTTTGTATAGCACAGCAAAAGAGTGAAAGCCTATTAATTACTGAACTCACAGTCTTGTACTCTGAAGCGCCAGCAGAGTGACTGCCCATTCTCCTGTTCTTCAGTCCCATTTGGCTAATGAAAAATCTGGGTAAAATGTGGGGACTATGCTCTGTGATACAGCATGGGAATCTGACTTTCTGCAGGCTCTTTGGCACTGGGCCTGGCTCTTAAAAAAAGGGCAAAGGGGGTATTTCTAGTGTGCATTGTAATCCCCACAATCACAGTGCTATGCTCATTTTTTAGCAAAGGGCATTAGTTTGGGGAGGGACTGCATGAGTATTTGCAAATCTCATAAAATGTCTGTGAGACTGGCATGTTCAACCCCATCCCCAGACTACTTAGATGGGCCTCTTCAATGTATTTCCTAAGAAAATTTAGACATTGAGGTGACAAAATCCTTGAAGAAAAATAGTTTAGGCCTTTAAAAATAAATTATTCACCAGAACAATTTCACATTAATGCTTTTGTACAGTCTTTAAAACATTATTCCTATTTTCCCTTACCTTCACTGCTAGTAGTATTACTGAATCAAACCTTTAAGGCTACATTCTTCCTCTGCTAAAACTGGCCTGTAATATTTCAGGAATTTGAGTTTATAGTATAAACGTAACTGAACACGTAAGGAATCTAGTAAGACGAGTCTAATACCAAAGACTTTGTTTATAAGGTAGCAAAAAGAGGTTAAAATTAACTCAGCATTAGCTAACATGCACCAGTTAACAGAGTTTTTTCTCTATGCTAGCACATAACCTTTTCCTATGATTCCACTGTTTGAGGACCATCTTAAAATCAGAAACCAGGTTTGAGCTCGAAGACCAAAGCAAAAATAACAAACTCTAATTTATAGCAAGAAAAAATAGTGAATAGAAGTTAGTTAATGTGGCTAGGTTTAGTTAATAGCGAACACACATCTTTAACCACATAAATCCTTCTCCCATTCTCAGCAATCTAGAAGTTGCAATTTAAGCATTAGTCCTTGTAAGAAAGTTGACTTAGTGTACAACTGTAAAATTCCTGGCTGTGTAATTAGAGCAATTGGAGCTGTGTAGCCTCAAGCTCACAAAATTCTGTTACTTTGCTATCCACAGTGAAAAAAAAAAAAAAAAAGAGAAGGAAAGTGAGATTTTTCAGGGTTATTTTAAATGTGTCTAGAAGTGGACACAGCAGACAACTACATAACCCAGACTGAAGCTGATACATCTGTATAATGTGCTCACACAATCTTGAATGTAAGAACCGTAGAACTTCAGAGATTTTGTTTTAAAGGTTGGATATTAATTACATATTTATTTTTCCTCTTTTTTTTCCCCCACAGTTGTTTTCCCTAACATTTTGTTCTATGTATTTTGGACAATTACCTTCAATTTCCTCTCTTTTCTACTATTCCTCTTATGTGCACTTTTTTCAGGATTTGAAACCCAAGGCCTAGTCTGCAATTGAACTGACACTAATGAAAGAATATTTACCTAGACAGACCCAGTGGGTCAAAGCTCATGTTCTTGGGCTTGGCTGTGGTGAGAACCATCCTAGGCAAGATGCTAACATAAGATGCTTTCCAAAATTAAAGAGTAATGTGGCTCAAACTCATCTAAACAGTGAGAACATACCTCTCTGAACAGTGTCAGAGAATGGAAAAAGTAAAACCAGTTTTCCATGTCATATTATATGACTTAAAAATCCCTTTGGAAAATCTTGACTACCTTACAAAGCAAATTTGAACCAAAACATTTGTGTAAGCTTATCTTCATTGTACTGAGCTGTGTGGGAACTTGGTGTGCTGGTTGGGGTGACCCAGCTACAGCCATTCCTCTCTGTGAGGTTTTTGCTCTTTGCCATGCCAAGGAGAGTCTGAGGCTGTGAAAGCAGCACTTCAGAGATATAATTCACCACCTCACAGATGCTGGTGTCACTAAAATTCCCTTTATCCTTACCTCTTTCTGTGGTAAGAATGAAAGTAAGTTGTATAACGCTTAGAATTACCCTGTTTTTCAGAATATTTGTGAAAGAGACGTAGAGATCTTGTGCCACTCAGTTCAGCAGAACTATCAGAAAGGGAAACCTAATGAGGTTTTTGTGAAAATAACTTTCTACAGCTCTGAAAACAGTTCATTTAGAAGTGGCATGAAGTCTTAGTACAGCACTTGGCTTTGGCATGATGTTTTCCAGTTAATGGAGTACAGACAGGACAGGCTTTTGTAAAGTTGGGCAGGACTGACAAGAAGACAGCTCTATGCATGGTCTAGTGCTGCAATAAAACAGAAACCTCCTCTGTAAGCAAGGGATGTGGCACGATCCAGGTGTTCCTTGTGCAGCACACTGTGTACACAACATCACGTGTCTCCACCACTGCAACCGCACCTTTCCCAGACATTGTACTCAGCTCTCCAACCAGCATGTACAATTGGAACTGAAAGTGATGGCAGTGAGGAGCACCGTCTGCCTTTGAAACACTGACTGTCATGCGGGGCTTCAGCTACTAACTCCTGGAATCGTTCTTAAAGTTAGTCCCAAATGCCCTTAGAAAACAGTTCTCAAGTGAGCTATGTCTGTACTGATATTCAGTGTAAGGATTTCTATTTCAAGGAGGCTATTTCTATTTTGTTATATATAACATAGTCATGCTATAATCAGAATAATTATATCCACTGACAATCCTCTCTGTAAATATTTAACACTGTATGAGATAAGCTTTATTAACATTGTCCACCACTATGTTTGAACTCACAGGCTGGGTTAAACTTCTACCACTTTTAAATAGTGATTTTTTTTTTTCAGTGCAGTATTTCACTGAAATTTAGAAAGTTTCAATGGTTATGAGGTAGTGGTATCTTCAGGTTTCATTTTCAAATTTCAGGATGGATAAATTACAACATAGATTTTGCAGAATTTCATAGTTAGTTACATAATTCTTGTTTCACACCTGCATCATCTGATTCACCTCTCAGTTAATCCTGACTGACAGCAACACAAATGAAAACAGGATTTGGTTCTGTGTTTAGCTCAAAATTAACATGCTATGGATAAAGACAAATACGTATCTACTTATGCAAAAAAAAAAGTATCGGGCTCAGTGCTGCTACTATTTCTGTTGAGTTACCTAATTTGTGATTGCCTTAGTTCAGCAACAACTCAAAGCGCACAAAGATTTCTATGCATGTGAAAGCTCAACAATATTAGATTTAACTTATATTCCTTAATTCTTCAGGGAAAAAAGACCCTTTGAGATATATCATCTCTAGAATTCTCCATAAACTGAACAGGGACTTGAATAGCTGCTTGCTGTTAAATTACTGCATGAACTCCCAAAGGCCTACCTTTTACTCATTTCCTCCCCAAATGCAGACCTCATGAACCTGCTGAAATCACTAAATGATATTCATATCAGACTCATAGCCCTGAAGGATAGAACTTCAACAGATACTATTATCAGGAAAACATCTGAAGATGGCAGATGATGCCTGACATACATAAAGTTTTATATATAATTCAGACCTAAGTCACAAATGTGAGGGGGTAAATAAGAAAATAACTTACCTCCTTACCTTGACAAATTCTATCTGAGCATATTTGGATTGACATATCATACAATAAATTTTTTCTAGCCACCATCATGTCATGATGTAATCAGCGGTGTGGAGGGTGGTTTTCCCATCACCAACCCTCTGAGGCCAGCAAAGGCTTCTTAACTCTCCCTTTGTACATATCATAAGCTTTATGCCTTGATATCAGTAAGCTAAAAGACAGTAATTCTTTTCGCTAACGTACCTTGAGACCAATCCTGCTGCTTATTTCTTTTTCTAGAAGATAGCGGTTAGCTAGGTATGGCAAAGGAAGAGGAAGGAGATCTTCCAAAGATGTCTGGTGGTACAAATCCAGGAGGTCTTGGTCCAAGATGAAGTACACAGTTGTTTCACCACAGTGTCATTGGACAGACATGGTCACACAGGGACAAGAGTGAGTAACGCTCCTCTCTTCAGAAAGCGTTGTGGTCACCTTCCTCCCCCTGCTCCTGTAAGCAACACATAGTTAGAAACCAAAAAACTCTCTTTGAATTATCAAGGAAGGGATTGGACAAACTGTCCAGCAAAGAGGAGTGGAGGAAATCTGGATTATCTGGACAACATCACTGTGCTGATCCAAAGCTGACTGATATTGAGAGATTTTCAACTGATTCCAACTGGTTTTTTCTAAATCTTTTGCATCACTTGCAAACACTGGCAGTAATGACTGGTGGTTCTACACAACTTTTCTTCTCTCATTTGCTCCCCTCTTTCTTTTGAATGTGAAGTTAATCATGTCTTAAGCCTAACTCTAGTTGTACTGGTGCTACATGAATCTTCACAGGAATCTGCTGTTTACTGGCCCCTAAAAGGCAAAGTGAAGGTAAAAAGTCTGCCATGTGCTTTAAACACCCTGTACCTGACATGATGTGGTTGATGAACCTTTGGAACCTTTTTATTTCTCTGTCTTCTCCTGGCTTGCCAGCTTTCCTCACCCTGCAATCTCAGTCAAGGGGAGGAGTATAAATTACTACATAATTAAAATGAAACAACACTCCCCTTCTTCAAGTGATTCATCTGCAGGTATCCAGAAAATGTACAGCATGAAAATTACCTCCAGTTTGGGTTATTAAGAATACAAAAGTAGCTCCTTAGAGGTTTTTTTGAAAAATAAGTGTGGATCACATCTAACTTATTAAAAAAGAGAACTACTTTCCTGCTGTTCATGGTTGCAGACTAGGATAACCAGATTACAAAGCTTCCTGTGAATTTGCTACACAGGGTGATAGAGTGCTATGTAGCTTTAGGGACAGCCCAGAAAACAAACTGTGATGCAAAGTGCTGTGCTTGGTTCCTCCTCTGCCCCCATGGCAAGAGCTATCCTGGCAGCAGCTGGTGTCTGGCTCAGCACTTGCTGCCCAGCCTGTTGGCACAGTTTGCGTTTCCAGCAGAGTGGGAGGTGAGCCAGAGCCACACCTTTTCTCCACCTTCTTCAGCAGAGATGGATGACAAGAGAGGAAAACAAAAATCCCACAGAGACCCATCTTTTCTAACAATTCAAGTATCTATCACAGAAAGGTCTTAGTGGCCGTGAAGGGTCTAGGAGAAAGACCACAAACCCTTCAGTAAATAAGCATGTGTCCATAGAGATTTAAAGGAATAAATTTGTTTTAAACTTATTCATAATATGATGCAATATTGAAGGAACACACAGATTTACATGCAGTTTTTTCTTTTACTAGAAGATGACAAATTAAGATGTGAATCCTCCTAAAATGCATAAGACTAACATCTGCAATAACTATGGAGGTACTTTCACAACACTGGTCTGTGATTTAAGTCTGTCACAAAAGCCACATTAACTTTAGTTATCAGTACTGAACCAAAACACACATGGCAATCTTTGCGAGCTTTCACTCAAAATGGGTTTTAAAACCTGTTTGCAGCTTACAAGGGAAAATCAAAAGTCAGAGAGTGATATTTTATTTGTTCATATGTGCTTTGCATTTTATGTGCCATTCTACCCCAGTTGTTCCTGAGGTGGAAGGGGCCTACAAGGATTATCAGAGTCAAACTCCTGGCTCTAGACTGGACAAGTCCAAAAATCACATCATGTGTCTGAGAGCATTGTCCAAACACTTCTTAAACTTGAAGGAATTGTCTGCTTGAGTCAGACCCTGTGGGTGCACAGAAGAGTAACCAGCTGTGGGTCTTGCAGCACCCTCTGCAGCCTAAGTCATCGATTATGTGAAGTTTACTCAGGGTGCCTGATGTGAGCAGCCCCGTGATTGTTCTCATCCTTGCATATGCAGAAGATAAGCTCAGGTCCTGCTCTGATGCAGGAAAATGGTGGGGTCCCACCTGCAGACATCTGTACGTGCCACATAGCAGCCTCGTCTAGTGGCTGCTGAAACCACCTCTGTGGGGTTGCCCAATCCCAGCTAAACTGTTGCAAAGCTCACAATGTATCTTAAACAACAGCTACAGCTCCAGTGCGCAGTGACCTCAGTGCAGGTATAATCTTGCTCTTCTCTGAGATTTTAATGTCATAGCATAGAAGAATCTTTGTTCAGCCTGAGGTCTGGTGCTTATAACCTTTTGGAAAACAAAGGTGTGGGCAAGAGTGACACTGAAAATCCACAGTACTTTGCTAGCATGTTTTCAGTTTTAAGGTGATTCCCTATAAAATTATTAAGTACCATTCACTTACATTACAACTGTATTTCCAGACTGCTAATATAGATCTTGAAGACTGCATATGTTACCCTACTACTTTATGAATATCTCATTCCTTCCTGATGAATGAACACTAAGCATGTCTAAACCTCGAATTTTCAGATGGTTGTAACATAGACTGTAAAATACATATATTTTCCCATAAGTATATAATTTATGACTCTAGAGTTTCATTTTCCTTGGGGTGTGTTTTTTAAATTTTTTTTTTTTTTTAGTTTTGTGTGTTTGTTTTGGTTGTGTTTTTTTTCATACTGACTTACATGGACACTCCAAGTGCCTGTGGCTTCTCCTGAGATCACACTTGAAGAATGGCGTCCAGCTCTGGGGTCCTCACCACAAGACAGTCATGGACCTGTTGGAGTGGGTCCGGTGGAAAGCCACAAAAGTGGTTAGAAGGCTGCAACACCTCCCTTATGAAGGAAGTCTGAGAAAATTTGGGATGTTCAGCCTGGAGAAGTGAAAGCTCCAGGAAGATCTTACTGCAGCCTTTCAGTACTTGAAGGGGGCTTATAATAAAGACATGGACAGACTTTTTACCATGACCATGTAGAGATAACAGCAGTTATCACTAACGGTTTTAACTACAAGAGAGTAGATTTAGATAGACATAAGGAAGAAGTTCTCTACTTCTCTACTCACCATGAGGGTGGTGAGAGACTGGAACAGATTGTCCAGAGAAGTTGTGGAGGCCTCATCATTGGAAATGTTCAAGGTTAGATTGGATGGGGCTTTGAGTAACCTGGTCCAGTGAAAGGTGTCCCTGCCAATGCCAGGTGGGTTGGACTATAGATGATCTTTAAAGGCCCCTTCCAACCCAAACCACTCTTAGATTCTTGAATGCCCAATTGAGAATTTAAATATCTGTGTTAGTGGGCTCAAGTGAGAATGTGGGATTCCTCACTGGCAAACTAAGAATATTTGATGTCAACTGGTAGTGGAACCCCAGAATTCAGAACCCTTATCCCCAGATGAAGTTTTTCAAAGGGAAACAGAATCTGGCAGATGAGCCAACAAAATGGATAGGAACGCATCCTTAGCTTAAATTTTATTGTAGAAACTCAAAATTAAATCAGTGTTTCTGCAGTCATTCAACAATATAATCAGAAAACAGGCTGTGGAAAAGTCAGGGAAGGAAATTTTAGAGAGCATGATTTCTTCAACAGTCTTGTGACAATCTGTATCAAGAAAATAACTGATGAAAGTCTTAATAATATTTCAGTTATTGGATTAAGGCTTGGAAAAGACTAATTATTGAGAAAGGGAAGTGAGCAATTGGCAGGAAAACAAACCCAAACCAAAATAACAAAAGTTCCCCAAGGTCTTATTGCAAAATTAGGTTTTTAAATGTTTGTATACAGCTCCCCTCTACTGGGATGCCTCTGCCCCTGTTCCTTGGGAACGTGGGGCTGATAAGTCCCAATATGAACCCGTGGGAGGAGGGATCAACTCCTTTCCGAAGGTGGTGAAGTGAGTAGGCTGTTATTACCTCCTGGAAAAGAGAACTGGCTGGCTTTATTTTAATCATGATATCTGCCTTTGTAATCCCTGCTATGCTTTGAGCAAAACCAAACATCTTTTTACTTTTTACTTCAAATGCGACTGAAACACGTGGGCATGAAAGGAGATGTTCTGGGGAGGAGGATGATGAAAGATCCTACTAACGCCATCATAAAAGAGAAGCTGCAGCAGGAATCTGAAAGGGCACCCTGGGTAGATTTGTCATCAGACCTTCCAATTTGGAAGAGAGAAAGGTATAAAAATTAGACCAAAGATTTTCAGTTCTTGAGCCCATAGCTGCTCTGATGAGCTGAAGCTGTCAGGTTGAACACACCATCAATGGGATAAGGATTTCAGTCGCTTGTGAAGGACTTGTATTTTTGTCTCTTATATTCCCAGGCATTCTTATGTTAAATGAAAAAAAAAAAAAAAAGAAAAACACCTAGGCAGCAGAATGATCTTTAACTCGGTCCCTTTGAGTCCTGAACCTGATGACTGGCCCCAAAATCAAAGAACAACCTCTCCCCTAGACATCTCTGAACCCCAGCAGAAGTGATCCTTTGCCATCCAGTGGGGTGAGGGGAAGGTAAACAGAAAGCCCCAAGAGACATGCCCTAAATATTTCTTTTGTACACTGTGTTACTACCCTCAAGAGGCACTGCTGAGAAATGGAGTTTACAAACTGGGGAAAAGTTTGCAACTGTAACAGTGATATTTATAGTTTTCTAATTTATTTGAAACTTTGTGAAATGTATCTGGGCAAATGGCTGTCCCAGCCTAAGACAAGAGCTAATGTCAAGCTCAGTGAGAAAGATTAGTGGTTATGCTTACCCAGCCTGGGCAGGGGATTCATAAGATTTTGTCCTGCCGTCTGTATTCACATAGATCTGTGTCCAGCTCCCCATTCAGTTCAGTTCAGCCTGCTGGCTGGGGTAGTTCTCAGCATTAAAGCATTGTAGAATTCCTGCAGCCTCGGGAGTCGTGCAGTTGGCTGTGCCAGGTTGGGACCAGCCGATCAAGAGTGAAGGTGCTTTTGGCAGAGCTGCCAGGGCCCACGAAGATGGAGGAGCCAGAGACACAACCATCAGGGAGCCAAGCAGCTACCAGACCACTGCTTTACAGGGCAGTTTATCACCCAACAAATCTTAGCTTTCACTTACTTTAGATGATGGGAAAAAGTCTACCCTGGAAATTACTTCCTTAGAGGCAAAAGACTGTGAACTGTTACAGTTAAAGAATAACTGTAACAGTCAGTTACTATCACTGTTTATCTACCTGGTCAGATTTTTGTTCTCTCTTACAAAAAAGCCCCAAACCCAAAATCTTTATTAACCGTTTGATTCATGTCTGCCTCTTACTTATGCCTCTGCTTTTGAAATAGTAATAGTTCAGTATAATTTTTCCAGTTGTCCAGGTGTGGCCTCAAGAAACAGCTTCTGGAGCAACTGCCTTCGACAGGAACCCAGACCTTGTTGCTGCCAGTCACGTCCTGGCAGCAGGATTACTTCTGAACAACAGCAGCAGTGTTTCAATGAAATGACTAACCTCTTCTTTTTCCAGAGGATCCCTGCTACCACTGGTATGTAGGATGGAAGATATGTAGTCTGAGGATATACTAAGACTGTGTAGTCTATCTCATTAGTTAGAAAAAAAGCAAACGAGGATTCTAGGAAGAAAAAAGGGCAATGTATTAAAATAATTAAATACAATCCCAGACTCCAACAGACTGCTTGTCTCTGAGCAATTATGAATAATACTGGGTGCATGGGATGAAATTTAATTTAGACTGCAGTTTCATAGTCACTTCAAGCTAATCTAAGTTGGCAGAGATTATGAAAAGAGGAACCGTGCCTGCCTGTCTGTCCCTAACAAAGCCATTCCCTCTTTTTTCCCCCCACCCTGTTCCCACCACAGCTTCACACACAGAGTAGCTTTATTTGTCTCTGCATGGCATGCAGTGGGGCAGGCAGTTTGCCCAGAGGGACAAGCCTGCTGCTCCCAGAAATACTTTCAGTCTCCCCATACCCTCTTCTTGGTTACAGCCATCCTGATTACAACAGGCAAAAACCCCCAATGAACAACAGGAGAAGGTCTTGCTAACCCAGACAAGTTTCCTGGTTTGGGGTGGGGTTGAGTAGGAGGGTGGTGCAGTTATGTCTTCAAGCTGTGGTGACAGTACAGTGGCATACCTTGAGTAGTATGAATCAGGGGAGCAGTAAAGACACTTGGACTAGAAATGCCCTGGAGTAGGCACTAATTCTGGCATTTCCTAGCTTGACACTGTTTTATATTATTGCTGTGTAACATATTAACTTCTAGAGGTCACAGCCCATCAGCCCTGATTCACTGGTGACTTGTCCAAATAAATACAGGCAAGCACAATGCTATTCTAGACATGGAGGGGAAAAAAGGCTCTTTCTACATATATATATATTTAAATTGTTTGGCCCATTAAGATATCAACACCCTTCTATCACTGTGTTTATCTTTGGATACTATAATGACACACTGGCTACATTTAGTGCTTTGAAGTTGTTAATCCTGCATCAGGAAGCCCAAGCTGTACTCAGCAAACGTAGAAAAAGTACGCGCCTATGTGTGTACACCTAATTCTACCTTTCCTGAAGTTCCTTTGTTTTTACCTGCGTGCAACCTCAATCCCACAACTGGACGTCTGAGCTTGTTTTAATGTAATTGCACAAGACGAAATACAACTAAAATGTAGGAGCTGCATTTAGAGTACTTAAAACTGAATTACAAATAGGTAATTGAGGTCACATGCTCATTTTGCAGGAAGCTGGCTTTCTCCTGCATCACAAGAGCTGAACAACTGTAAGTCAGTCACTCAGGTGCAAAACTTTTTGAGATCTGCTCTTCACCACCAGAGATATGCCAAGGGTTCTCCTATAAACAAGCGCTGTTTACAGATACCTTCTCAGCGGTGGCACTCTATTGTTAAACATTAATTCTAAAGAATGTGTATGTTGCGCAACATTTACACATGCTGTTTGGATCTGTTAGCAATTTGAAAGAATGCTTTTGGTAATTTGGGAGCAAAGCATAGATCTTGGAGAGCTTCCTACACAAAATATAGGAAAAAAATAAAGAGTAAGCAATTTTTATTGGTTTTATTTGTTTATTTATTTTTTAAAGGTGCTCTGAAATTTGTTTTACAGCCATTAAATATTTAGAAAGAGGGCAAAAAAGACCTTGACAGTTGGTCCCACCTGGTGTATTTGGATTCTGCCAGTGGAGGAGAACAAGCACACAAGTGGTAAAAGTGATTTGGCAAAAAAGGCTAGGGAAATTATGTCAAGATTTGGGATCATTTTTGGAGAGACAAACAAGAAAGTGCACTGTTTTAAATGCAAGGTTCCTATGGACGGCAGCAGAGGTGAGATATCTCTGCTCCACCTGTTGGTGGAGAGGAAGAAGGAAAGGTCTCCAGAGAGAACAGAGGGAGCACTCCTGTTTGCCAGGGAGTCTGCAACAGTAGTTACAAACACTTTGTCTTAGGAGATAGGGAAGTGAATCAGAAACTCAAAAAGAGACTCAAGGGGGGAAAAAAGAGGAAAAACCTTCCTGATAGCAGGCAACTCTGCCTGGCCTACAGTTATAGTTTGGGAGAGATGCTTGAACAAATTCACCTCACTGTCCACACCATACTTAGAGCTTGTGTGTTTTTTGGGGGGATAGGTCTGATTTTGCAGTTCAATATGTTACTTTGGAGTGATTTCATAGGATAGTTTGGGTTGAAAGTGACCTTTAAAGGTTATCTGATCTAACTCGTATGCAATAAGCAGGGCCAGCTTCTGCTAGACTAGGTTGCACAGACCCTGATCCAGCCTGGCCTTGAGTGTTTCTAGGGATGGGGCATCTACCACCTCTCTTGGCAACCTGTTTCAGTGTTTCATTACCATCATCATAAAACCCATCGACTATGGAGTAAGCTCACAAGACTGTCAGCAGGTACTGCCAGCATGCTCTAGCAAGTTCAAGGACTTACTGTTTGCTATTTTATGGTGTGTTTTGCTTTTTGCTTACCCCAGGTTGGTAACCACTGAGAAGAACTTCCAATTTGCTGTCTTTGGATATTTATCAATGTAATACTGGGTTGCTCTGTTCAGTATCCAGAGGCTTCCAGTAAAAGGAGCTGGTAGAGTTATTTGTTGTATTACATCTGATATCATTACATCTTGGTAAAAAGTTTAGTTTGTTATTTGTTGGGATAATGGGAATACAAGTCAGTGATCATGAGAAAACACACATATACACAGAGTGCATAAATGACAACATGTGTTAAGACTCTTGTGTAAGGAGATTCGAACTGACCCTAGTAGGCAGAGTTATTTAGAATGCACTTAGGGTATCTCATTCAGTGAAGCACATCACATAGAGCAGAAAGTTCAACATGTGCCCTGGAATCAGAGCTGGTCCATATTTTTAGACTCTAAACTCAGAGCATGCCTGTACAAGGGTGCCATTTCAGTATCTCTTTGAGAACCTTGTTCTTGTTTGGGACATTTTTCAAAATGTCTATGGTTGGGAGAAATTGTCTACCTACATCTAAAGTCAGGAAAAATTCCTCTGAGAGTCACAGTGACTCAGGAACAGCTGAGCTCTGCCAAACTGGAACAAGTTCAAAGGGAGTACTGCCTATGATCAATTCATTACATAAACCTCAGATAAGGGAGTGGCAAGAAACTTTCCTGCCACCAACCATGAAAAACAGTTAAGGGGAAATAAACCATCCACCACATGGGCTTTTCACAATATACTCAATCTCGGTAGCGTAAGGGCCCCAATGGGCCTGGTGGTAAACACAGAAGAAATCAAAACCAGAGATCAAGCTGCTGTTCTGAGCCATAATGCTATTTCTTCTAATATCTCCAGGCACATGCAGCAGCTGCAGTTAAGTAGATAGCCTTAGGAAATAACTTCTTAATTCAAGAAAGCAGGAGAAAAGTCATTCTATTTCCTCACATTCTTTTTGCAGTCTCTGTTGCTCAAGTTATGAAATTCCTATGAAATGTAATAATAAAAGACAATCCTGTGTAACAAGGGCCTACAGAAGTTAAAAAATGCCAAAGCTGGATCTCAAGCAAGTCCCACACAGGTTTCCATGAACTGATTAATTTCTTTGGGCATCAAACCACAGGGTACACGTGGAGGATCCTACTGCCTTGGGGCTGGTAAAGCCTCTGAGCACAGGTCTTAGCAGGAACTAAATGCAAAACAAAATCTGAAGCTGTGTTTTGCACTAAATCTGTCATAATTTGGTACTTGGTCTTGTGTATGTGGTGATGTAAGTGGCTAGGACCCACACACAGTTTCTCTGCACACTGTTCAAGAAAATATTGTTAAAATAGATGGAGGAGAAGAAAAAAGCTTATGGTCATGGTTTATGTACAACTCTTGTAACATTTCAGCATGCCCTGGAGAGTGCCTGATTGGAGTAATTAGCAGGAGTCATTTATTTGTTTGAATAAGTTCACATTTGGCAGAATTCTACAAACTACTTAACAAAAGGCTTCAAAGAATTTTACAACAGCATCGAGCATGAGTAAGAGGTAACACCTGTCCTGATGTAGGTGGAAAAGGGGTGTAATGAAAAAAAAAATCACAAAAATGTCTAAGCAAATGACTTCCTAAAACAATTACTTATGCCTCTGCTCTTGAAATACTAGAGTCCAAAACTTCCTGAGGATTAAGCGGGAACTTCTGGGATTCATCCAGAATTAAGCTATGTAAAGCTAATGAAAGGCAATTTGAGAACATCCCCAAAACCTTAAACCTTCCAGGGAGAAACTTTAGCCTCTTCTAGGAATTCATAAAGGAGGTTGGACAGGAGCCATTCCTCCCTCTGAGGCTGTAATTTTTTGTGTCAAGAACAACTAAGTATATTTTTCTCCTTTTTCTCTAGGAACTGGGTTGTTGCAGAGAGTAACACACTCAGCTCTGGGCAGGAGAGCTCTCCAGGAGAAAGGCTGTGCTCAGCAGCTTCCCAAGAGGCCAGGGCCATATGAAATCCAGGTCTCTCCTGTTTGCCAGCTCAGTAAAAAGAGAATGAGAACTTTTATAACTGTTTCAGTAAAACTTAAATTTTACAGGTACCTCTTCTCTGATAGAAAAACACCTTTTATTACTTGAATTAAGGTCCTTTTCTCACATGTCGCAGGGAATACATGTTTTGCTGAGCTGCATAGGAAGTCCCACCCTAAGGCAGATATGCTTGCACAGTGAACATCCAGTTCCATTCAGTGCCTGCACCGAGAAAAATATACTGACCTCATCCTGAAGGAAAAGAAAGTTTCTGTGCAAGCAGAACCTGAACAGTGAAATGTTTCCTCATGGACAAAATGTATTACATGCATGAGAAATTAACCCAACTATTTCTCATATTACCATGGTCCTTTTCATCGTGTGTGTCAACATGTTTTTGCAATTCTTTATCACCATCACATTAGGGGTCAAAAGCAGCATTTAAAATTGCAAAACATACCAAAACTGCCTCATAAATCACAATAAGGTACAAAATACCTTAAAAACCCAATTCCTTAACTATGGTTCCTCTCTGCAGTATAAGTAGAAGATTATAAGAGTCTCACATGCCCCAGAAATAATTAATCTGGCAACGTCTTTATTCTCTCTTCGCAATTTCCTCACAGCCAGGTTCAGACCAGGACAACAGACAGGGCTTAGCCTGATGTAGAGGAATTCTCCATCTAAGTGTAGTAAGTCAGATCAACAACAACCCAAACACCCAAGCAAACAAACCCCCTCCAAATAAACTGAAAATGAACCAATCAAACCCCCCAAACCACGCAATTTTGTCAGAACAGCCAGTTTAGCTCTGACTAAAAATCTACTAACAGCGAGCATCTGTAGAAGTGAATAAGATCAGAATGAAAGTTTAAAAGATAACTTCAGGTGCCTTAATAAGTGTTCAGCTAGATAATGTTCCATTTGTTTTAAATTGAAGTTTATAGTCTTTATAGCTGCATGATTTTTAAAGTGAAGGAATAAGGAGAGAGGAGGAAATTTAGCAACACCATAATTAACTACTTAGGGCAAATCCTTCCATCAGATTCATGAGACAGATTTCAGATAAGCAGCTCAAATGAAGGATTATCTTGCTAGCAGTGCGGAAATGTTGATCAGCTTGATATTTCCATTCTGCAGACAAGAGTTCATGCTGGCTGCTCACTATTTTCTGCAAGGAGGTAAATCTCCACAAAGGTGGCAGGTCTGATCCAGAGGGGATTTTGTTTTTAAAACCCCTGCACATGACCATCTTGTACCTGTCTGTTTTCAGACAGAAATGAGGTTTGAATTTAAATGCTTCTCAGCTGCCCCCTTTGAGGAGGGTTACCAGGCAGATGGATGCCCTGATGGTATGATGGATGTGTTGGATCACATTGAATATGTGCTAATATGGTGTCTTAACACAAACATTAGCACTTGAAAGCATCACAAAGTACTCAAGCATTCTGGACATACTAAGCTCAATTAAAAATATAATCTCCTATGACTGATAACACCCTCAGCATATGTTTCATGGCATTTAAATAGACCCCATCTAGCCAGTAGATTTAAATTTCAAGGGAAAAAAGCCTGTCCCTCACCTCAGATATACACTGAAAAAAAGCATACAAAATTTAAGCTGGAGCCTTGTCATATGCTTAACAGTCTTGTATTCACCAGTCTTGTCTGGTGTCTGGTCAACTAATGCAACTGAAAAATGAGACACTTCTATTCCCAGTGGAAAAGAGAGATAATATTTTGTGGCATCTCATGCCTACCATGCACTTTTCCATCCTTTTGCCTCATTCAAAAGTTGGAGAGATGGCTTGAGCAAAATCCTAATTTCAGTTTCGGAATCTAAAAGCAGTTTGCTCAATGGTCTCTATTTGTTCATTCTTTACTCAGTAGAAAAACACACACACTTTGGTGAGTTAAGTTTTTAACGAGGAAGAATGGACCAGACGCATCGGGGGGAGGAGGGTAAAGGGGGGTGTGTGGGGGGAAGATAGTACGAAAGATTTACTATTGCTGTACTCACAGAAGTAGTACCAGTCTCTTAGATTTCTTTTACTTGGATATGGATTGCATATTTCAGCACAGTGCATAAAAAATATTGTATGTCTCCAACTGATGTATTTCCATTTCCATTGTTTGACTTATGCAAACGTTATACATTTTGCCCTGATGCAAAATTAAACATTGCATATTATGAGAAAAGAAAAAATGCTATAGTCATGCCACACAATTTCCCCACATCTCAGGTGCCCACAAGATAAGTAGCCATGTTTTATAATTGGCATCAGAATTCTTCAGAGAGGCAGCTGCTTGTTTAAAGTACATTAAAGTGGATTTCTTTATATTTTGTAATAACTAGAGTGAATCTGCTAGAACTATAAAAAAAATACGTTTGAAACTTGGAACCTAGCCTACTCCCACCCTTAATCAGATAAAATCCCATCCCAATACCCCTCAAACAAAAATAATTTTTGCTGAATGCATGTCTAAACAGATAAGCCTCACAGTAAGATTTCCAACAAATACTCAGGCGACTTAGATATCAAATTTCCATCAACTGAAAAAATCCCCCTTTCTCTCCAAGAGCTCTGAGATAAGATCATGTGCAGACATCACATCATACTCTGTTCATGTCTGTGTGCTTAGCTATGAAGTACTCATATCATTCCTGAAATTATTCATCCTTGGATTCCCAGACATGTTAGCTGAGTTTGAGAGTAAGTCTCTTGGCAATTGCCATTTCCCTTTCAATTTTTCTCTATACAGGCAAGCCCTGAAAGTACCATGGCTGATCTCAAGAATGTCAGTAGTAAATGGGAAGGATGCTCATACTGCCGTGACAAAATCTCTTCAAGCTCTACAGCTCAAACTCAGTACTACCATCTCCACTCAAGCAGCTGTTGCCTGTTAGGGAGAAGAAGATCCTTGTGCTCATAGAGAAGAAGACAGATACCTTTTTTCTTTTTCCTTGTTTCACTAGCTCTGGTTTCAGAGCTGATAGACAGTAGTTGCATTTCTGGAGGTAACCCCATACTGGAGAAAACAGTCAAATAACATAAAAAATAAATCCAGTAAGCTCTCTGTAACATGCACACACAAACAATGATCATTTGCGTGCTTCCAAGCATATGACCACTTACTGAATGCAGAAACCAAATGAATAGGTAAAGTGTTGATCATCTCTCAGACAGCAGAGTCACTAGGTGGGATCATTTGCATTATAACCCTTATCCTCTTTTTCAGTGATTATTCAGACTCATGGAATGGTTTCAGTTAGAAAGGACCTGAAAGATCATCTATAGTCCAACCACCCTGCCCAGGGCAGAGGCATCTTCCATTAGACCCATTCAACCTGGCCTTTCACACTTGCAAGATGGGGCATCCATAACTTCTCCGGGCAACCTGTTCCAGTGCCTTATCACCCTCACAGTAAAGAATTTCTTCCTAATATCTAATCTAAACCTACTCTCAGGATGATGAAGCCATCATCCCTGGTCCTATCACTACATGCTCTTGTGAACAGTGCCTTTCCAACTTTCTTGTAGGCCCCCTTCAGGCACTGGAAAGTGTTATAAGGTCTCCCTGGAGCCTTCTCTTCTTCAGGTTGAAAAACCCCAGCTCTCTCAGCCTGTCTTCATGTACTTTGTTGATAATGCACACACTCATGGGTAATGAACTTTCTTTACTGTATAATAAGATAAATAGCAACATCTCAAACATGTTTCAATCTTTCTTCTTGCTGTCTTTCCAGCATATGTAGTTTCTGAAAAATGGGAGCAGCAGTGCACAAAAACCTGTATGCATAAATCCCAAAGGCACTCTCTTGGTTGTTCAAGCAATGTTATCAGGCTTGACCCTGCCTGCAGTAGAGGACCACAGACCCTGTGACCCAAAAAAACACCTGAGAAGGAGTTTTAGTAAGCATCCAAAACCAGAATGAAGCCCAACATGTCACTTCTAGGCTAGAGTTATTTCTTTTAAAAAAATGCTTTGCTCACGGGAACAATTCTCATTTTAAATTCACTACTGCTGTAAAATACTGTTTTCATTTTCCTATGATCTCTGCTACTCTTTCAGATAGCCTGCAAGGCTCAGCTTTATAGCAGCAACAGCATTTTATATAATCCCTTTTTAGCCCTGTTCCTCCTATGGACAGCTCTTAAAATGTAAGAATAAAATATCCTTTAGATAGTTATGTGTAAGGTGAAATTTATGGTGAACATTAAAACCAGTTTTAAACAGTACAGTGTGCAGCCCATTTAAAATCCAGTAGATTGTCTAAGATCCTTGCAAAGAGTCTTTCCACAGTTACTGCATAAGAGAGAGACAAGGGAGAAGCAGAGGGAAGTGATGCCCTCAGTGACCTTGCCCTGTAATAGTGCTTGTGGCTTGACAGTGACTGCAGGGCTGATATTCAGTTGAATTGGTCTTTGCAGTAAATCTCACTCAGGTTGTTACTTCCTGCAGGAAAACGAAGGTACCTGTAAAGTACAAGTGCTCTGAAAGTTGAGTCTTGTTTACTTTGTTTGCTGTAGGTTTGCTGGTTATTTTGTTTTTTTAATAGCTGATGGAGCTCTCAAAGAAAGTACTGAGAGTACTTTTTGGGCACAAATTAGTGCTCTCAACTCTTACTGAAGTCAGCAGTATTATGGGATTGTTACATTCAGGCATTTAACTTGGGTAACTAAGTTCATCCGCTCTTACTTTAGACATTGCCTCCAGGAGATGGAATTGAGTTCAGAGTACCCCAGTTTCTTGATTTGTAGAGAAATGTGAATCCTTCTTTCTTTCTCTATTAAGTATAAAGGCAGATATAATTCTGAAAGCTGGGAAAGTATATGTCAGACAGGATGAAAACCTGCATCAAGCTCTTTTTTCAGTTGATAAATAGAATTTAGTCCACATAATACTGATATAGAGGGAGAGGAGCAAAGAAAAGTTCTTGTGAACTCACTTGCCTAAAATGCAGCAGTCTCTAATGTGCTTAGAATTTCAGTCATATCAAATGGCAAAGAAGACAGTTCAAATAGTACAAAGTAAATGCAGACCAAAATTTTCCTTAGAGCATTAGAAAGAGAAGAAAGTTCCTTCAAGTCTGCAACTTGAATGTTGCAGTCCTTTATCTCAACTTCTCCTCTTTCAAATCATTCCATTCCTTGCTGTTATATTGTGCTTTTTCTTGGCAAAGGCACTCTTTGTCAGCTCACCCAATTTGCAAATAAATCACATTTATAGATAAGAGCATCGTATTTTAAAGGACTTGAAAGGAACTGAATTATAACCAAATCTGCTTTTTAGCAAACATCAATGTTCCCTAATGAATTCAACAAGTGCTATTCAAGGATGACTCTCAGAAGTGCTGCTATAAAAACCACAGAATACCATAGTATACATTTGTACCTTTCCACAAAGTTATAAAGTTACTGCTGAGTATTAGGATCCACAAAACATTAGTTCTATCCCACTGGGTACCTATCCAAACAGTATGAAAGAAGAAACCTCTGTACAACAGTTATTGAGAACATAAGCAAGCAGGAGGGAAAAAAAAAAGAGAGTGAGAAATTAATAACAACAGTTCCCTAATGCAAATTCACTCAGGCTGAGCTTCTAGCCACAATGTCACAGGATCATTTAGGTTGGAAAAGACCTCTGAGACCTAGTCCAACCTTTGACTGATCACCACCTTGTCAACTAGACCATAACATGAAGTGCCACGCCCAGTCACTTCATGAACACCTCCAGGGACCTCTCTGGACAGCCCATTCCAATGTTTAACAACCACTCAGTGAAGAATTTCTCCTGATATTCAGCCTGAACCTCCCCTGGCACAACTTGAGGCTGTGCCCTCTCATCCTTTTGCTGGTTGTCTGGGAGAAGAGGCTAACCCCTACTTGGCTACAACCTCCTTTCAAGTAGTTGTAGAGAGATATAAGGTCATCCCTGAGCCTCCTCCAGGCTAAACAAGCCCAGCTCCCTCAGTCACTCCTCTCAGGACTTACCCTTTGGACCCTTCACCAGCTTCACTGCTCTTCTCTGGACATGCTACAGCGTGTCCTTCATGTAGTGAGGGGTCCAGAACTGGACACAGTACTCCAGGTGTGGCCTCAGCAGTGCCCAGTACATCTGGTCAATCACTTCCCTAGTCCTGCTGGCCACACTTTTTCTGATACAATCTAGGATGCCATTGGCCTTCTTGGCCATCTAGGCACACTACTAGCTCGTGTTTAGCTGGCTGTCAACAAGCAGCCCCAGGTCCTGTTCTGCCGGGCAGCTTTCCCACCACTATTAGTCCAGCTTGTAGCACTGCATGGGGTTGTTGTGGCCAAAGTGCAGGATGCGGCACTTTTCCTTCACTAATATTCACTAACAACACCCCAAATGCACATTTCAGGAAACGGGTCAAAACCTAAAAACCTTCTGATACTCGTGAGCCAATCCTTACAAAGTTTAAGTATTAAATACATACTTAGGGGTTATTGTTATTCACACAATGGAAGTAGATTAATTTCTACCCTGATGTCATAACACAATATATAGGAGATGGATACCTATAGATCTGGGATCCTGAGTTCTAGGGACATGTATATGCTACATGTTAAGGCTGTTAAAATTTTATCTGTTATGTGTATGAGATGAGTTGGATGCTTCCAGTTACATGTCTTTCTGATAAACTGTGACACTTCTGATCAAGAGCTAAAGGACATTTTAGAACTAGTGATATTTGAGCAGAATTGTCACTTAAGTCCTGCTCAGAATCAAAATGGACTTAATTTCAAGGCACAAAACTGCAGATTGTTTGGACATTTGCAAGAGCATAGAGCACAGTTTTTGGTCCTTAGCATCGTGTTAGAGATTAAATACTTCTACCTTATTCAAATTCATGTATCAAACGTGTTCATGCTCTACATTAGTTAGAAATTTAAGGGCATATTTCACCACACTATTAACCAGCCCTTTGGTTGGGGCTCTAGCAGTTATGTAGGAAACCTTGACTGTAAGCACAAATCTACCCAAATCAGGTGTAGCTCAGTCCCAAATCCCTAGTTTGTTTGTTTGGGTTTTTCGTATTGTTTTGAGTTTTTTTAATGTTCTTTCTGACGTTGCCTTTGGCAGTCTTTCCTGGCAAGTTTTCACAGAATTACAGAATATGCTGAGTTGGAAGAGACCCTCTAGGATCACTGAGTCCAAGTCCTGGCCCTGCACACCAGCATCCCCAAGAGTCACACCATGTGCCCAAGAGCATTGTCCAAATGCTTCTTGAACTCTGTCAGGCTTGGTCCTGTGACCACTTCCTTGGGGAGCCTGTTCCCGTTCCCAACCATCATCTGGGTGAAGAAGCTCTTCCTGATGTCCACCCTAAACCTCCTCTGACACAACTTCAGGCCACTTCCTCGAGTTGTGTCACTGGTCACCACAGAGGAGAGATCAGTGCCTGTCTCTCAGCGCACAATATTCAAGGTGAGGCCGCACCAGTGCAGAGCAGAGCAGGACAATCCTCTCACTTGACTTGCTGGTGATGCTTTGCCTGATGCCCCTCAGGACATGGTTGGCCCTCCTGGATGCCAGGGCACTGCTGACTCATATTCAATTTGCCTTCAACCAGGAACCCCAGGTCCCTCTCCATGGCACTGTTTTCTAACATCTCATTCCCCAGTCTGTACAAACATCCGGAGTTGACCCATCCCAGGCGCAGAATGTGGCACTTTCCGTTGTTGAACTTCATACGGTTGGTGATTGCCCAGTCCCCAGTTATAAACACCAGCACAAAATTTTTTTCCCAGTTAACATCTTTCAGCAGTAGCTGATTTCCAAATAGCTTAGAAATAAATATTGTGGATAATACCACTCTTCTCTTCAATACTGTTAACAGATTCCATGGGCAATTTAATTTATGTAATAGATGAAGTCAGCATCGTGTATCTTGCTTAAATTATTTTCCACTAAGCGTTATGTGAACAAAAGCATTTGAACTCAAACCCAGGGCAGAATTTACTAATATCTCTATGTCATCCAGATCTTCCCAAAACTTACAAATCCTAAGAAAGCAATGAAAATATTGTCAAGACACACTACTCTTCCTATGGACATTTTAATTTCCCTTACTGTAAGAGTTTTCTTTGAAGAATATCCATAAATGTTAGAGATACTTGCATGCTATATTATTTGTGTGGACTTTCTATATCGTTAGTGTCAAGCAACCCCAAAGGGATTTAGAGATGCCTTAGGAAGTTTCTCCTCATTCATACCCCTTTTGTTGATACCTCAGACTTCAAATATATCTTTAGTTGTTGAATTAGTCCAGCATTTGTTTGTGTGTGTGGTTTTGTGGTCTCTTTGTTCTGCTTTCAAAACAAAGACCCTGTTTCCATTAGCTGTAGTTTTATTGAGCAGCAACTCAATGGTTAAGGATGTTAGTGGGACAGATGCCAATATCTCTTGACCCACATTTGATATGAAAAAGATGGGGCTACACATTCAAAGTATCACCATACTGAATGAATAACCACAGTGTCCTCAAGGACCTCACTGAGCAGGCTTCTATTCAGAGTAAATGCAGTTTATGTCTTGAATATTTTTTCCTGCTGGAAAATATTTAAACCACTGAGTCCTGTTAGTCATCAATAGGAACAGAAAGTGGGTCCTAGCCAAAAATCTGCAAAACCAAGTTTCCTGACTATCTTCAGAGTCAGAATAAAAGTTGGATATTAACTGTTTTCAAATGCAAAAAGTTTGGATTGAAGTATGTTCTATGGTAAGCTGAGGTATTTAAATTTCTGGCATAGGATGTAATGATGAAGCTGTTGATCAGCCACAATGCAGGGGTGTCACCATCTGGTACATTCAGGTTCATCTCTTAAAATGTCAGGTAATTCACTGTCTCTGTTATATTTGCTTACTACAGTCCGTAGGAGATTTGGTACTCCCTTTAGTTTCATACCAAAGAATGAAGCCATAGACTGAAGAAATACACTACACGGACTAAGTTACACTGCCTGTTTACCAGTTACAACATGAACATACCCTTTTCTCATAGCAAGAGAACAACTCACAAGCAAGAGGCAGGCAAGAATTGTTCCCACTTCCACAGCAAATCAATTCAGCAGCAAGGAAGGCTTCATCATGTTTTCATTTTGTACCAATGTTGTTCTTAAAAGAGTCACACTAGTTTGTTTCCCATTACTGTCAGTACAGGACACTGGCATGAGGCATTCATACAGGTAACCTCAGATATTATGTCTTATCAAACTTTGCGAGAGCAGAGGTGTATATGATTCCTCTTCAGTTTCACAAGAACAGCAATAAACTAGGTTTCCAGAGGCCAGGTTCTTTACATGGATTTTGTGCTTTTCTCCCTCTCCTTGATAACAATGCAAATTAAAGTATATGTAAGAGGACAAGCCATTCTCTTGCAGGACAAGATTTCGGTTTCCAGTATAGGAACGGTATTTGCAAGTCAAAGCCATTGAGAATGGGGTGCAGCAGTCTGAGATTTCAAAGATAAAAGGTCTGATGCCACCATAGGTGAAAGTGGGATCATTTCTTTAACAATTTAGGATTCAATGTGAGTTCTCTGCAGGACATTAGAGAATCTGAGAAATGTCTGAAATTCAGCAACACTGAGTCAATGTTTTCACACAATTCAGAGAAGAGTGTTTTCAAGGCTTAAGATCTACTAAAATTAGCCTGAAATTAATCAGAGAGTGAAATTAAGAAGCCTTGTTTCCTCTGGAGAAGAAACACCCCTGCTGCTTGCCTCACCTGAAATAACTCCCAGTTTTGAGGCTGCTTAACCAACTATTTGTGGTACATGGAGTACACTGATAAAAATGGATGCATCTTAGTCAAAAAGGCAATATGCATTGTTTGAGACCACATAAGAAGAAAAACCAAACATCAGCACTTGTAAAGCAGTCTCTGAAGTTATCCCCTCCATAAATATACTTGGCTGCATAGCATACTTAACAGCATCTTTAGAAATCTGGTGTAATAATCATAAGTAAAAATGACATTTTATGAGAACTATGTTTACAGAATAAAAGGAAAGGCTGACTGGAAAGAACATTATTTCTCTTTTGAAAGGAAGTGATTTAATTGTTTGTGTAAAACAGAGCAAGCAGGCTTATAAAAACCTTCAAATTATACTAATCCAAGGTCATCTCTGCAACAGTGTAAGATTCAGTTTAGACATCATGTTGCTATAAATTTCTCTGTTTGCTTCCCACACTGCTTTTCACTGTTAAATCTTTTTTTCATGCTTCTGGAACATGATTTGATTTACCCAGGTTTTATTCCCAGGGATGGTTTCATGTTGATTCATGACATCAGGTTATCAGGCGTATGAAACACATAGTATAGGTGCAAACATATTTTGCAATCATCCAAGCAAGTGTTGAAGATGAGGCTTTGCTTTGCTGCTGCTGCTGCAGAAATCACTGCTTCACATACAAGCCTTGGTGGAAGGCCAGAAGCATGGGACCAAGCAGGTAGAGTTGTTCACTGTCAGGTGTGCAGGACATGATTGTGCGCAAATATTTTCCTTGATCTTTCAGTAAGTAAATCATTAGCTGGATACATGTCCTTCTCTGACTCTTCCATTCAGTATTGAAGATTGATTTATGAGATAGCATTAACTGGACTACAGCACATGGGGCTCTATTTCTTCTGCTAGGAGGAGAAGGAATACCAAAAGGCCAGATTTAGGACATTCATTTTTGCGCCCACAGAAGAAAAAGATTTTGCTACTGTTAAAAGCTGAAACATCTTACTTTTCTTTTAATTCATTCTGAGTCAGTCCCCGAGTGGCATGTTGGGACAAAGAAGGGGAAATTAAGGTAGCACACAGCTGCTTACATACCTCACAGGCTGTCAGCCAGTTCACAAAAACCCTTTTGTCTGCATGGGCTGTCTGAAGACGGCAAATGCTGGTGGCCCAGAAGATTGCTACAGCGGTGCCACTTACAGCCCAGAATCAGGTTCTGGCTGTTAACGCCAAATCAGATTGAAGTTGTATTAGGTATTGAGTTCCTGTGCCAGGTCCTCAATTTCACAGCAAATTTACCAAGGTTAGCAAAGCCTTATGGGCCTTCCCCAGCTGAAGGTGTGGGGTTTTATTATGTGGAATGTGTGCATAATATTAGATTGTGAGCAAGATGCCACAGGCATAAGGAAGCCGTCTGGTGCATTGAATGCCTAAGGGCATGTGGATGACTCACTGAAATTTTGTTAAACACAAGACATCTGCTTAAATATGTTTCCTGCCAGTTCTTTTTCACGGCTGGAAATAATAGGCTAGAGATTCTCCCCTACTCCACCAGCCCTGGCACCAAATGGGTGGAAAACTGCTGTAAACCAGAATCCGGGATTCCCCTTTGAGTGACAGGAGCTGCCGCTTTGACAGGGTGGTAAAAGGACCCTCTACCTCTCACAATTCTGAGGGAGTACAGTAGGGAGCAGCTCTGCAGTACCCTGGCAGCCCCAGTGTTTCATCCCCCTAGTACTCCAGCCATGCTGAGGCCTATAATGCCTTCCCAGGGGCTATAAACTATCAGAAAGCCCTTTTTGTCATCTTGCCCTGCCTCTCAGAAGCTCCTATCTCATCTTATGCCATCATACCTACCACTGTGACATCAATTTTATGCACAGAAATAGCAGCAATGATTCCACTGACACTGTGATGTCGCATGAAAATTATGAAGGTGATTTCCTGTTAAAGGCAACAAATTCGCTTTAACAAGGAGACTGTAAACTAGATAAGAACCACTTTTAAAAAAGGAAAACAGTTTGCCAAAGCTTTTGATAGGTTTGGTTCTGAAGATGCAGTTCTTATGACACAGCCTGACTTCAAAGGAAGTTTTAGAATATAAAATACATAGATCTGCACAAACATGTGATGAATAACAAAGTCACTATAATAGCTCTACCTAAAACCACATATCATCATACTTTTTTCTCCTCATGCTGAAGGGTCAGACCTAATTGTTTTGCTTATAGAAGACAGCATTTCAGTTAAAAATGACCGCTCACAACTATTTAATGTTAAAAATAAACTTTAAAGTGAAGTACCAGATGCTGCCATGAACATTCCTCAAAGCTTTCATGTGATGCTCACATCTGTTCAGCTGGAAGAATGAGTGTTTCAAACAAACTAATGGCTTTTAAGTGGAGAGAAAACAGAACAAAAAAGGCAAAATATTGTAGAAGATACAGGGAAAAAATTTAACTAGAAGTTCTGCATGGGAATAATGGCACTTTAAGAAAAAGTTTTGGATGGAAACTTGGGTCACAAACAGACACTGTTTAAAGCTGCCAGAAACACAAGCAATTATTTCCTGGTAAAGCAGGAAGAAGGGAACTAACTTTTCATCTGCATAAAAATACAAAATTTTAGAGAAAAAGATCCATCTCATCCTATGGTAACTTCTTCCTGCAACCTTTGGAAATGTTAGTTTTGCTGAAAAGTTACCCTAACAGAGGCTACAAGTAGATACTGATATCTAGTGAAATACTAGGAAATTATAAATCTGGTTTCTAAATGTTTTCTTTCGTTGTTCTATTCCTTCCCACTGATTTATAGACAAAAGCATGTCAACAGCACCTCTGTTCCTAGTTTTTAATATTCAACTCACTGGCTTGTCATCTTAGTAAGCACAGGAAGTCTTCAAAAAGTTACGATGTTAGCATGAATATAGTTCTCCTCACTGGTAAATCTTCATACGCTTTACAAGTCATCTCAGTTAACACTTTACACAAGTTTTAGGAGATTCTTATGGAATAGTACAGATATTGAGAATTATGTCCACTTCAGAAAAGTGGGAAGTGAGCCAGAAAAAAATAGATTTATTACCCCAGGCCACAAGAGGTACCGGTAAAAACAGGATCAAGCAACATGAATTCTTAGCTCTTTCTGTTAGAAGATACAGTTAGTACATTTCCCAAACACAAGTGGCAGAGAATGGGGAAAAAATTACAATTTTTAGAGAGTGGTACTGGGAGTAAAATATCTTGTTTCCTGCAATTCAAATAGAACAGCGGCAGTTGTGTATGAACTTTTAGAAAGATAAAGATAGAAAGAAGAAAGCCCAAACATACCATTTTCATAATCAGTCCTACTTTTCTACATTGGCCGGACATGGTTTGCCCTGAAGCAATTCTGACTGCATAGAACATCCATACTTAACTACCTCCAAAAACCAGTCCCCGGTTAGGATTTTCTGAGCCAGCCACTTTCAATGAAGGTAATTGACCTTAAATTAGGGTTTAATTTAGTCTAGCATCTAAACCACTGGGAGGTTTGTGAGCTTTTCACATGTTGATCCTAAAGACTTGTGCCTGGGAAAATCTGACTGAGTGTTGTATGGTCTTCCTTCAACATCAGTATCTGAAAATAGACATGCAATAATTTACTTTTTTTGTACTGCTTTAATTTTTATGGTGACCAGTGCTGACAACAGAGATGTTCTCAAGCCAGTAGAAAAAGCTGTTCAAAGAGGGTTTTTTTGAGGTGCAATGGTTTTAGTTTGGAGTTTTTTGGAGGTTTTGTGTGTGTGTGTTGGGGGGGGGGGGAAGAGGGGAGAGGGGTGTTCCCCCTCTATACATACACATACTAAAGGAAAACATCACCTACTGAAGGTGATAATTTTTACAAAACTTGTTATTGTATGGGCTACTGTTAGCTACTCTGCAAGCAAGGAGAAAACTGCTGAAAGCATTAAGTGACTTTTGCCTCTACCAAACTAAAAAGCTGAGTCCCCTCAATACCTTACCACTGCTATTTCACTCTAAAAAATAAAAGCTCTTCAACTCAGCTTCAAATAAGAAATGTCTAAGAGAAACTAAAATAACTTGAGGTCTTAGGAAATGTTTTTGAGTGTATTTGTAGCCAGCCATAACTGCCAAGAAAAAACATTCTTGTCTCTTCAGCGTGCTCTTACATAATTTGGCACAAGGCATAAGTAAATCAGCTGGTGAGCAGTGCCTGAACTAGGCAGTGAAACAGTAGCTTCAGTCTTTATATAATATCTTGTAGCCTTCTCTTTATAATTTAAACCTAGTCACAACAAGAGATAAATCTTTAATGGCACTATACAATTTGGGTAGGATAGAGAGGGAGTTTATGTCATCAAAAGACTTTCATGTCTGGCGTCTGAAGAAGCTTTATATTAAGTTTTTACTGTTATTATTCTGTTATTCATTGGCAGAATTTATTAAAGTGGTGTTCTATTAACTCTGTCACATACTTTGAGCAAAATGTCACTGTAGTAGTTACTCAAACTTTTGCTCTAACTTCTCTTCAGGGTTGGATTTGTTATAAAAGTTAAAGTAAAAATAAATCTAAGTGGTCAAATGCATGTTTCTGAGTTCTTTGTCTCAAGGTGACTGATGAATCAGGAATTAAGAGATAACACTCATGCTTCGCAAAACAGCTTTGGAATATTTGAACAGCAAGTGCTTATTTTCCCTTATTTTACCAGCTTTTTTATTCTTTTTGAACAAAATTTCTTACTATCAGTATTTGGTAAGAAATTTTGGCCAACAATAGGAAATTATTTATTATTTGCCCTTCCAAGCATATGAGGATTTATTTTTATGATAAGAGGAGAAAGTTTGGTCTTTTCCGGTCTTTGCAAAATTTTCACCCTAAACCTTTCTGATAGTTTTGCTAAACTGAGATCACTTCCCTGATAATGGGTCCTGCTTAGCATGTGGCTGTTTATTGGAAAATTTGTCCTGACTGTATGCACAGAGCCTGTACACTAAATGACCACAACATTTGTTTTCAATAGATGTTTTCAAACACTGCTGGGAGCTCTATGTACTAGAAAACTATTTCATTTCAAGGTAGTGTTGAATTCATATGCTATGCTGGTGTCTGGTTCAGTCAGAATGTTCTCTTTCTTTTTTTTTTTTTTTTTTTTCCCCTCTATTGAAGTAAAAAGCAGAAGTCTTTAAAAATTTTGCAGAGAGATAAATGTATTTGTCCAATATAAAAGCTCTTTTGACAGATGTTCTTTCATTTCTAGATCCATCAGTATAGATTACAAAGACACAGTGTAGTTGGGACTAGAAATAGCCTCTCTGCTTGTAATCTCTTAAGTGCTCTTAAAAAACCCACCCATTGAGTAAGAACATTGTGTCCTTTTGCCCAGAAGTGGTCTCTACCTGAGAGGTGGCAGGAGTTTTAAAGCAATTTGTTACTGTACTCTTTATTCACTCCAAGTTACAATACCTAGCAGGAGCTATATCAGGGCTGCTAATGCAAAGCTCATTCTTTCCATCACATTTTTATCACCAGATTTAAATACTAATTAACTAATAGGAAACAGCTAGGTTCAGATAAGGGTAGGCCACTTTTGAGATGGAAATATCATATGGAGATTTTTTCCATTCAGCACCATTGTACTAGCACACAATACAAGTTGTTTTTACTGAGTAAACATCAGGAACATACTTAGTGAACTCAGAGCTGGAATAATTGTGAAACATTCAATTCAACTAAAAAAGTATTTTCCCTGAGCATCTTATTTTTTCGCAATGCATACTTGATTCAGTGCTAGTCATGTAGATACTGAAATATGGTGCTTAGTGAAAGAGAACTCCTTCACCCTTTTGGGAAAAAAATGGGAGCTACTGAACAGCTAAGTCTGGAGGTGGATCACAGTTTGTCATCTAGGTCTGAGTTCTAAAGTCAGTGGGTTTTTCTCAAAGGTGTTTTTATCGTGATGTTCACAACTGCTTTTTTATTTTGTTTATTCAGTGGACAATGAGTCACTGTCTAGGTTGAAGAGTAATTGACAATTCTAGGGGATTTTTTGTTGAAAGAGAGGGCGTCTCTATATTTTACCTGTCCAACTGGTTTAAACAAACTATGTTTGGCACTTGTAGATCACACAAAGAGTCTTTGTTTCCCACTGATTTTCCCCCAACTCTCCCCCACTCCCTCTTTTACTTCCTATAGTTAGCAATTAGTTCTTCTGTTGAGTGTAAATAATTTAATTACTAGGAAATGTACATTGAAACAATTTCACAAGCTCAACATTTGTTATGCGACCCTCTCCCCCGTAGCGATGACAAAGGTGATAGAGATTATGACAAAAAACCCCAACCTCTTCTTTCTAAGAACAATTTTGCAATATATTCCAGAGATAAGGAAGTTCAGTGAGGAGGAGAAATTAACCTAAACTTTTGTTTTTAAATAAAAGGAACACAGAATGTTGTGTTTCTCAACACAGTAATCCCTATAATTTTAACTGCTACTTTTTAAAAGGCCTTGTGACTAGATTAAGCAAAATCAAAACTAATCCAAAAAACCCAATCAACGTGTTTTCATTAAGAGAAGGATTTGTTAGATTCCTGATGGAGATTTGGAACCAGGATCCTCATTTACAGATTTACAGAAAAAGGAAAAAAATTATGAAAATTTGCTAGAAGTACAGAAAGTCAAGAATCCTTTTGAGATCTGAGGCTATTTTCTCACTGTTTTTGTTCAAAATATTTCAACCAACTGACCTGCAAGATAAAAAGAATACTAACTTCTGAAATCTTTGAAGAGAATACATCCTTTCAGCAAATTCAATGATTTGGAATCCAAACAATTTTTTAAAAAAAAAAAAGTAAGAATTCTAAAGCAGTGTTTAAAGCAGAAAATTAGCTGAAACCTGGAACAATCTGGAGTGCAAAACCACCTTTAATTATGTCTTCATTTCTGTGCCAAGGCAGCTCCCATGCTGGGAGTGTGAACAGAATACACTGTTCATTTGGACCCATTTCACTAAAAAGTCCCACTTGAATTAAAACATAATTGAATATTTCTCCAGTTGTTACTAGTTTCATCAGTTGCTCTTGGAACTGCAGGTGGTTTTGAAGTGTGGCTAGACAGTCTGAAAAAAGTACTCTTTTTAGGTGCACTTCTAATGGAGAAAGAGATTAATCTTATCGCAAAAAAAACCCAAACCAAACCAACAAAGCAACCCTTCACTGCCCTATAGTTTTTGGAATAGTCTGGGCTGGGGGGGCTGAGGGGAAGTCATCCAAAAGCCAGTTCCCTGTACAGGCTACGCAAAAGTGTTGCCCTCTCATGGCTCATGTTGCACTGATGCCTTGGAATAGTAATTAAAACTGTATAAAACTGCTGCTGACATATAAGAACAGGAATCTAGCTTCAGCAGAAGCAGCTTTGCTGACATGGGGAAAGTGGCATTGGTGTTTCAAGATATTCACTTATTAAGCTATGGATCTCATAACTATGTGGATTATTTAAGACAAGTATATGAAACAAGAACAATATTCTTTTGTCAATTTCTTCTTAGTGGATTTTTTACATGCTAAATGTTTTTAAACAAAAAACCATGTATAATAATTGTCCAGCAGTTATTCCAGGAACCATACTTAAAATTCCAAGTATTTTAAAAATATACTAACACAAGCATATGTTGATTAACCACCTTTTTTTCTACTCTGTAAATGCCGCACTTCTGAACTCATCTTGCTTTCTGTGAACTCTTTCCAATCTCTGCTTAAAAATTAAAACTTCCCAAGTAATACCACTAGCTTGAGTGCTTGCTGAAAGGAAAGACAAACAGAAGTCAAGTCCAAAGCCCATAAGTATTCAGATAAGTATTTGTGGAAAGATCTGTTCGTCAGGTTATGGTTCTTACAATCAATAATTATTCAGGGCATATCATAAGGCTTAAGGAAGAAGAGTTTCTGCATCAACACAATCAACTTCAGGTGTCCAAAGGCATCATCATTCTTATGTCTGGACACTCAGAACTGTTTCTCTGCCTTCAAATGTTAAACTGCATAAAGTATGGGGTACCACTTCCCCTGCAAGGGAAGAAAAAAACATAAAACCAAAACCTCAAAAAACCCTAACACCCAAAAAAAACCCCACAGAAAAAACCCAGAAGTCCCCAAACCAGAGAACTTTCCTTGGCTGTTGGAGGGAAGGTCCATTTGGGATAAGGAAGATCGGGTCAGTGGCAAGGGATAGAGGAGTCACCATTTCTCCTCGCTATCTGCAGCACACTGGATTGCTCAGGCCACTGAGCACTAACAGCCATGGAGGACTTCTAAGTTGTGAGATAAGGTCTCAAAAACGTGAAATGTGCTAGGCAATGTGGCTTTTTGCCTTCATATAGTCATTGAGTCACTAAGGTTGGAAAAGCCCTCTAAGATCATCTAGTCCAACCTTTGACTAAATACCATCTTGTCAGCTAACCCATAGCACTAAGTGCCACAATCCAGTTGTTTCTTGAACACTTCTGGGGATGGCAATTCCATCACCTCCATGAGCAAACTGTTCCAATGCCTTACCATCCTTTCAGTGAAGAAATTCTTCCTGAAGCAGATTTAATTGGAACAGTACTAATTTGGCTGATAACATAAGCCTTGGAGGGCTGTCAAAGGTATTCTGCATTTTCGATCTAGGAGGCATGCTTGTTATTGTTAGTGCCTCACCTATGTATATTACTATATTCCTTTTGAAGATGTCTTGCCAAGAATAGCAAATGTAAGGCAAAAGAGTATAATGCACAGAGAAACACAATATTTTTGCACTTCCCTGACTCTATATCTATGAATGTTGATTTATACAAAAGCACTCAATAAACCAGAAGTAAAAATAAAAAAAAATTGTAAAATACAAATTCATATTATATTCTTGCACTTATGTCCCTTCAGAAGTGTTGACTGGTGACCATAGGAATGTATTGTGATTTTCTCATGTCCTGGGAAGACAAGGCATGACAATCCCTCACAGATACACGAGCAACACTGAAGATGGGTTATTTGGCAGTGTCTTGCATAAAATAGCCCAAATAATTCACCATCTGCATAACTCTGAGCTATAAGTAAACAAGATATTTTGTTTAACTTGGGTGATATTTCAATCCCATCATGTCTGTACAATTTCATGCATGTTTTGTTCTTAGTTTTGCTTTTAGTTTTCATCTGAATAATTTCTTCCCTACTACTGGGCAAATACCAACCTCTCCAGGTTATTCCAAATCCTCTCCATTCCCTACATGTGTAGATATTTCAAGAACAACTAGTGATTTGGTGAATTTTCATATTTATTTAAGCCTCCAGCTGCAGACAGTTTAATATTCCTAAGGTATTTTTCTCATAGTACAGTTTTCCTAGGACTTTCTTAATCAGGTATCAAAAACAAGGCACTTCAAATAGGAAGTTAAAATTTTGACAGCTTTTTCCGTTTTATTTTTTACCTTCTAATTTCTAGAAGTCACCCTCATAACTCTGTGATTAGTGCCATCTCAAGGTCAGGTTTTGTTGGTTTTCTTTTAAATTTGAAAGTTTGAATAAAATATTTCCTTGTTATTTCTGTGCATACTGAAGTGGATATCGGCTGCCTTAAGGTCCCAGGCAAAGTTTTTCTAGGTAAACAAGACTTACTGAAATGACAGTTTGTATGATTCAATAGCTGGTTAAATAATGGGGAAAAAATGAGGAACACCAGAGTTAAAGATGAAAGTCCCTTTAGGCAGCAAACTGAGAGTTTGCCCAGGCTATTAACTCTCAATGTCATTGCTTGAAGGCTACTGAGCTGTCAACGCAAAGCTTTTTGGTCTTCCCTAAATTTCCATGGCGATATTATCTATTTTGTTGACAAAAGTTGCCCATTCACATTTTCAGTGTTGGTCCTGGCATAAAAATGCCGTCTGCCAGCGCTGCTGTTCAGCACTGCTGGCAGGCTACAGGAGCAAGCAGGGAGGAGCAGACCAGGCAGCAACCCAAGGGGGACTCCTCCTTGCAGTGGAATGCTCTCAGCTCCTAACTGAAAAAAACTGGAGTCCATTCTTATCACAGCTCTGAAGTTGTGTACATGTATCAAGCTAACTAGACCACAGTGATACCCCAAAACACCTTTTTCTTTTTTTGTCATTTCCTTGTTTTTAAATGATATTTGTCTATTACAGGTAATTTTCTGCCTTACTTTAATACATCTTTTCCACAACTTTTTTTCTGAGTCTCTTTCCTGTTTCCTTTCACACTTTGTAGCCAATGTGGTCACATAATCTTTTGTCTTTTCTGCTTATACCAGGTGCCTTAAGACTTTAACTGGCAGCCAGTGTGCTTTGGCAAGGATATTTAAAACAAATCTCTGGTGTCTTCTGAAGATGGAAGATAACTAAGTCTTACTTTCAAAGGAAATAAAGTATATAGCACAAATGTTCAACAGGTAAGGACTTTTTTAAACATCTGTGGAACAAGGGGACAGAGAACATGCTCAAGACTTTCATGTGTATTTTATTTCCTCTATTTTTGCTGCAACTGTTGGCAGAAGAGAAACAATGAAGAACCTGCCATCCTCTTCCCCTTTCTTCCTTAAGGACTCTCTTGTCGTATATTTGACAACATTGCCTGATCAGGATCTGCCCTTCACACCAAGATTGAATAAACACTGTAAGCGAATGAAATGACAGACATCAGCAAGGGCATAAAGCAGTATTTGTCCCAGACAAAATACCTCGCCCCAAGGCTTATGAAAATACAACAGCAACTTCTGACTTATGAGGAAACTCCTGACCGCTAATAAAGTTTGTTGACAAACACCTGTTGAATATATTATCCATCTATTTATTGCTTGGCCAGCACTCTTGTAAGATTACAGCATGCTTTTCTGGGCTAAGGAGGAAAGCTCTACTTGATTTTTCATAGCATATTTAATTCATTAAATAGGTTAAAAACCCACCAGAAAATATTAAAACCGTCCCAGTATTTCAAAACTATGTTTATTTGAAAGCCTGAGAGACTATCTAAATAAGAGTTGTTTCATAGAAACTGAGTAATAAAAAAAACCCAGACAGTTTCAGGATGTCTTTCATACGGTATCTTCTGTACACTTCTGTGTATAGAAGTGATGGAATAACAACTTAATTCCTAACTAGCACAGGTATATGGGTACCTGAAAGTGTGAAACTGTTCTCGCAGTATAGGACAACTAGAAGAGAGGCAGACCTAGTCAGCCAAGATGAAACACCAGGCTCCTGTCAGGCTCAAGCTATCTTGTTTACTGTCCTGTATACACAGCACAATCTTCTAATCCAGAGAACGCCCCAACACTGTCTGCCTGAGAAGTTTAAAAATAATAAATCATAAGCCATTCTACCCTAAAACTCACACAAAGGCTATTTTGTCTTTCTGTTAGACTCAGCGTAGTTTTGGTTTCTGTTTCCCTGACTTTAATAATTACATCTTAGTCTTCCTGATTGAAGAGACTTTTCAAACAAAATATCATGCTTATTAAATATATTTTCTGCCAAAAGACTCCAAAACAAAGAAAATCAAACTATATATTTTTAATAAGTTTGAACCAATAAGCTTAAAAGTTGAAGAACAGCATAAACAATGTCTCTTACTTTGTATTGTGATCACCCTTACTATTATTTTATCCCAAACATAGAAGGATATGGACCTGCTGGAGTTAGTCCAGAGGAGGGCTATGAAGATGGTCGGAGAGCTGGGGCATCTCTGTCCTATGTAGACAGACTGAGAAAGGTGGGGCAGTTCAGCCTGGAGAAGAGTAGGCTCCAAGGAGACCTTAGAACACCTTCCAGTACCTGAAGGGACTACGAAAAAGTTGGAGAGGGACTCTTCACTAAAGCATGTAGTGATAGAACAGGGAGGAATGGCTTTAAAGCAAAAGACAGTAGATTTAGATTAGATACTAGGAAGCACTTCTTTATTGCGAGTACTGTAAGGGTGGTAAGGCACTGGAACAGTTTGCCCAGAGAAGCTGTGGATTTCCCATCCCTGCCAATTTCCAAGGCCAGGTTGGATGGGGCTTTGAGCACATGTTCTGGTGGAATGTATCTCTGCCCATGTCAAGAGAGTTGGAATTAGATGATCTGTAAGGCCACTTCTAACCTAAACCATTCTATGATTCTATTTTTAGGTGCTAACAAGAAGTCCTTGTCTCACTGCTGCCCTGAATAACTACCTGTTATTTGGACACTCCAGAAAATGCACTGAATGTCTTCTGGTCTCAGAGTGCCTTGTACTCTCTTGCTCTCATAAGAGAAAGTGAGATCATGAGATTTTCTAGAGATTCAGGTCTTAAAAACTCATGAGGTTCCAGCATGTTAACATCTGGATCAGGTACAGGTGACAATAGCATCTGGTCTTCCTGAATAATGAATTTCCAGACAGATTCAGTTCAGCTAAACACTTTACAGCTCATAATATACAACTTCACAAGGCAAAGGAAAATGCTGAAATATAAAAACATTACCTCTTCCAAACTGTCCTTTTAATTACAATTCTTCTATGAATTCCAGCTCTATGCTTAATATAAAGTGGCTGTATAACTAGCTAATGGGGTACTCTGCTTGCTAATAGTGCTCTGAATCTCTCAATTTACTTTGGCTCCAAAAATCAGAATTAGCAAAAGAATGCATAGCCCTACATAACCTAATACACCATTTTCAGAAAAGGCTATATGAAAAGTTCAGAGCAGCTATTGGTGGATGCATTTGGCAAGTGTCCTGTTTCTATTTCAGTAAAACCCCTTTCCCTAAATGCATTTTGATCATTCTAGAAGAATTTTTATTTTGATTTCCTGACAGAAAGCCATATGGTCAGAAAATTAGGGTGCCTTCACTACAGGGTTACCCCAGGGACCACTTCCAGAAATAATAGAATGATTAGGGTTGTAAGGGATCTTAAGAATGATCTAGTTAAATGCACTACAAGGTTTTCAGAAGATGGAACAGGTTTATTATTTTGGCCCAAGGCTGAGACTCCAAAACAATACAAATAAGGACAAAGTCAGTGCAAGAAAAGTTACTAACAAGTGCTATGATACAAAGTTTCACCTCCAAATATCACTTGCTATCACCTGAAATAAAGATTGGCCTTGAAGACACTCATGGTACATACAGCTTATACAAATGCAAACATTAGCTTAGTTCTAAATTTAAATCTTAGACTTCTAATTACTTGCACATGATTTACCTATACGCACATACAATGTCTTCTAAAAAGGCTGAGTGTGACAGTCAAGCCCATATAGAGCAGAAAAGCTAGAATCAAGAAGTGGTTACCAACTCTCAACATTGTCTTCCTCTCAGTGAATAGTAAAGCAGCAATTTCTAACACTTTTAAGTGGCAGAGGTATCATTCTGGTCAGAAACCCCCAAAACAAAAAGACAACTTGATTTGATAAACAAGGCAATGCACAAAGAACTTCAAAGACCCAGGACTTTTTCTGTGAAGGCCTAGAGTAATGCTGGAGGCGAGACATTTTACTCTGGGCACTCTTGCTAAGAAGCAGGATAACATGTTCAGTGATACTGAACAATTTCGCCTCCATTAACTGGTATTACAATAAAAAGGGAAATCTAAATGAACAAGTAGGTGCTCTGATTATATGTCAGAATGAAATAGATGTTATAAAGAATCTTTCTCTCTCCTATTTCTCCTATCAGTCATTTATCTCATGGCTTTTCTCACATATTCCCAAGTTGAGCTCACCCTTTATTTTAAAGGCTTCTGACACAACGCCTGGATCTGGTTGATCTCTTGGGTAAGATTCAGCCTGAGAAAAAGCATAGGAAGAATTCAGCCTTTAACCTTTGGCTTCCAGACTGTTATGAAGAACAAAGACATCTTTTCACAGGACAGCAAAGTGATCAGTACTGCACCATCATGCTTTGGATTTCTAGAGGAGATGAATTTACAAGTTTCATTCTGTGAAAGAGTCTCATTTTCACAGCTTTTTTTCTTGCTGTTATGTTCTATCAGAAATGAATACATGTGTACACTGGGAAGAGAGGGGTGGAGGGGGGCGAGAGGGGTCAGTATCCTTGCCAGTGCTTCAGATGCAAAAGCCGGACAGCAGATTTTTGATTCTTCCCTTTCAGAGAATTCCACAGAACTAAAGCAGACAAAGCAAGTTCTGCCTCAGTACAAGGTCTCATGCTGAAACATTTCCACACTTTCTCCTCTTCAGTTTTTGTTACCCTTTACCTAGGATCACCTTGGACCAAAGCCTATCACACTGGAAAAGACAGAGCATACACAGGTCGAGCACAGCCTAATTTGACTTGGTCCCTTCCTACAAGGTAATCTTACCCTGAAGAAAGCAATCAAAGTATCTTAAAAGCAACAGACGTCTCAGAAGAGATATTAAGTCTTTTTGTTCTTAAGTAAATTGCTCCGAGATTCTTTCTTTTTGTTATTTTTGGTCTAATGATGCACAACTGGTGCATAATCAACCTGCAGTAACCAAACCAATAGAGGTGATAGAGTGAATTTTGCCCAGTCACCACTTCTTGAGAGGTGGTGGCTAATTAGAACATTGATCCTAAGGCTTTCTGATTATGTGATTTGGTGACGCTCCAAAACCTGTGAGCTTTGTCCTTCTTGCAATTTATAAAGGGAAACAAAACAGACACATCAACCCAAAACCACAAGAAAGCTGCAGTTGATATTATAAAAACAAAAACAAAGATCACCTTTCATTGAGGCATCTAAACGTATTCTGTAAAAGAAATTAAATGCAGTCTGGTCAAACCAAGCCTGATCTCTTACCTAATGAATACCTGAAGTGACAAGCTTGAATGACAGACAAGTATGAACAGCTTTTTTTTTTCCCCCCTCTAGAGACTGCTGAAACTTGTTATGTCTCAACTTTGATTAAGTTAAAAGAAAGTAAAGCACCCACGCAGTGAAACAAAAACATTCATCTGCCTCATGCACGTAGGACTACCACTTAACTTTGGAGAACACAACTGCAAAATGAACCACTCACAGAGCAGGCAATATTTCCTAAGGCACAGTTAATTTTGCTCATATTGGTTGCAGTGAGCAACTCGACTCTTCCCACATCAGCTGACAGACAGGGTCTGTGACTCTTACCTGTCCCAATTTTTAGAGGTGCACAAAAAAGTATGGGTAATAAAAAAGACAGCAGGCACAGTCAGGCTACCCTATTTTAAGATTATCGCTGGTCACTTCCACTGGCAGTAGAGAATGCGCTAGTTGCACTAATGACATTAAAAAGAGATTAAAAATAATTAAGGAATTGTGGTGTATTGTGCCAAAAGAGGTCAGTAAGGCATCATGAAAATGCCAGCTACTTGAAGTACGTAAGAAATAAAGGTAACTCCTGAAATATCTACTGCTAATCTAAATTTCTAACACAGACACCAGTAAATACTTCCCAAATTTTTTTGTTTGTCCATGAACCAGAGCAGAAAAAAAAACGGATAGGGGTTGTTTAATTTTATCCTAAATTGATTATTTGGGAGCTTGTAATACTCGAACTAAAGAAAATTAAAATAGATTGAAATGCATGGAAAAAAGTAAGGGCTTTATCTTATAGTGCTCACAAGAACATTTGGTCAATTAATTTTTTTTTCACCCTAGACGGGATAATATAATTTTTTTGATGAGGAAATTTTTTGGTAAGGATTTGTAATTTTAGCCATGGTTATGACACTGTTTCCTATGAGGCTTCAATTCAAACTAAAGCTATCCCAAAAATACCTGTCTGGAGAAATGCAAAGATAGGTTTAACACTTACCCACATCAACTGCAGTGGAGTTTAAAACAATTCCTTCTGCATCTCTGCAAGTACCTTAATGATTAAAAACATTAGCTATTTTTGGGTAAGAAAACTAAAGCCAAAGAGCAGAAGCAGGTGTATTATCGGAGCAAAAAGACTGACCTATATTGTAGCAGCTTGTGTTTTTGATCGTTGGATGCCACTGTTTCAGTCATGATGTTTCGCAACTATGATGTGGCTTTGTTGTGATTTTTACAGATTAGTGACAATTATAATATTATTAAGGGTATTGAGGAAACTTAAAAACGCCTGTTTGAGAGTAACTCTTTAATAGACAAAACCAGTTTTATGCTGAGGGTAACAGGAAGAGGCCAACGTGGGGCTTAAAATCCAAACCACTACAGGCCCAACCAAACAAAACACCATAAAACCAGCTAAAATTTCATTGGCAAGATTACTGAGCATTTGAGACAAAATTTATGTAATGAAGATCAACAATTGACAACCCCTTAATCTTAAGCAAAGACATTCTGCCAACAGTTTCAGCTGTACAAAGCAGAGATTTGACTCAACAGTAATTGCTTAACCTCAGTTTATTTCTCTGTTGCCAAATGTGAATATCGTCTCAGGCTGTGGAAGTAGTCCACTCCGTCCCAAATTCAAGCCCAAGGGAAACTATAATTAGATACATCATACATGCGGTCCTGAGGGGAAAAAAAACCATCTGAGAACACAGGTCTTGATGCTTAGCAAATATGAGTTCCTAGCGCAGGACACTCAAACGCAACTACCCAAACCCTGTACACCATGAGTGGCTCCTACTTCTTCTCTGCCTTGATTAAGTTTTGCTCAGGTGTTCAGAGCCTAAACCATTAGATGATAATTTCTCCTCAGAATTCTCATAGCAAGAGCAAAACAAGGTGTCTTTGTTTTCTGAGGCAGTTCGTCAAAGACAAATCTTAACCAAGCACCTGAATCTGTTCCCTGCCCCCACCCCGCTCTCCAAGCTGTGGGGATGCAGTAGGATTCGGTATGTGGATCCTGTCAATTCACTTCATCTACAACCGAACTCCCCATGGTTTAGCTTACTTCTTTACATCAGATCAGATTTAAATTGGAACGTCTGGCAGGCCAGCTTCTGAAAGAAAACTACCATAAGGAAAGCCGACTTTCTATCTTAGGGCAAACAGTGAATGTTAAATAGTGCTGAAAACAAATATGTGGGACTATGACATCTGTTCTGACTCAAGGTCATCACCTGACTGCTTTGTGTACCACAGACCTTATGGAAACAGGATACAGCAATCACTTTAAAGCAGGGACTTCATGCTTAGGGTTGAAGAGGAGAAAGTAAGCAAACACCTTCTGGCATTTACTGTTCTTTATTGTGGAAAGGAAGAGGCCTGACATCTTACAGCATGTGTGTGGGTTCGCAATAGACATGGAGCATGTTAGCCCCTCGGAGGGGGGGAGGACTCTGTGCCCTACTGAAAGGGATCTGCTTATTTTGTATCAGAACTAATTGACTTAAAAGCACTAGTCTGTAGATGAACAGTTTTCTCTCATCTTGGACATTCCTGTCAGGGAAATCAGACAGAAGTAACTGGTGAGCATGGACACAAGGTGTGATACATCTTTACATGGTTGTGCCTTACCAGTGAAATAATCCTATATGACTTTCGTTTATATACTAAAAGGAAACATATCTCTTCTGAATATACTGGAGTATATTCAAACATGAATCTCCTGCCAAGTTGAGTCTTTAGAAAAAACATATTCAAAAAGAAAAGAGATGGAGAAAAACCCAGTATTTTTTCTCCAACATTCAGCAGCCATGGAGCACCCCAGAGTGACCCAGTGTAAGGCAGGGAACCAAACTTTGGCTCTGACCTTTGGGAATCCCACTGCACCAGTCAACATAGTCACCAAATCACTCGGATCGTAATGCAGTGTGGTAGCCTGGGGAGAATATACCCAGCAAACCCTCATATACAACCTTAGCTCTCTCTGGTAACATCTGTGAGCTCATCAGGGCTGGTTTTCTGGCTCAGGTTTCACAATAACTCTTTATACTTGAATTGAAATAAACTTCCCTGAAAAACCTTAAAGATTAGAAAGGAAGAGACACATTCTCTACTCCATTTAGGGGAACTGGAAAGTAGAAGAGGTATATCTTCTCAAGTGAACATTTGGCATGCCAGTCCCTTTTGTTCCTTGGTTAGGGTAATTGGCAACACAAGAAATAAAACCCTTGCCTGACTTCCTGATGGGTCCTGTGATAACAACATACTCTTAGTTCTCAAATGGTGACAAAAGCTCTGAGATAACTGTGTGCCATTTCCAACCTGTGTTTCGAGGAGTTAACCTAAAAATGAAACACAGACTGTAGTTGTGGTAACCTGAGTGCCAACACTTCTATCCTCACAGCATGATAATCAATTCTTTCCCAAAATTTAACTACTTGGAGACAAGTGTCAGATGTTACTAGAAACCCAGTTCATCCCAGATGTGGGAAGTTACATTTAATTTCCCGTAGATGGCTAAACAAGTTCCTGTTGAGCCACCTACGGGAAACTAAATGTAACTGTTGTCCAGCCCACCTCGTTCATAGCTGGCTTGTGTGTCCTTGTAACATGGTGCTGCACAGGCTGTGTTCATGGTGCTGCTAAGGTCTTCCTGGAAGAGGAAATATTCACTTCAAATGGTGACAGAAAAGGAACAAAATAACACTGGGGTTTAGTGTTTTTCTACCTGCATGCTTGTTTTGCTTCACACCATCGTACCTCACAGTCTCATGTTATTCTCATACAGTGCCAATAGGTGTTCGCAGCAATTAAATAACAACACTTACTGTTATGTATGATCGTAAGATCGTATAGATCATTAAGACAAGCATGAGCCGTTGCTTTGCCCACCCATTGCACACTACCAGAAAACCCAGCTGGGTTAATTAGACACGTGCAAAAGTTATTTACAGAGTTTGCTGGAAGAAAGCAGCCACTAATCAGAAAGTTCCGAACCACAGCAGCAGCAAATTGTGTTAGATCCACAGCAACCCACATATCGGTTCCTATGGAGCGACAAAAATTCCTAACAATCTAGATGTGCAGCGCCCTCTAGTGACAGTTTCCTGCCCCTACATTTGGCTTGGTGAGAGTTGGTGTTACAGCGGTGGGAAAACCTTAGGACCTCGAAAGCTTTTGAGAAGCACAAACGTGAAGCAGACAGAGCCAGTGAAACGCCAGTCATTGCACATCAGAATAAGAAACCACAGACAGGTGTCAACTTGGAGCTGCGAAAGGGTGAAAAAACTCCATCTCATCCGTCTACCCCTCCAAAGCCTTTCTATAAAGTATACAGAATACTTAGTTGGAACTCATTGCATGTACTCGGCTTAGGTTTTCTCCTCTTTTCCTGAAAATTTAGGTTTAAGAAACTCCGAAAAATAAAGTTCTTAATAGTCAGACCACCTGGCTTCTGTGAAGTCAGAGATTTTTAGTCTCAATTTAGTTTTTCAAATTTTCACCATATTCAGTCAAATCACTTAGGAAAATGTTAACATAATGCTTAAATTTTAAATTATAACCTATATTTATATAGGTTATATTTTGTTCCTCTAGAAAAAGGTTTCATAGAAATCAACATTTCTTAATTTCCACATTTTTGACAGAAAAAGTTTCCCCTGGGAAAACTCAGGAATACAGAGAATAGATGTTCCTGCTGCTAACTCACGACCAAAAAACTTAAATTCACTCCAATTTAACATAAAAAAAAATTAAATGTAAAATATCAATACTAGATTAAAAAAAGCTGAAAACCAAACTGATCTTCTTAGGATGTTCTAGCATTGTCTGTTCAGGCACACACACAGAGTTTGACAGCTACCCTTACCTAAGTCTCATGGAATCTTAACAGGGCACACCGTCAATTAATTAATAAAACCAGGCTGCTTTCAAAAGTAAATTCTATAAATCTCAAACACTTGAATGCATTTCAGTCTGAAGAAGTAAGTGAAAAGCTTCCTACAAGGCTGGTACTTTCCTGACTGTGTGTTTGCAACAGCCTTTCCTGAAGAAGATGTTCAGAGGGTTACAGCAGTCGCAATTGTCGCTGCCCATTGGTGCCATCTGATTGTTACACCCTTCACTTGGAGCTGAATAAGACACTATATCATATACCACTCAGGAATAAGATAATTTGATTAAGTTAAACACCTCTTATAGGCCAAGATAGCCCCCCAAAAAATTGTAAGTAAAAAAATAATAAGCAAAAGGGGTTTTCAACTGAGGTGCTCCAGAGCTAGATGGAGAATCTAGGTCTGCTGACTTGTTCATGGGGCTGCACTGCTTTGAAAAGAACTTTGATGAGATTTCACAGTAAGCAATATTAAATGATGCACACCCACATGGGCACAGAAATGCTTAAATATTTAGGATGTAGCAAGTTAAATGAGCTGATCATTATAGAAATACCATAAACACCTCAATGATTATACACCTTTACTCAAATCCCATGTCCCTTTCCATTGCATTTTGAAGCTACCATTAGTTTTTGTGACCAAGAACTACAGAAACAGAGATTATTTCTATTCATCAGATATGAGCTACAATACTATCTATTTTTATATAAGTTTTGCTGAAAGAGACATATTCATACATTACCATAAATCAATGCGCTTGAGAGCTTAGAAGCACTTTAGCACTTGATTTGTAGTTTGGACTGCTCTTCTTTTGTGTTCCCCAGCAGCACATCATTTGTGTCCATGCCCCAGTAGGATTTAGAGCCTTCCCAGCTTTAGCATGTTGCTTTGACTTCCTGACCTTCAGTTTTTAAATGCAAAGTCACTGGCAAGATATGTCAACTACGCTCACTCCAAAGCTTGTGGGGATTACGTTCAGTCAATGCTGGAAAGCTCTGCAGGAGTGATCAAAGTTTAATCTGTTTCTAATTAAAAGCTGATCTGCTTGACCTCGTGCTCTAAAAATATCAAGCTGTTTATATAAACTGGTTTTTCTCTTTTTTTTTTTTTTTGTTGTTGTCTTAAATCCCTGTGATTTCATAACGCAGCCAATAAAAGAACACAAGGCATTAGGAAGCAGTTGTTTTAAAACTGGTACAGGTGCTTGAGTTTTAGAATAATCAACAAAAGAAATTTCAAGAGCAACTAGAAGTTCTGGAAGTGAAAATAAAGAGGCAAAATGGTAAGTGAACTCACATTAGGTATACATGACCATTTTTTCACTATGAAGAGCAAAGGCAATTACGAAACAGCTGAGATTCAAGCCCACAAAATACTTGAGAACAAAGACTCAGTCCTTTGTATCAGCTGCTTTCTCCGAATACCCCTCTCTCTTATTTTTTTCCAATTAAATTCTTTTCCTTCTTTCTATTCAGATGGAACAAGCAAGCCTTATAGATTATTTCATACCCTTTTCAACAAAATAAAAGGTTAAAAAAAAAAGAAATAAGTAAACATTTTTTAAACAATATTTTGTTTTACATAAAAAATAGAGATTTTTTTTTTTTTTTATCTCTAAACAGTGACCTTTTAATTCACTAGCTGTGATACAGACCAAAAAAAGAAGTTTCTCCAGAATTTCCCATTTCTAAGAACTTTCTTAAATATGCTGCATCTCACCATTTTCCAGTTTATTTGTGGGGCTTTCCCAATGCGCTATGATTCATAAACTCCAGAAACCCATATACTGAGATTGAAAGGTGTCACTATCAGGTGCTTAATGTCCTGTGTTATTCCGTATTTTCCTTTTTAATTTACTTACAGTTGCATGGTCTTTTTCCAAACTCTGCATTCAGTATCAGCTCTGTGATAACGAGGTTCTCTTGACCTACATTCAGCACAGCACAGAAGACAACAGAAACATACTTGAAAGGCTCATCATAGCAAGAACTAGGGTTTTCATCTGAAAGCTCTTTATAACTAGAGGCAACAGGGCTCCAGTCTGTAAGCTTTTCTTTGACAGAAATTGGATGAAATACAGCCATTAACAAAGTTAATAAGAATGTGCACAATACACAGCTGATAACATTTTACAGCATCAGTTCTTGGGACTCCCAGGTGGTGCAAGGACATGACTTAAATGTAGAAATCCCTGTTTAGTCTTGAAGGTGGAGCTTACACTATATTAACAAAATATAACTTATTTTGGCTGAGACAACAGTACCACTCACCTCAAGGAACTGAAAAAGATTTCATATCAAATTTTCTTTTCCTAAACCTTGGGTTTTCTATCAGTGTAGACTCCTACTACTAGAGGTTGAAAATATAATTGTGGGCACCCTGAATGTGCAGTGAAAGTTTCTCTTTTCAGTGATAGTATTTGCTTATACTTGGCCACTTCTGTGTGCTTTCAGGTTATGCTACTGTGTTGTACTGCATTTGAGACTATGACCTATCATGACTAAGAAAACGTTAATTTAAATGCATGAGCTATTGACTCATTTGTTAAACAATCTAGCAGCAAACAAAGTTGCATCAATGTTTCATAATTCGTATTAAGTTCTGGTTGCTGCTCAGAAAGAGCTTAGGATCGTGGTCCTCTCAGCCAAAGCCAATTGTCCTATTTACTAGCATTCACTTTAAGGATGAGTTTAAGCAAAGATCAATTGCTGCTTGCTCCAGCCATCTATGAATGTCCACAGGTTTGAAGCAATATAATTTTAACTGCCAAAAATTCCCTTCCTTATGTTATAGATGTATCACACAGTAAACCATATACTCTGTCCAGCTTTCCCATTTTGCAACAAACAAAACCCTTAGTTTTTGAGAAGGGAACACGACCTTATATCACAAATCTCTTCCCTATTCCCAAATACTAAGTTGTCAATTTAATGTAAATAAAAAGCCATATCTTTAGTTATACGTTAAAGCTGGATTTTCTTTATATGCACCATGTTGCTACAAGAAATTTCTTAGGTAATAGTTGGTGTGTGTTTGCATATAGACCCCAAAATTCATGAAGTCTTTGCTGCCCAGTGGAATGTGGGGTTGGTAAGATTTACATGAACAATGGAAAGGAGGTGAAGTTGAAAAGAAGTGATGGTAAATTATCTGACAATAATGGGGTTTGTATCTTTTCAGAATATGTGCTTATTTTGTGTTTTGATCCATTTTCTTGCAAACATAAATAAGGTAAACACTGAATGTCATTGCAATCTTACAGAAGTTAGGTCTGTATGAATAATGTAAGCTAACTTGAAAACAGTATCGAAACTGCTAGTGATAGTCCAAATTGTATGTGTGTTATATTCTGAAATGGTATAGGAATTCTCAAATATTCACTTTAGAAGGAAGGAAATACTACACTGCAGTAAACTGCACTATACTAAAGAAAATATGGAGAATATTCTATTAGTCATGAATCACAGAATCAGAGAATGGCTTGGGTTAGAAGGAATCTTAAAGATCATCTAGTTTCAACCCTCTGCCACGGACAGGGACACCTTCCACTAGATCAGGTTGCTCAGAGTTCCATCCATCCTAACTTTGAACACTTCCAGGGATGAGGCATCCACAACTTCTCTGGGCAGACTGTTCCTGTGCCTTGTCACCCTAAAAATGAAGAATTTCTTCCTAATATAATAATAAATAAAAAACCTAAATAATAAATAATAATAAACCTACTCTCTTTCAGTTTGGATCCATTCCACTGTGTCTTATCACTACATGAACTTGTAAGAAGTCCTTCTCCATCTTTCCTGTATGCTCCCTTCAGGTACTGGAAGGCTGCAATTAGGTCATACCTGAGTTTTCTCATGAAATCTCAGATAAATGGTCTTAAACTGTATCTTTATCTAATTGAGTCTTTTCAGTGACAGCACTGCATGTTGTAACTTAAAGAGAAAAGTTATGTAATGAAATTGGTTAAATGCAGCCTACATTTAAATAGGAGAAACTCCAATGATTATATCTGGTGTTATACTTGACTAATTCTGGGACTTGCTATCTATTTATAGTCTTTGTCACAGCAGTATTTCTAAGTCATTTCCAGTAGAGAGCTGTGCAGATCAGGATCATATGTTTGCTGTGCTGTGTTTTGTTAAAATACATATCTGCATTTTTACCCTACATTTGTGCCCAGGTGTTATAGAAAAATGTGCACCAGCAGTATTGACTTCTGAATTATTAATGTTCACTATGCTAGTATTTCCATGGTTTCATCCCTGGAGAAAATATATCCTCTCCATTTGAAGACAAAGTGTTTGATGGGGAAATAGAAAAAGTAAGTCACTTGGAAAGATACTGAAATATCATGAATTTTCTGATAGGATCAATATTGAGAGCCAAAAATGCTACAAAATCTGTCTTTCCTAGAACAGCTACATACATATAAAGATGTTTCCAACTCCCGAAAATGAGACACAATTAGTAAATTTGGTTTTAGGGGATTTTTACCTGGCTTTTAGGGTACATACTTGTGGAGTGACCAGCCCATGAACACCTGAATTTGGAGGGATGGACTCTAGGTACTTGGCAGTTGCTGTGAATCATACTAGTATAGATACTGTGAAGGGCCCCAAGCTCTTGCTGTTAGGTAAGAGAACTCAGACTCACAAATTGTTGTGTTAGATAAATGACATGGGTGAAGGAGGTGAGTTAGCAATGAGCGATGGGATCAATCAAATGTTTTTATGAAGTCTTTCTCCTAGATGGTTGTTCATGAAGATGGCAGAGAGGAGAGCACTGGTTCTTTGCTTGCAAGGTCACAAGTTCTTACTACTGTGATGGGAAAGGACTCCTGACCATGGGCAAGAGCTTTCACTTCTGCCAAGTCAGACTGATTTTCTCTAAAAGCAGTGTTCACACAACAATCCCCACCTTTGCAGAACTAATACAGGTGAAAATGTAGCTACAGTTATGAAAATACTTACTTCCCTGTTTGCTTCACACTCAGTTTGGTCTGCTTTACAGAATGCCATATGGCTTCTTACTCCAAATATCCGCTCACTACTGATAAGAGCAGTAACTTCCAGCATAAAAACAAATGTCTATTAAAAAGAGGGAAAACTTCAGCAGGAAGAATTGTCCACTTGGAACAACTTAATTTGGTGTAAAAGGCATTATAATAAGTCTCATAACAGCAGGTTTGGCATTGTTTTTGGAACATAAGGGACAACTGGCTCCTCACTATAAAACAAACAATAGGAGCATCTGTTGTCCAAAACAAACATGTCACTGTATTTTTAAAGAGGAAAAATAAGAATAGGGAGAAAAATGTCCTGCAAAAAGCCTCAACAATGTCTTTTTTTATTCAGGCCTCCATCTTGAGAGTTGTTATGAATTTCTAAGTAGATGTAACTACTCCCTCCCATTGCTATCAAAGTGCCACCAAAAAATTACTTCTGGGCTCGGCTTTGGACAGTGGAGTCTCTGTCTTGGAGACAGCTGGTACTGGCTCTGTCCAACATGGGGCAGCTCCTGGTGTCTACTCACAGAAGCCACCCCTGCAGCCCCCCAGATACTGAAACCTTGACACAAAAACGTGATTCAGTCTTCTCTGCCATTTCACAGAATCACAGAATGGGTAAGATTGGAAGGGACTACGGAAGGTCAACTATTCCAATCTCCCTGCTCAAGTAGGGTGCCCTAGAACACTTTATGCAGGATTGTGTCCAAACAGCTTTTGAATATCCTCAGAAACAGTCTCCACAGCCTCTCTGGGCAATCTGTTCAGGTGTGCAGTCACCCACACAGTAAAGAAGTTCTTCCTCTTGTTCAGATGTGTCTTCCTGTGCATCAGTTTCTTCCTGCTGACTTTCATCCTGTTGCCTGGCACCACTGAGAAGAGACTGGCTCCATCCTCTTGACACCCTCCCACTGGATACTTATATACATTGATAAGGTCCACTCTCACTCTTCTCTGTGCTAAACAGGCCAGCTTCCTCAGCCTTTAACTATGAGAAGAGAAAAGGAGAAAGAAGAAGAGTGCGATCATCAAATGGTTTTTCTAGCCTGAAACATCTCTGGCCTTGGAGCTGTTACCTAACAAGCCCCTGAGCAAGTCAAGACCTGTTCCTATTGCAAATTTTCTCTTCAGTGCTGTCCTGTGGTTTTCATTTATCTCTTGGTAAACAGCTATAGGTGTTTTTATATACTTCCAATATTCCTTTGGTGATGAGCTTGCAAAGACACACTGATTGAAGAGTAAGCTGTGTGGAAAGAACAGCTTTTCAGCCTATTTTGAAAAAAATACTGGGTGGCTAAATCTTACTGTCACAATACCTCATATTTTAAACTTGCCCTTGAATAGCAGGTGGGGAAAAAAAAAAAGATACAGCTACAGTGATATTGCAACAGATTTGAAGAAGTTGAAGGGAAGACAAGAGTTACTTGCCTCAACCCATCTGATGGAATGCTTTCACTGCTTTTAACAGGGAATCTATTTGTCAAAGTCAGCAGCAGCTATCAGGCAGCCAGCAGGGATTTGCCAAGGGCAAGTTAGGCTTGACCCAACAGCTTGCTTGGCCAGCCCAGTGGGACAAGGGTAGAGCTGTGAATGTCATTTATCTTGCCTTTAGCAGTCTCCCACAGTTTCCTAATAGCTAAGGGGTGAGGCATGGGCAGAAGGAGACTACAAGGTGGCAGGACCACTGCCTTTCCACCAACAGGAAAAGGCCCACCCAGGGGCAATTGCTGGTGGTGCTGTGCCTTGGGTAAGTGGTGGGGAGGTCACCCATGCTGGTGAATGTATGAAGAAAGGGCAGTGTGGGGACAGAGGCCAACTTCCATAATGTTGTGGGTGTCTCCCATTTGGACAAGGCAAGAAGCCTGACATTCAAAAAACCATAGGAGCACAGAGGATGGAAAAGACCCATGGAGGTCTCCAGTTTCAGCACCTGTTCAGAACAGGCCCAGTCAGGCCGGGTGGCTCAGGGCCTTGTTAAATCATGTTTGGATACCCTCAAGGACTGAGATTCTTCAGTGTCCCTGGGCACCTGCTCCATGGCTGAGCACTGTTGTGGTGACCATCTTTTCCTTTTTTTCTAACTGGGATTTCTCCATCTGCCAGAGTTGGCGTGATGTCACTCATTCTTCCACCATGGAACACCTTTGAAGAGTCAGGATTCATCTTCTCTACACCCTCCCAGTAGGCAGCTGTAGTCACCAATGAGATCCATCTGTGACACTCTCTTTTTGATGATGACTAAAGGATCACAAACTCATTGAATGATTTGGGTTTTGGCTAGTATCGGGCTAAGTTTCAGATATTTGCAGACCACAGGGCTGATAATATGGGGATGTTTTTGCTATTGCTGAGCAGTGCTCATACAGAGCCAAAGATTTTTCTGCTTTTCATAGTGTCATGCTGTCGAGGAAGTTGAGAGGCTGGGAGGAGGCACAGCCAGGACAGGTGACCCAAACTTGCCAAAGGTATATTCCATACCATATGGCACCATGGTCAGTATATAAAGCTGAGGGGAAGAGATTCAAGGAAGAGTGGTCTGGTATCAGCAAGTAGGTGGTGAGCAGTTGCATCGTGCATCACTTGTTTTTCCCTTTTTATTATCATTACTATCACTATCATTTACAATTTTTATTGTGCTTTATTTTCAATTTCTAAACTGTTCTTATCTCAACATATAAGTTTTACTTTGATTCTCCTCCCCATTCACCAAGGTTTGGGGGAGAGAGAAGAGGTTGAGTGAGTGGCTGCGTGGTGTTTAATTTCCAGCTGGTCTTAAACCATGACAGTCCTTTTTGATGCCTGAACAGGGGCACAAAGGGTTCAAGATAGCAATAGATTTGATTGGGATGTGCTAGATTGAATTTATAGCTGTTAGTGCTGTTTAGCTACTAAAGAGCAGGCTCCTGTACTTGCCATGGGGCTTGCTTTCCTGATGGTATATTAGTCTTGTGCTCATTAGTGGAAGGGATCTCAAAGAGCATCTAGTTCCAAGACCCCTGATGTGGCCAGGTGGGGATATCTTTCACTAAACCAGGTTGCTCAAAGGCCCATCCAGCCTGGCCTTGAACACTTCCAGGTATAGGGCATCCACAACTTCTCTGGGCCACATGTCTCCGGCCCCTCACTATCCCAAAGGCCCTGGGCTGGGGACACACTCCACCCATCAGTGTCTTTGGCGAGACCAGGAGGGGAGACAGACACCCAGATGCAGTTGCCAAAATACCAAAGAAGAGAGAAGTAAAGTGCTTTTACTGTTTTTTCTTGTTTTGTTGTTTAAAATTTTTTATTGCCCAATCGTGATAAGAACTCCTAATGAAGAATTTATAGAGGGGAACCTTGATGCTGAAGGCCAGCACTTTCTGGTGGAACTGCAGTCTCCTGCTCTTCCAGAGGAACAGCTCTCTCTGACATCCCTGACTCATCTGTTGCTGTTTATCATGCACTGCTGCACAGGGTTTGGCAGAATCTGCAGCAACACTTTGGCTTGGGAGTCATTTATGAATTTCTAAGTAGATTACCTATTCCCTCTTGTTGTTGTGGTAGTACAGAGTATCAATCATAATTGCTGTGTACAGAATTTCCTCTGAAATAGTCATGGATTGATGTTCTCAGGAATGATGTGGTGCATGCATGTCTTGTATCATCTTCTTTAGTGAGCAGTCAACAACAATCTGAGAGAATGCTGAGATTTTTGAGAGTAATGGACATGGAGTTCCGTATCTTCTTCCAGAGCTCAGTTAATAAAACTTTTATTAAATCATAGAGCCTATATGCTGAAATAGCTATAGTGCAGCTCCACACTCCATTTCTATACACCCATCTGGTTACACTGAACTGGTAGAGAAGCAAAACAAAGAATTCTGCTAAGATTCTTCTTCTGTGGCTTCTGCAAGATAGAAATGGTTCATACAAATCTTAGGCAGAGATATCCTGAGAACAGCTATTGGAACATTTTAAAAGGCTGAGTAATCTGGTAGTTTATTCTTATGGTCATCAGTATGATGCAGCTAAAACATTTTGCTTGTTTTTCTAGAGCAAAGTTATTGATTTTTAAAAGAATAATGTAATATTTTTTTATCTCTGAAACACGGCAATCACAAAATGGGACTTTTTGTATTTGCTCCTTATGTTGTGCAGACAATTTCTTTTTAAGGTATGCTTCTGTGGAAAGTATAGTTCAGTCATGTTTGATAGGAAAACTTGTTTTGGCAGAATTTTGGTTTACTTTGCAGTTTAAACTCTAGATGACTTTGAGAATGTCAGGCTGTCATCTCAACTGCCAGTACTACCTCTTATTTATTTTTACTGATATCATAAATATTGATAGAATTCCACATCTGTGTTGTGTTTTCCATTCATGAATTTCAAAGGCTTTAAAAATGGTTAAAAATTCTCTTTCTTTTTTATGGGTAAAGGATTTTAAACATAGAGTTTTACACCCTTGATTGTTCAAAGGCTAACTTCAGTGCTTGTTTGCAGGGTGTATTTCTATGTATTTCCTGAGTAACAGCTTGAATGCATGGAGCTAATATCCATATTTCTGGTAGTTAAAAAATTTCATCTAGAACCACCTGGTCAAGAGAGAAATCCAGATTATTATGAATTACTCCTGAGTTCTGACTACCTCTTCAATGGGAAATTATTTACCCATTTTGAGAGGCAATGAATTTGAAACCAAGAGATTAAAAAAAGATTTCTCTATGATAGAAATTGAAGAGAGAGTTCTGAAGCCACTGGGTGTCACTGCTTGACTGCCTTTTGGTGTTATAAATATTTGCAGTGGTCTGAGAGGACTAAATATAATCTGCAACAGTTCTGAGTAGTGCTTCACTGGGAAAATTCTTAATTGCTGTTCAAGTAACAGCATTTGTTATTAGGATCACAAGTTCCAAACAGCTTTCTACTTTGCTTGCAAAATTGTATCTTTGAAATACCTAATTTATTTAGACTGGCTTGTTTTTCTGTCAGCTTTTAAAACACAGAATGTTAATTTGTAGTAAGTCATCAGGAGAGTTTGTGAATACAGTGACAGTGAGGCAGGAGGAAAAATAAAGGAATTTATATTAACTGAAATAATTTATGCTGCCTTATTGTTTCTATTTCTCTTCAGATTATCAGCTTAATAGGGCACAAACATTTTGAAAAAAGGACAGAAGTTCTGAATAAAAAGAAATGAAAATGTAAAAGCCTTAAAGATACGTGGCATTTGTTGTTTCCATATGGACTCTAATTTTTAAGGCATAATTTGAACACTTGAGAGAGAATGGGGGTTGATCCTGCAAGCTGAAAGCAAAATCTGCAATTACAATGGCAGTTTGAGCTTAGCCAGACTGCAGTTATAATTTTACTGAGCCAATGGACCTATTGAACATAATATACTATAGAAAAAACACACCAAGAAAAATGTTAATTGTCAATTTAAAGTGCTGTGCATCAACGCCTTATAACAACATTGCTTTGTGATCTTGGGATATTTAAAGTGGAATGATGACACAGGCATAATAGAGGAGAAAAATCACTAGCAGCTCCCCCTCCCAATTTCTCTTTGTCCTATATCCTTTTCTTTTTTTTTATAATTTCAGAATTTAAAATTTAATTAGGACGAAATTCCATTTAAAAATCTTGAAATCCTGTGCAAAAGAAATTACTTTCTCCTCATATCGATAATGTTTGTAAAATTCCAGTTAATGCACAAACAACGGCCTGTGTCTCATTATTTAAGGTTTGGAACTAACAGCATTGTAACTAGCAGATCCAGTTCCTTCCTTCACAGTCTGCATCAGTGGCAAACCAGCCCATTTAGTTACTGGAACACCACAGGGTAGCACTGTTGCTCAAGCATGTTTGCAACTGTGCAATGAGTTTTCTGTCCCTTTTTTCTCCCATCTCATGTTGCACACTGTTTTGATTCACAGCCAAAGACAGCATATTGCTTCTTCCACTCCATATTCTAACAGTAGGACCAATTGCTCCAGAAAAGTCACTGCAGTTTCTCTGGATCCCCTTTCATTTCAGTTTCCTTTTGTACATATCACTTATTTCAGTCTGCAGCATTGCTGCTTTGCTGAGAAAGTTGCAGCACATGGCTAACTCACTAATCCTGAGAACCTCCATAACCCCGAGTGCTCAAATCAAAACCCACATAAAGCTCAGGTAGTATTTCTGTGCCTCTCCTAGAGGGTACAGGTCTCTTTTCCAGAAGACTTCTCGACCAATTCATTCACAGATTCTCAAAAACGAGAGGCATAGGTTTCTGTTCGGATAACAAGCATTTGACAGAGAACTGCTGTAGTCCCTCTTTTGTTAGATTCTGCCTATAACAGTCACCTGGATGACCAGAAAGGAAGCAGCAGGAAAATCTTTGTAGAATATAACTCAAATATTATTTGGAACATAAATTGCTTTTATATGTCAAACTTTAAAACCACATATAACCAAGCTGAACTGTGCAGAACCTAACCTAAATTTTCTTCAAAGAACATCTGGGTCTGGGAATAAAAATCAAGAGTTGAGCTGAATCTGGGCTGGTATTGCTGTGAGTGGGTACCTTGCAGTTTCAATACAGAAAAGAGAAACTATCTAAAACTATTTCAACTTTAAGCAACATGGACTGGTAAGATGGAGTGGTTGTATGGACAACAAATTTGGAATAAGGCTCAACTCCAGCACATAAACTGGGGAGCAGATACAGGGTTGAGGGTAGCAGAAAGCATATGATCAATTAATTTCTCAGACAAGAAGATGAAGAATCCCTGACATGCTAGAAATATCTCAAAAATAAGTGAAAGGAAAATTGCCAAACTTTGTATGATTACTTAAGAAACAGAGAACCCTTCATAAAAGAAATTCCCCACAATAACTATAGGCTGAAGTTATATATGCAGCAGCAAAATATTTGAATGCACTGAGGACTGAAAATTCTAACCTTTCAAACTGGCTTCCCTCCATTAATCCTTGCAAATGCAATAAATATGGCTGCGGATATATCACAGATGACTTACAGGAGCATGTCAAGACAGACAGATCAAGCATCATAAAGGTGTTGATACAGCACAAACATACTGGAAATTACTCTTGCAAGTGTTAGAGCACCAATAAATACAGTAAACAGAAGTAAAGAGAGCATGCATACTTTGAATGCATAATGATGGCTGCTTCGCTCTGTTGTGGTTCTAAAAATATATGTTTTTCAAAATGTCTTCAGTATACAGCTTTTTAAAGGAGATTTTATTCAAAGGGCTTACCAAAAAAGAGGGGAAATAACACTTTAGTACTACAAGAAATTTAAAATTTTCAGGGGTATTTCTTTGCAAATGCAATGAAGTCAAGAACACAGAGATTTCTTGAAAAACATTTACTAAGAAAGCAATCTGCCTTAAATGCTTCCTTCCAGTTTAGGCTTTTTGACACTAAAATATATTTAAGGTACAACATTCTAAAGAACAGATACCATAAAGAGCCAGAGGACCCTTCATGAAGCAGAACAGAAGTTATAATAAACACTTACCATCTTGGTGCAAAAAAATGTCAGTCAAAGAATTCACTACAATTTCAGTAATATTTAAGATTCAGGATTATAATCTGGATGTTTATCTAATTCTACTACATATGGTCTTCTCTATATTGTTAATTTCGTAGGAAGAACTCTCTGAATTAGCACTTATGTTCCCCATTCAGACTTTGATTATTTCGCTCCTTAAGTTTTCCCATATCCATCTGATATTTGACCACTTGACTTTGTTAGTAGAGAGCAATTTACCAAATAATAAAATATTTTAATGTTTGATTGTGTTTATTTTCTTTCTTAAAATCCTTTATTGGGCTCTAGACTCCAAAACCAGATATGAGATTTTTGCCACATTCAAAATGAAATATCTTATAATTGATAATATAACCTTTTTCTTGCCTTTTCTGTTCCCCTATGATCTTTCAATGAAGACAATCACTTATTTTCCCCATTATTACATTCACCCTCAGTGACTACTTAAAGATTGGATGTATCAGATTTGAAGAGTTCTCAGGCATTTCAGTGTTGATGAAATCACTTTTCTCAAAGGAAAACTACTTCAGCATAAACCCCTAGAATACCTGACTAACTTTTACAGTAATTAAAAAAAAAGAGTGGTCATTGATTAAAATATAAATAATTGCCTATGTTTGCATGATACCCCTTATCAATAAAATGATTAATTTCAGAACTACAAATTCAAGAAGCAAGAGCCATTCAAAGACAGAACCACCTGACTTTGTTTTTTTCTTTTTAATTAATGAATAAACAACATAAAAGGAAGGATTCTTGAATCTTTTTCTGAGAAATTCAGGACAAGAATTAAAGACTGGCACACTCAAAATAAGAATGAAGCACACATAAATAGCAAGCAGGTATAGCCATTGGAGCAAAATGCTAAAACAACTGAAGACAGAAGAAATGCTGTAGCCTAACACAAAGCACGCTGTTCTCCAGTCCATCCTTCCTAACTCTCCAATTAGAGCATTACGTCATCCCAGGTAAAGATGACTTAAATCAGTGAGAATGCACTAAGTGGGAATTACTGCTAGCAACAGCTACTTTCCTAGACGTTTTGTAGAGCTTATTTAGAGTTAATATCATTCCTTGAAAATACCCTCTAGTGCATGTTTCAAAACAAAATAGAAATATCTCTCTCTCCTTTTTCTTTTTTTTTTTTTTTTAAGCTTGATAAGACCTTTGGTTGTCCTTCTAATTTTTGCTGCTTGAAACAGGGTAAACAAATCAGAAGTCTTCCTGTTTGTAGGGGCTAGTATTAGCACAGCTGTAGTTATGCCTGAAAGCAGGAGGAGCTGCCACTGAAATACAGGATTTGGTGTTTTATCTTCGCACCCCTTCATTGTCCTTACTGAGTTGGAGACTCTTTCAAAACAGGCACGTTCTTACTGTATTACTAGATTCAGAAAAATCAACCAGTGATATTACATCTGGTACAACAATATATATATAAAATTTTTGTACTGCAGTATACGTCCCTTTACATAATCTGTCCCTTCAGCTGAGGTCTGCTCTTAAAAGCACCTAAACCAGTATCATTAAAAATTTCTTATCGCATGCACTTTTTTACTCTATAAAAATGTTTTCGTTCCCTGTTTTTGTCATATAAAATGACAAATGTTCTTCTTCATCCCGCCCCATTCTGTCTGTCTCCTAAAAATAAATCAGAATGATTATGTACATTTCCATAGACTGTTGCAATTTTAAAGATTGCTTTATATCAAACAAAGTTTCACTTAGACCTTCCCAAATGCATTGTCTTCAGAATCTATGTTAAGTGATGTTTACGAATAAGCTCTAGTTCTTTCCCGGTTTTGCACCAAAATAACAGACTAGATTCAGGAGTTTTTGACCATGTCTTTGTCAGCAATTAAAAAAGTGGTAGCTCTGACGTGGTATGAATTTAAATACAGTTAAGTGAAGATGATTCTCAGCTCCTAGGCCAAAGTGTTTCTATTTTTTAGTAATAATCTACACAAATGCAGAGGCAATTCTGTTTCAGAGAGCATACATGGATGTACATGTAGCCTACAACACCTGTTTCTAAGCCCTCTTCAGTAGTTACTTCATCTTTGTCCGTGGAGGAGTCAGCTACCTGTAGCCATACACAGTGAGCCTTACACAGGAGGAGGTGTTAGCTCTCTCTCTCTCCCTCTTGCTTCTCTTAGTCATATCACTACTGTTCTGTACCCTTGATTACACATAGGCTTTGTTGCATAGGTTCACATCCTGTTCCACCCTGTTCGTGGAAGCTGAGGTGTTCAGTTAAGCACATTTCGCTTGAAAATTGATTTCTAACAACTCAGCACGTGATCCTGCATTTGAGTGGGGGGAAGAAACAAGCTTTAAAAGTGCATGCTCAGCTAATCATAGTGGAGGTAGGTAAGTGAAAACAATTGAATTGTTTGGGGGAGAAAGATTTATGAGGGGATTTGAACTGCAGTCTTAATTGGATAAGGGATATAATTACTGGATGCCAGTGCCAACAGAGCAAGTATGATTGTTCACAAACTAGCAAACATAACAGTATGTGCCTTCCTTCCTACAACATGAAAAGCAGCATTCCTGTCTGAATTTAAAATTCGTTCGTTTTTCAGCTCAGACTCCTAAATCTTTATTATCCCATTTTCCCTTCTAAGTTCCATTTCTCTAAGGCATTTAAATACATGTCTACTTTTAAGCCTAGAAGGGTTGCTGTTGAAGGCAATCTGAATTCCAAATTAGCCACATATATTTTAGTACTCTGCCAAACAGGAGCTTTGAATAACAGCATCAAATAGTTGGATATTTTATTCCCTTTACATTGATTAACCTGAGATGAGTGTATGTCTCAAAGCTCCTGCAGTGGCTGGTCCATTTGTCACACCAACTATTGACCATCCTGTGTTCTTTAGGGATGGCAGCATGTAATAATATGACATCAGGAAGAGTGATTTATTGTATCATTTTTCTGATTTGTGGAAGCCACAGTTTCTTATATTCAGGGCCAGGATTTGATAAAAGCTCTACTGTAGTGGTTCCTAGTATTTATGGTGCAATATATCCAGAAGGGTTACCGTTGCCATCATGTTGCCTAATGTGTTTTTCCTCTTGACTTTGAAATATATTAGCCTGCTTGATATAGATGGAAAGGCTTGACTTGGTGAAGTCTACTATATAATGCCATAGCCAGTGGCATGTTGAAAATTAATTATAAAAATCACTAAGGGAAATTAAGTGCTCAGGAAAGGTGAAGGCTTGAAGTCCCTGCACATGAAAGTCCTTCAGCCTTTTCCTTGGGGATGCAGGTATGGGATAAGGCCTAGTGAACTTTCTCCCACTGCCTCTCTACCATCCTTCCGCCCATATGGAGCCATGGTACCTTTGCAAGCAGAAGGTTAGTTCTGTTTTTTCCACCTTTAATCCTTGACCTTTTACTGAGACTGCAACCAACTGAAGCAAATTATTTTGTTTGGGGTATTTTTCCTGTCTAAAAAAAAAAAAAAAGCTGTCTAAAAAACTGCAGAGTGAAACCAGCAACTCTTCACATAAAACAGAGGACACTACAAAGGGCTTGTAAGCAGGAAAGTTTCCAAGGATTGATAATCAACACATTTTTTAACTCCCTGGATAACAATGGCTGGGGACAGGAGGGGCTCAGAGACCCCCAAGGAGAAGTCTTCCAGTGCTTTACAGAAATCTCTTCTGAATGGCATGTGCACCTCTGTAAAGCACTAGCACTTTTTAAAGTTCTGCTACCATGTTCTGTTACATATGAGCTGTGTACCTTTTTCTCAAGAGACATCAAACACTGAAAACAGTATTGCATTAATACATACTGTACTTCCACATACTGAAGAGAAAAGTAATCAATTTCCCTCGAAATACCTTCTGAGGACTTTTATCTTCCATACTTACACATTTACAAAGGCCAAGATTCCATCTTTAAAGCCCGTAATACAGTTAACTAATAATTAGTTTATTTCATTAATCTAGATTTTTTTCATAGGTTTTGTTTAAGGATTTTTGCTCCTTTTAAGCATAGTTGTCCTGAGTCCCAAATTAATTTTGTCTACTCATTGTAATAAAGATATAAGGATCAGTCCTTATGTTTTATTTTAATGAGCATTTAGATGATACTCCCTCTGTCTATAGCAGAAACCAGAACCCCTCCAGACTTTGCCTCTGAGAAGTGGTGGTTTGAATTTAAATGCTATGTGCTACCTGCTGTGCTTAGTGCATCTCCAAAGTTAATGACTGCTATTTTTGCCCAATTGCTTTCTGCTTGTGTACTGTGTGGAAAGAGTTGCAAAATGATTTTAAATATTTAAAGAAGTAGGAAGACAGCATATTATTTGATGAAATTGCTATGCCTACTAGAATATCTGCATTTTCATTACATCTGAAGGCTTCCAAATCTTATTGCACCTTGTTCTTAAATAAAACAAGCTATTAATAGACAAAATATTACTTGCAAGTAAAAATTAGTCAGTTCTGAGCAACCCTTCCCATGTTAAGGTTAAAGTAAATGTACTAGATATGAAGAGTTCTGAGCAGCATGGAGGATAGTAGGGAAAAGATATGTTACAATGATGAGAAAACATTAAAAAACTTTACAGAGAAACAATAAATGTTCACAAATGAGATAGAAGGAAATGAGAGAGAATAGGAAACTAGATTTGCAAGTTGGGGAGTGGTTACCATAGAATCATAAAGTGGTTTGGGTTAGAAGGGTTAGAAGAGTCCTTACAGTTCATTTTCTTCCAACCATCCTGCCATGGGCAGGGACATCTTCAGGCTTTAGCATTATCCCGCTGATAAGAGTGGGATGGACAGAGGTTCCCTTCCCCTGGCAACTTCATTTTAAAGCCCTATTTCATTATGTAATGAAAGGACTAGTTTGCACTGGAGAGAAGACTGAGATCAGAAAGCAAAAGAAAACTGTAAGATCAAAAAGAAAGATGCTGAGTAAACTGGAGTGTGAAAATACTAGGCAGTGAAGCAGAAGACAGATGACAGAAAAAGGAAACTTCAGCAAACAGATAATAATGGAGAATGAAAAACAAAGCTAGAAATAAAATAACAAACCCAGAGGAAGACATTTTCAAACAGGAGAGATTAGATCTAAGGGGGAAAGAGTCTATTGATCCCTAGGGAAAAGGGCAGCTTTCACCATGCTCTAATGGTGGTAGCAATGATAGAAACTGCTGGTAGAGGAGTTGTGCTGTTTTTTCTGGAGTAGAGTTAATTTTCTTCACAGTGGATGGTATGGGGCTGTGCTTTGGATTTGTGTTGAACACAAGGTTCATGTTGTAGAAATGTTTTTATTATTGCTGAGTAGTGCTTACACAGAGCCAAGGCTTTTTCTGCTTCTCACACTGCCTTGGCAATGAGGGGACTGGAAATGCATGGGAAGTTGGGAGAAGACACAGAGGGGACAGCTGACCCCAACTGACCCAAGGGATATTCCAGATCATATGGTATTTGGACATATCCTATGACATCATTTTCAGTATAAAAAACTGGGTGGGAAAAGATGTAGGCGGAGAGCCTTGGGTACATCATGCACACAATCTATAAGATTAGCAAAATGTCCGCTTTATTAAAAGAGTTGTGCCTTTTTATAATGTCTTCTCACAGTGTCCCGTGACCAGATGCACACAATTGGTTACAGGGTTCTGTCCAGATGTAAACATACATTACACATACACGTCTAATTGGCTTATAACAGGTATGTGACCAGAATGAGGTAATTATTTACCTTATCAAACCCTGCCTTCTTCTTGGTACAAAATTCTTGTTGTTGTAACTGTGAATCTTTCAGCCATCTTGACATGTACACTTTACAATATCTATAAAGCTATATTAAAGCAGAGTTTATAAAACTACAGAACGCAATATAAATTAGTCATAAATCCATCATGTCCTGCAACAAAAAGAGGAAGGGGGGAATGTTTGGATTGATGGCATTTTTCTTTTCGAGTAATGATTATATGTGATGAAGCCTGGCTTTCTTGGAGATGGCTGAGTACCTGCCTGTCTTTGGGAACCGGTGAAATAACTCCTTGCTTTGCTTTGCTTGTATGTGCAGTTTTTGCTTTCCCTGTTAAACTGTCTTTAGCTCAACCCACTGTCCTCTCACTTCTACGATTCCCTCCCTCATCTTGCCGGTGGGGGATTGAGCGAGCGACTGTGTGGTAGTTCGTTGCCAGCTGGGGTTAAACCATGACATAAGTGCAAGGATTCTTTTTTTCTTTTTGTTTTTGGTATGATATATGCCCCCTGTGGCCTTGTGAAAACAATTTCTAGCCACTGATGACCTTATATTACTGTCTTTTCTATATTTCTAACCCCCTGTATTTTATTTAGGTTAATATTATTCTCTTCCCAAGAAGCTTCAGGTGTTATGTTTTAATTTAATAACTTCTTAGATTAAGCAATTGTGATTGCCTTCTGCAGCAACCTAGTTATGATCTAGCTGATATCAAAAGCCATTCTAATAAAAAGTTTCACTAATGGACTTGATTTCATAGGCAGACAAGAGCCAGACAATCTAGACTGCTGAACTACAGATGCTGCCCCTTTCCCTTATACTGAATGGGAGTCACTTTTGGGTACTTTAATTTCTAGAGAAAGATCTCTAGATCCAGAAAAGCGCTTTTAAGTTCAGCTACTCTTGGTAGTTTTCATCAGAAGAATCTCACTCTGAACTCATGGTTTTGTAACCAGCTCCAAGGAGCTGGGGATGCTCTTCGGCTCTTTCTCTATTGTGCAGATCTCCTGTTTGACATGACCATTTATTTACTTAGGTCTTTAAAAAGGTTATATGCCATTTACATTCCTGTTCTCATGATATCAAGATACAAAATTTACTGTCAAGACTGCCCTACAAGGATATCAACCTGTAATATTGAGACCACTTTGAAGTTGGCCAATGTGATGAAGATTTTGGTACCAGCAGCTAAGATTTCCACTCTGTTCCCTGCATGAACATCAGAATGTGCCATCTGAAGGACACAAATGAGTCTTTGGCTACCAACTTGCACTGGACACATAGTTTTCATATGTTCAAGAAGCTTTGTGCTGATCCATGGTGAAATGAATCCCAGAATGGGCATCTGGACTCAGCTGTTTCCGATTTTCTGCACCAGGCTTTAGACTAAAGCAGGTGGAAGAAACAGCTGGAAACCTTCTGGAGTGTCTTTAATAAACATTTCCACCAGGCTCAGCTGCACAGACCCTCTCTGGCTGCTAAATTCCTTTCACTTGAAACTTATATAAAGGATTAGCAGCTGCCAAATAAGCATAAGACAACTGCAACAGGTGATAAGCCTTTCATTTTTAGCAAGAAAATCCTAATCAGTCTGCTCCTGAGATAAAGACTCACCACAATTCACTTCTAATACTAGAACAAGATGTGTGGATTATGTCCGAGATCCGCAATTACTTTCTGAGTGCTATTTAGCATGTGCAGAACATAAGTATGCTGAAACCTCTCCTTTCTAGTGTTGGTTTGCATATTTCAGTCCCTGCTTTGTTAACACTCTGTTGGAATATGCTAATACCTTGATTAATAAGCTTCAAGATTCTGTTGCTGATAGTCTGCAGTTTGCTTGAAATCTCGCAGGTATGAAAGGCCAAGCTGAAGCTGAACTATGTCTCTTCATAAGACTTCAAATTGAATGCCAGTAAAATTCTTCACTAGCTACACAATTATACGAAGGATTTAGCTGAGCGTGTTTTGTACCAGCTGTAACGTTTTCTCATGGAGGTTTTAGAACTACTTGTATTAGATGTTTATACTCCAGTTGAATTCAGTGGCTCAGTGAGAATCAGGTATAAAGAGCTAGTTCCAGCCTTTAAACTCCACACAAAGATATACAGCAAGAGGGGTAGAGGGGAATACAGGTATGCTTTCAAGTTGTTATTACCTGGAACAATCAATATAATTTTAAGCTATCATACAGCAGAGGCTGCAGGGCTGTGTAGCTCCCCATTTGCACCACGGCTTGTGCTCTGTGCTCATAGCTGCTACTGGGCTTTGGCATACCATAGTGTGGTACAGCAGCTTGTCAGAGAAAAAAGAGTCTCCCACTTGTCTGAAAGTACATGACTGTCAGCCTGGAGAAGTTATCATGGAAACATTTGATAGTGTTATCATAACAGAAAGGTTAGGCCCATGGGTTTCAGTAAGGAGTTTGCAGTCCTAATAAAATACTAGTTGAAGTGGGCATTTCATAGTTTAGCCTTGCTGAAATTGCATCATAAATACGTCATGTGCTGCTATAACAACAGCAACAGGACTTAGGAAAGTTATTTCATCCTATTTTGTGTATATTTCTGTCTGTATGTATATGCAAATCTGTAGAAATATTTAATCTGAAAAATGGACATACATGAGCATGGTTACTTACTCCTAAATATTTCATTGCTGCAGATATGGCCCTTTTACCTCTAATTGTTCATAAAGCAAAAATGACTACTCTCTTTATTTACTGGCTTGCTGACTGCAGGTAATACTGATTGATCTTCAAAGCTATTTATAAAGCACAGCAGATCTGCTCCTCTTAACCACTTGGCAAAAGAAGATACATTTTTTCTTGTTGGAAGGAGTCAGAAAGAAAAAAGTGAGCATAGAATTAGCCTTGGAACACATATACTGAAACAATATGTACAGGACACAAGTGAAATACTCTGAAAACCAGTGCAGTAATTTGTTCTGCTGTCTGTCATTTGTTCTGCTGACTATCCAAGTTCATTCACTTTCCTGCATTCTCTTTCCTAACTTCCTGTCTTGATGTTGCAGAGCTTAATACTAGCACGTAAAGGTGTACTGGAGTACTCTTCTCTCCAGTTACTCCAAAAGTGAGTAATAAACCTCTTATAACAAGGTTTAATTGGTTATGCTAATCACATACCTCTGTAATATATTTTATGGCCTAGCTGGAAAAATATAACAAGCGTCATAAAATAAGTCTGAGCTGAGCCTTCCCACTATTGTCTTTCAGTTCTGCCTGCATCCCTTTCTGTTCCTCCTCCATCAAACACAAACAGCAAGGCTTTCTGAGGATTTTGCACATTTTCTCCTCAGTCAGTTTTCTATGACAGATTATCTTTTCTGAGCTGAAAATATTCAATGAATTCAGCGTAAATTCACAAATACTTTTAGAATATCTGAGCTATATTTTCCAGAGTTTGTTATCCTCTACTTGTGAAAATGTAATATTCAAAGAGTAATGTATGTTCCCAATCACTTTATTTCTTGAAGAATAAATGTTGCTCCTAGTAAATGTATGGGTCATAAACATGTATTTGAAAACAAGCCTGAAATTTCTAGAGAATCTTTGGATATATAGGCTCTATTAATGTCAATGATATGAACATATCTTTGGTTTTTAACATCTCTTTGGTATGTAAGCATTTTCAACTTAGCAGAGGAGTGGCTTCTATTTACAATGTCACTGCTGTTGTTTGTGTTATCATTAATGCATTATTCCAGATAGATTGCACTTCCAATGCTGTCATGAAATACTAGAATGGAGTTGACGTTATCCACAAATTCTGTTAGAATACTTTCAGGTGTATACTCAAGCATGATGTGTAGAAATACAAAAGCAGCAGAGAGGAACATGAACAATAGTGTAAAATATGTCATAGTGCAGATGTTGTGTTATGGATGCTTCATTTCCCCTTTGCTCCAGGCGTATCCTCATCTGCTTGCAATCATGTGGCATCCTGATAGCAACTACAGTGGTTACTTCATAGATACAGTCATACTCAGCAAACACACATATGAACTCTCTTGATTTTCTTGCTTGCCTCCTGGTCTTCTGTGTCACCCGTTGTGCTTTGGTATTTTGTTGCTGTTCAGCTGAATTTGTACAGTTACCAGCTCAATCTTAGGGGTATTTGGCAGTAGACCAAAGGTACAGAAAATGAACAAAGACTTTTTGAAATAATGGACTAGGTCCTTAGTTCAGTTGCTTTGATTTATGCTAGCTGAAGTCCAATTCCAATATCATCAGTATCATCAATCAATCAATCTTTATTGCTACAGCTTTTGTCACAGGAACTAAATAAAAGTCCTACACATACAGTCACTGAAAAGGTCCTGCACTTATGTGACCCTCTGGATGCAGGTGTTATTCTGGTAATGGTCCATAGATAACCACCCAAAATTCAAATTCTTAAAAAAAGAAACAAAAAAAGAAAAAAGTAAAAAAAGAAAAAAAAAGGAAAAAAGGGAAATAATTACAATGTCTATGGTATAGGTACTGAAAACAATCTCTTGGTATCATTATCATTTTGACAGCAGGATGAATATTTTAGAAGTGAACTTATGCGATCAGTCAAGTTTCAGAAACATTTGGATCTATCATTTATTTAAAGGTTGGTTTTCCTCTAAATGACTGATTAGTGAAGATAAATGATTGCAAATGGGTGCTCTTTCCTTGTGCATACCTAAACCTGGGTTTTGTTAATGTGAAGACCATAACCCTTTGTGAAAACTTTCCCCTTGAGGGGCTAGTTATAATGCCACAAAAAAAAAGTGACACTTATAGGAGGTTCAGATTCGAAGTAAAAGAAAATTCCTTTTGATACAAAAGTGTTTGAAAGAAAAGAACCATATAAAACAGAAGGCAGACTAATACAAATAAGCTATTGCACTGAATAGAGAGTTTGCTACCATTATGGATGAGTGTAAATGAAAATGGCAAGCAGTTGCTTCTTCAACAGTAAAAGAAGTGGTTAGCACCTTTCACAGGGAGAATAAATAGCTGAAATGATTTTAGCTCATTTTTAGAACAACAAAGCTCTGTTTGATGTAGAAAATAAATAAGCAACCACCTTTTCACCTTCTCTGATCATTTAAGAGGCTCAATCCTCCAATTTCAAATTGCATAATTCAATAGTAATACTAACCACAGGAACAGAGTAAAACATATGTATGCATGCATCTATATTATACCATGTAAAGTATTTTAAAAGATGAGATTTTATTTTAAAGTGTGGTACTTTAAACTCTTGTAGCAAGCGTGGGTAGAGCCCTTCCCAAATCTTCGTTCGCGAAGCCTAGCCATGACAATGACAATGATACTTTAAACTATAGTATATATCTCTCATATATACATATATTCACATATGCATACATATAAAAGTAGTGACTGAAAAGAGTCAGGCTTTTCAAATAAGTACACACCTTGTCGCATGTTTGGTTTTTTTTCTGTGACAATTCCTAGGTTATAAACTTTGAAATTATTGTGTGCGAAGCAACTAAGAAGACAGGAAGTTCAAAATAAGGAATTAAAAAAGCATACTTTTAATTTTTTAACAGCATGGATGCATCCCAAGGATTTCTTACATCACATGCCTTTCTGCAGTAAAGGAATTATGCTATGTCTCAAGCCACTTCTTGACTGATATTTCAGCCCATTTGTGTACAGCACAGTCCTCACCTACCAAGCTCTATCTTATTCCCTTTGCTTTTAGGCAATTGCTGAAGATTTCTCTCTACAATTTACACTTTCATAAATGTACACTTTCCTGGGTAATAATGGGCCTACTGGTTTAAGATACTAGGATTAAGGAGAGGAGTTCAAGGATAAATTATCCAGCACACTCTTAAAACACTTTCTGAAAGGACATCTAACTCTAAAATGATGGTACTTAGAGGTATCGATCACTTTTAAAAACCTCCTACTGCTTTAATTTACAAAGCAACTGCTTCACACACTTTCACAGTGAAATGAACTCACTAGGACAGCTGGGATTCAAGGAAACATCTACCACTGTCCTACTGCTTCCATGGGGTTCACCAAGCTGAATTTGGAAGTGGCACAGGTCACTACCACCACATGAAGCATTATGATTACCAGCTCCCTGACCCACCAGGTACATGGAGGAGCTGCCTATTGTGTCTGTTGGAGTTCTCTGCAGCCTTGCCATCCTGGCTAGGCTCCTGATAGATGGATCACTGATCTGCAAGAATGGACATGGTCAGTTTGCTAGGACTTTGAAATCACTTGCAACACAAATTGGATTAAGGTAAGTAGACAATAAAAGTTGGCCACAAATTCCAAATAGACATTATAATCACAAAATACTTAGCTGAAACATACAGAAGAAAGATGTTACATCTAGTTGTGTCAAAATCTAAACTAGCATGTCTCTCCCCCCTTTTCTAAAGAGGGCTTGTTCCTCAAGTTGTGCAGAAAGTAATCGGATATTCCTGTTTTCTGGCAATTACTAAAGTCCCTTTTTAAAATGTCTTCATGATTGATTGAATTACTACATCATTAACCTGTAGAGGGGTAAGTGCATTTTCTTGATTGGTGAAAAAACATTTGTCAAGGTTTGAAGCTCATACACACTTCTGAGTTTACATTCCATGTATATTGGCACCTCATACCTTACACACACACCTCAGCATGATAAATAAGTGCTGCTCATTGCTGACTTCTGACTCAGGCCAGCTTGACAGTAATCAGTCACTTTGATGTGATAATGGATTTGTGGAGGCTGACCTTCAGCCATCCCTTAAAGAACACCTTGACAAATCACATGCAGACACTGCAGCTGAAAAACCCCCATGATTTTAAGGCGGTGACAAAGAGATAAGTGCAGACCAGTCAGGTCTTGTGGATTTGGCAAATGACTCCGTGGTTACATGACTGACACTTGTGTTCTACTACCACCTAAGAATAATTTCTTCCCCATCTTTCTGCCCAGGAGCTGGGATATCTGTGACTGTCTTCTAGTTGCCTACCAGTGTTATACTTCCTTGCTCTTCAGTGTGTAACCAGATCATTTAACGACATATAGAAAAATGTGACCGTTGTGGATATTTTGCGTTTTGTGTCATGCTTCCCTGTCTTGATGTTTAGCACTGAGGATGCCTTTGGTATGCCTTTCAACATATATTTTCAGGCCAGTTTGAGTTACTTTTGATCAAAACTGTATGAAAAAATGAATTTGTTGTTCTACAATTAAATGAATTTAAAATATTGATTATTAAAACATTAATTTAATTTAAAATGTTTTAAAAATTTGATTAACATTGCACAGAAAGAAATGTAGCAAGAGACAATGTGTGAGAGCAGAGAAGTTAAGAAGAAAGATTTATCTCCTTAGCCTGAGGGTTAAGATACTTCACTGACTATCAGCTTGAGCAAATATTTAATTTTTTTTATATTTGAAATATAGGACAGCATCAGAAAAACAACACAGAATGTATTTCTGACCTCTTGCCCCACTTGTCAACTCAGCATACTGGATAAGTGACTCACATGAGAAATGGCAGTTCAAAGAGCAAAGGATTTATTAGGAGGTAGAGGAGCCTGACACTTCCATTTGTGTTAGATATGTTCCATAATGTCTTAGCACCTGCTCAACTTTGTAGCTGAATCCAGTCCTGGGTTTCAAGAGCTTTTTGGAAGAGGAAGGGATTTTCCCAGCACTGGGGTCTCTCCCATAATTTGGACTTTTATCTCTAAGCAACTGGAATAAAGGGATTTCTTTCCTCACTTTGTCAAATCAGATTTCAAATTATGTCTTATCCACTGCGTGAAGGGAAGAGATTGGAACTAAAATGTAATTTTGATGACTGAGATATTTACAAGGGTAAAATTCAGGTTTATTATGAACTAACACCTTGAAAAATTTACTTCCATAACAGTGTCAGGAAAGGGAAAAAGAAAAATATACCTGCCAAACTCTATAGTTTTTAAGTAGTATCCACAAGATCAAATATATATATACGTACTTCTTCCACAGTGTAAATCTGTATAACTTGTCAGTGGTGTTACTTGGTCTCCAGGTAACCAGTCAGAAAGAAAAGCCTGGACTACATTCTGCCATCTTCTCATCATACTGACCATTTTGACAAGTCTACAGAATGCCTAATTTAGTCTAACAAGGAAAAAAAGTGACGTCATTGGAAAAGTAAATTGGTAGCATTCTGCAGGCACTAGCAGTGGAAATCAGTCTAGTTTAATCAGTTGGCACAAAAAATTATATGCAATTCAAAGTAAAACTCAATTCAAAGCAAACGCCTGCCTTTTTCTCCATCTTTTCATAACATCTAGGCTACAAACTTTTGCTGATAGCTTGGAATTCAAAAGAAAGTTTTACTGATTTGAAGCTCAGGAGAATCCAGTCCCCTGCTTCACTATATCCAAAGTTGCACTTTTTTTTTTCCTTAGATGCAACTGTATAAAACAATTAACAATATACAGTTAGCAAATACCAGCTTATAATACTCCCTACACAGCTCAGAATCTTCCCACAAACAGTAAACACGCACATTATTAGAATCAATCCCAAATTATCAAATCCATCTAATTACCTGTTCTTCTCTCTCATCCATGTTTCATGTAATCAAGGAGACGGTTATCTCAGATTCACATCTCCTTCTCATCTCTATTACTCCCTTTGATGTGCCCCAGACCTCTCTCTTTCATCTCCTTCCCCTTGATCAAACATGTCCCATTTAATTTTAAACAGAAGCCACTCCCTGTTAGCAGAGTGACACTGCATTTATTAATATGCTACTGCATTTATTAATACCTGCTCTGTGTCTACAGCATCAAAGATACTTAGGATCTTAACTTCTCTGTGTTAGGTGGCTAAAGGGTTTGTGGATGAATGCTCAAGTCTCCAATTAAGAAACTTTTAAGAGCTTCTCATAATCTCAATAACCACTGTATTTACCTCACACTATTTGAAATATTCCTCCTCTCAGGCAGGAATTTCACATTCATTCAAGCTTTAAGGTCTATTGTAAGACTTTAAATCCATCTGAGCAGCAGACCAGAGAACAGATGTTTTTTCATTCTTCCTAACTCTTGGCACACAGAGAGAATGAGGATTTTATGCAACCTTTTTTTTTTCCAAAGTAGCTTTTTCCCTACCATACATGTGGCCAGGAGGGAGTAAGGACTCTTGGTGAAGTTTCCTTCCATATAGCTCTGCTTTAGCTGAGCTTACTCCACTTGATATCAATGGAGGTCAAGGGAGGTCTGTACCCCTCGTTCACAAAGCTATGCCCAAGACGCCCAAGACGCCCACTGGTAGCTGCAAATTGATTTTGTTTTTCTGTGTTTAGCTGTTATTCTTCTCTACACTAAATGCTTGGAGCAAAAGAGAGTTCTTTTCCACAAGTACATAATGATTTTGAAAGCTTATGAAAAGTTGTATTTTGGGACACCATCTCGTGACAGTTATTTACACAGTACTGAAAATACTCTTGCAGTAGCAAACCAAACCAAACCAATCACACAGTTTTCTGAAAATACAGGCATGCTCAAGTGCACAGTGCTTATTTTGTTTATTTTTTTCTGACATTTCCTGGCATTTTACCTTTAAGACAGTTGTGCGTATATTTGCAATAAATTGCCTCTATATTAATCTTCCCTACATGATCATTTCACAGTTCTGTGATCATATTGAATTATGCACACACATCTCTGGAGCATTCAAAGAATGAACTCTTTTAGTATGATCTTCTGTAACTACAAGGGTAAGTAAAAGATTTTCACACTGACTGGGTACTTGCAAGTGGGAAATTTACTGTGGTTTAGCTGGACTATGTTAATGAAACATGGCATGCTAGACACTTCATTCATAAAAACACGTGTCAATTTATAAATCATCATGGCTAGGCTTCGAGAACGAAGATTTGGGAAGGGCTCTACCCACGCTTGCTACAAGTGCGCTGATGGCTAAAAAGGCCAATGTGGGACAGACAAGTCCGGTCGCAAAAGGCACAGCAGAAAGACTCCCCAGGTGATATCGACAAGACGCGATTCTTTCTG